>VXAU01002736.1:1352884-1724777 GCA_013399695.1 Formicarius rufipectus
AGACAGTGTAGCAACACAGAAAATAGAAAGAAAAGCCCAGCATTACTTTAACAGTGACAACAAAAGTCACCCTTAGATGAATTAGTGATAAACTCCTGGGGAAGACTTCAGCTCCATATGGTGATATTTAATATTAGTCACGTAGAATTGGACAAATCAACTCCACATCCAGAGGCACCTGTGGGACCTGGTGCTGCCTGTTTAGCATTCCACTGCGACCACCTGTGAAGCACTACCATTGTCTCTCTTGATATAAATAAATAACTCCAGAATGCCAAACAGAAAAGGGTGGGGATGGGAATGATAAATCCTGAGTCAGAGGAGCCCGTGTGAGGAGAGCAGCAGGGCTGTGGCCATGATTTAGTGGTGGTAATGAGCCCTGACAGAACCTCCAACGAGCCTGTGTTAGTAGCCTATGTCCTGCCTGATGAAAACCAGGTGTCCAAGGTTCTGTAAGGGTTCACAGGCTCCATGTCTCTGGCCCACTTTTTCATTTCTGAATGATTAGTTAGAAAAGCACCTCTTTCTTCACACCAGAGGATAACTCTAAGCCTCCCAGTCAGCGTGTGCACACAGATTTGGCTCATGGCAAGCACATGGCTCAGTGTGTTCATGCTCGAGCTTCAGCATTTAGATTGATATCAGTGGAGAAGACAAGGCAAGAAACAAGCTTCTCTGTCCTGAACAGCTGTTTTTCAAACCTCTGCATGTGAAAAACTCTCTTTCTTTGAGGAATAAGCTTCTCTGTTTGTCTTTGCTCCCTGATGCTCACTCTACAACCAGTAAGCCTGGCCAAACACCCTGTCTCTTGGAGCATAACTCATAAGCTGGAAGCATTTGACTTTGCTCATCAGGAGTGACTGAATCATTCCTCTTTCTCTGATGGGACCACCACAACCCCTCTCCAATTAGTCTTAAACCACCAGTATACCCATAGCTGTTTCAGAACAGAAGTTGTGCTTAATCTCTGTTGTTTTTTTGATTTTTTTTTTTGTTTTGTTTGGGGGTTTTTTGGTTTTTTTTTTTTTTTTTGTTGGGTTTTTTTTCCATGTGGCATTGCTTCTTCCACTTGAATGTTTAATTCACAGGAAAATAAATTAATACAACCCTCTCCCAGCACCTGACCCACTCACTCTGCATGTATATGCACTGCTAGTACACAGATTTTGCCACAGATTCACAAAGATACTTTATTTAGGGCCTTTTTTTTGCAAGCCCACTGACTGTGCATCCCTGAGCTGTACTCCCCAAAGCTCATCACTATGCTGAATTGTTCTGTTGATCCCAAAGTCCAGTACTCACAGAAGAACCCAAGGTCATGCTGAGATGTGCTGCCAGGGCAAACTTCTTGCATGCAGAGTTTTTTGTGGATTTTAAGAATTTATTTTCCTAAAGTGATAGAAGCAGTGAAGAAGCAGTCACTAGTGAAAATAAAGGCCCACATGTCTGGCAGCAGGCAAAAGCTGGGTGTGGACTGAGACAAATATCCTGGGCAGTGAATTGGGTTAAGTTCCACCTTATTATACTCACGTGTGAATACCTGCCCACATGAAACCAGCACAGATAAATGGCCTACGTGCACTTTCACAATATTTATAACCACAGTTTTTTTTCCTTTGCCCTAAGTCAACTTATTCTTTAGTTTCCTACTGCCCTGAAGTCCATCAAAGCCAGTTGCCATGGAAATGGCTGTGATGTGCTTTCACAGTGTCCTCAGCCATGAGTGTATATCAAGAGCTCTCTCTGCTGGTCTGGAATCACCGTCATCCCTGATGGCTCCAGATGGTCATGTCACTGATGGTACCTGGGAGCTCTCAGAGGTACAGCCTGTGTTTCTAAGCATTGTCAGGGTCTGGAGTCTGTCAGAGTAGCTCTTATTTTTGAGCTATCTGGGAACACTCAGCTTACCAAGAAACGGTAATGCCCAACCTCTGTGTTCTCACAGCCTGTTGTTCAGTGAAGAGTGTTTAGTGAAGTGACCAGGGGAGCAGCGGGAAGGAGAAACTTTGCCTGTGCTGGGACTGCTAGTGGAAGCGCCAAGGCAAGACTATAGGAAACTGAAGGGCTACAAGGAATAATGTTTGGGGTTTTTTCTATTTCAGCAGTGCTGTCAGCCTAGGAAAATTGGAAGAGGTCTAATCCCTTGCCCGAGCAGTAGTTTTTTTAATTTCAGCACAAGGTCCTTGTGTAGGGTGGGAACACACACAAGCCCCTTTTCCACACTTGCAGTAACAGCCTTAGGAGAACTGAGATCACTGCATAGCTTTTACCTTACAGACTGTTAGTAATTTTTCCATGGGCTGAGCACTCTTTGCTGCCTCCCAAATACTCCTCAGGGGCAGCAGAGCTAAGGATTATTATTAGCATCATTTATTAGTAGTATCACCTCCCTAAACTATAGTTTTTTAGAAGACTTGCAGGGGACAGAGTTTGCCACTAGGTCCCAGAGGTTCCTACAGGTAAAAGAATTGTAGGAATCAGTTCTATGTCTGCCTTTCACAGCCCAGATGCAAAGCCATTAACAGACCCAATCTGTGTACCAACCCTCTGCTTTCCCTTTCTGCTCGGGTGTCCATCCTCTGTACACTGGAAACCCACAGGAGAAGGTGTCTTTGCAACTGGCAGCCACAGAGCATCCTGAAACAAAGTCAACCCTTCCACCTTAGGCCTCTCATAGTCAGCCTCAAGGAGCTGAGCTCTCAGAAACAGCCCCTGAAAAACATTAGGATCTGACTTATAATTGGTGCAATTACCGTATAAAAGAGAGAAAGTAAGATTTAATTAACCAGGTGCTTCTCCTGCCAAGCTTGCCCTCTGCTAGGGACACAGCTAAAGAGCTGAGCATGCTATTCTTCAGAAAGGGCTTGATTTTAGTTTTCCTCACTGTCATGGCACTCACATCATTCTCCAATAGGAGTGAAACTGAAAAGGCAACCACTGAGGTGCCACTAGTTGTCTGCCTTCCATTTCTTGCAGTACAAGCTAATTGCCAGCTTTCGTCAGAGCCCAGATGGATAGATCTTTTTAATATAAAAATAATATTTCCCAGATCTGTATGAAACTGTGGATTTTTTAAAAAAATTTTGGTTTTAAATTGTTTATTTCAGAAGTCTAAGAGTGAGTAAGAAAGCTGCATCTAATATATGCACAAAACACCCAAGTTACTTTCTAGCCCCAAATCCTGGGTTGAAATTGCTTAGAGTCATAATTAATAAGTTATTTGTTTGGTTGTTTTGTTCCTCTATACACTTTAAGTTTCTACTTTAGTTTGTGAAAAGTAGAGAAAAAAATTCACCACAGATAATTCATGAGGGAAGCACAGCAATTAAACAGTGTAAAATAAGGATTAGGGACAGAAGGGGTTGCTGGTGTTATCATCTGAAAATCTCAGAATGCACAAAGTTGAACAAGCACAGATTATTTTCCCTGAAACCCTTATTCACAGTTAATAATTGGCATAAATAATCAATTGGAACCATGGTGCAAATGCATACACCAGAGTGGTCTTGGTAAATGATTCTCTTCCATGAACTTATTGGAGATAATTAAAGTCTTGCCATTGATTTTTTGGGCCATCCTGGGGAGCCCAGACAAGAGGTCAAGCACACAGTGGATAAGTGTATTGCTAAATCCAGTCCCTCTGGGTGTCAAGAAGAAATGCCAAGCAGTTACATGGAAGTTTTAAGTGCTCATTTTGAGACATACCAGTTTCATAATGCTTCATTTTGATAACAGCCACCTCTCTCACATCCTACATCCCTAACTAATTAGATATTTAGTCACTGAGAAGACAGCATTGTGCCAGAATCCAGCTCACAATATTTCCAACTTGGAGGAACACAGCCAGACTTGACTGTTTTCAAGCCCCTAAAATAAAAGGTTTCAGTAATTTGGTCTTATTTCTTTCTCACCCAGTTTTTGGTCTCCTTCACTCAAAAGCATAGATACAAGAACATTGGGAAGGGATAAATGGCATCCTGGAAAGGAAAGGATGTTGCCAAGAGCAGGTTTTGAGGAAACATTAGCCCAGATTTATCCATATCAACGAAATTACTCTTAACTGTAACCTCCTGTATAGTCAATGGAAATACTTCCAATGAGGAATTTGTTTTGCTTCTCTCTGGAGGTGCTGGTTAGTCAGGGAGTTAGTCCAGGGTAATTCAGCACCTTGACAAGGTACTTCATTGAGGTGCTGCCATGGATTTGCAGAGGTTGGGAGGGGAGAGCTTTCTGGCCATTAATTACTTCTCATCAGTGCAATTCCTATTCTCATATGAGACACAACAGTGAAACAGGGCAGTCCTTCCTGCCCCCTTATGTATATTCAGGGCTGTCAGCACCAGTTAGACATTAAACATCGTGTGAGAGGATTTTGAGAGTGCACAGAGTTGAGAAAGATGCCATTCAGATTATTAAAAAATCCTCAGATACTAGAATTATTCTACCAAAAGTTAGAGGGAAGAAGAGGTTAGGTGTGGAGTATCATAGCAAGATACTTCCTTGACACACATTTTGCATGCCTGGCTTGTGTGGCAGACTGTCCAAGTAAAGGCAAGGCACAGGCTAATGGAGCAACATCAAAGCTTTAGCCAACATTAGCCTTTTCCTGTGAGATGCTGAGCACAATTTGTGAACAGCCACATACCTTCAAGGGCCGCTAAGCCATCCAGAAACGAAAGCACACCAAGCATAAGTTTGGATTAGACCCATTTTCCCACTTTCTCATCCTCCCCACCTGGCACAGAGAAACCCTTGCTGCGTGAGCGGATGGTCCATGCATGTGAAGCCCAGAGGCACCTGCTGCTCCTGCTGTACCTCAGAAAACCTCTGCCTGGGAACCTGGGAGAGATCCAGGTTCCTCCAGCAACAACAGACAAGATGCTACTTCATGTAAACCTCATTTGCATTTCTACTCTAAATCTGTTTCAACTCTGCCATCCATATGTTTATCAGGGAAGAAAGAGCAAGGAGGGAGGGAAGCAGCTGAGTGTCTTCTCAAATCGCTGCACTCTCATTTTAACTTCCATTTCATGCTGATTTCCGTCCCACCCCCCCCAAAGTGTTTTCAAAACCTTCCTCCCACCTCCCTTCTCCCATTCACTTGCTTCAGATCTTTATTAACACTACAAACCCATCCCCGGAAATGCTTTCCCCTTTGTAAAGACATCAGATTTAAAACCACAACAAACAGCATGGCATCTTTTAATCCACCAGTGCTTTTACTGCTCCTTCATAAACGATTCTGGTTGAAACTCAGCTCTCCTGGGTTGACCAATGGCAGAACCACACAGGAAATGAATAGACAATGAACTTGCTTATCAAAGGCTTCCCAGTGATCATGAGAGGATGCATTGGTTTGATGGGAGCGACTTAAACTAAAGAGATGTTTCTTGGATCTCCCTGCATTGGTAGATGTGACAGATTCAGCTGGAGAGGAGGGACAGGACTTCACTGCAGTGCTCAGCAGTTACTCTTGAGCATTTCATGTTCATAATAATATTGCTCAAAGCTGGGCAAAAAAGGATTCTGGGAGCACCCAAAGTCTGTGAGGCAAAAGGCAGCTTTTTCTGGAGAGGTGTTATGAACAAATTGAGGAATTTCTCAGTGCTTCAATTCAACTGCTATTCTTTTAAACAAAACCTTTTGAGGTTCCATTTTCAAGGCTGAGATATTTTTCTTTTAAAGATTAAACCAAAGCTAAAAAAGTAAATGCAAGTAAAATGTGTCATCTGATCTGGGAACTTGTCCCTGTGCTGCCCATTTCCTTGATTCAGCAAACAGCATGGAAGTGGCAGGCAGTGTCCCAGCCCAGAGTGCTGCAGAGCCCCCTTGTCTTTCCTCAAAGAAGGAGCAAAAATTTGAAATGAGGGGTTTCCTTCTGGAAACTGAGTGATGGCATCCAGATCTCTCTGCTCAGCTTCTTCATCCACCACTGAACTGAATAACACAGCAGACCAGCCACGGATGTCTGTGCAGACAGAGCGCTGTAGGGAGGGCTGAGGCTTGTTCTCTGCTCTGGAGGGAGTTTGGCTACTTTGCCAGGTGCATGGGTTTGGTTATTTTGCTTTGAGTAAGACTATGAGAATTTTTTCCCTGATGTCAGCTAAACTTTGTCATCCCTTCCAGTCTGTCTCATTGGCTCACCTAGAAGTTTTACATAACAGCCACTCTCCTCTTGGAAAATCTAGGACATGAGAGACATCCTGTCTCTTCTCCTATCTTCTCTTGTAAAGATTATCTGTGGGGCTTCTTTTTCATCTCTCACTCCAGGGCACTGATGTGGGGTGAAGGGCAGTGGAACAAGTTCTTTGATGGCAGGGAGAGCAGCTGTTTTGCAAATATTTCTTGGACACCTACCTACCACATGGCTGCCTCTGCCGAAAAGGACAGGACTTTGTGGCTCAAAGTGGTCCCTTTTAGCCCTACACCTCAAAAAGCTAAGGAGTCCCTTACTAGTCTCAGAAATAAACCTGCATCTCTCTTGGATTCTGCCACTCTTAGGGACATTTGTGAAACGGGTCATGGCAGTGGCACAGTGAACTCAAGCTTAAGTGAGTGGAATTCCTTCCCCACCAACCACTTTTCACTAACTTCCTCCTACTAAGTATTTAGTTTAGAGTTAATTGAATTAGAAAAGACCTTCAAATACTTACACAAGGGACTGGGTTCGTTTTGGCCTTACAAAGCCAATCAAATCATCAGAGAAGCAGAAAAAACAGTCAATGACTCACATTAATCATCTGAGAGAGCAAAGAGGGGAAAAAAAATAAACCGAACCAAACAGAAAGGTAGAAAAACCCCAGACTGCAACTCTTAAAAACTTGGCTCAACCAAGAGAACTAGATGAAAAATTGACCCTGTGAATTGCATTATAGATTTTAAAGATGGGTCTGTTTCTGAGAGTCTGAGACTGAAAGTCTCGTACGTGCTGATGGAGTTCACTGCAGCAGGGACCAGCCCATGCTGGGGAGCTCTGGAGAGCACGTCCAGCAAGCGCGGGGCTCTCTACACAGCTCAGAGGGTTTCTGCTCATGCATGCTCTGCCCAGGGTGTTGTATTTCTGGCATGAACTCAAGTCAAACAAGTCAAAGATGTGGACAGCAGGCACATGGACATCAGCAGGTGGGTGGCCCCCAGGTTGAAGAGGATACCTGAGATCTGTAAGACCATTGTTGTACATGCAGGAGGTTGTTTTTTGTGTGTTTTTTTTTGTTCACCCCACCCCACCAGCCCGCTCCCAGAACTAAAACCAGGACTGCCTTCCTCAGATTTCCAGTGAGATAAATTAACTGAGGAGCTTTGAATTTTGCAGGAGGGTGTTCATTCGACCTCCCAGTGGAGCATATGGGGCATCTCTCAGCATCCTGGGCAAGTCACTGGGATAACCAGATGTGGCATCTCTATCACACAACTGGCATCTCATGCTTCACTGCAAATTTTCTCCCTTAGTTGCCATAGTAAAGGTGCACCTCAGAGTGCTGCAGGCTGCAGTCACTCCGGGTATTAAATCTCTGCAACTTCTCACCCCAGATGAGAACAAAACACCTGCCAGAACCTGTCAAGTCAAAGGCAGTGCTACAAAATACAGTCACAACAGGAAAGACTGATAAAGCTACCTGGTCTATTCCTCTGCCAGTGAAAGAATTTAGATCAGATTTGAGGCCAACCTTTGCATCTCTTTCTATTTTTTGTTTTGAAATAAGTCTGTTAGGGAAGGGACCAGACTGAAAGCCTGTCCATCTTCCCAGTTTTTGTATGCTTGACATTCCGATTTAGAGCTGGTAAATTTACTTTTTTGTTAAAGATCATTACCTAGGATAAAAAAAAAAAAAAATCATCTTTATGAATAAGAAAAGATGTTTCAGAGTGTTACAAGATATCCAAACTAACTAAATAAAATATTTCACTCAGATTTTGACTCAAAAAACATATTAAGACATGATTTTATTCCAAAAATGTGGAACGGAAATAATTTTGAAAGACTTGAATCATTTTATGGGACAAAAAATTTTGTAATTGTACTGCAAAAGCCTTGGAAAGTAAAAGATGAAAACAGGGCCCTGTATTTCACTTCTATAGTAATAAAAACAATAGAAAGAGACAGTCATTTTATTTTATTGGTAGGAAATGGTGATGCTAGTTTTGATGGAATAAATGGGCGTGAAATATCAAAGCTAATAACATGTCCAAAGCAAGTGAAACACTAAAAATTCTTAAATGAACTTCAGAGATTTCTTTTTTTTCCTTATAGAGTTTAGTAAGCAATGACAAGCTTTAGTGGCAAGCAATCACAATTAAAAATAATTTAAATCTTTTATTAAATATGCAAAAATGTTATCTCAACTAGAAGTCTTTGTCATTTAAAAAATTATGTAAAGCTTTCATTTTAGACAATCTCTTACTCTTTATTTCTTTAGCAACAGCTCCAGTAGCATAATATGCCTCCTCTAGAAACTCTTTTAGATATATTTAAAGATGGTATTTATGGGAAAGGAAAAATTATTGTGAAATTTGTGTTCTTGCACTTACTTTTGAGTGCAAGTTTTTTTCCTTAAAAACAAAATAAGATTGACAACATGAGGAAACATGATAAAAGAGAAAAGAGCAATATAAATAGCAAACAATGAGACGCCGGGGCTAGAAAAGGGCAAGTGAATTCTTGGACACTTGAACCTCTCAGAAATGGGACAAAATCATGTCACTGCTGGATGTTTAAGACACTTGCCTTTTTCTCACTGTTATGATGTTATCACAGACGTGCCATTTTGGTTAAAGCTTTTTTCTTTATTTTTCTTTGTTTTCATTTTTTATTTAAAGACAAGGCAAAGCTGGTGGGTGGGAAGGGGAAAGTTGTATATGAGAAATACGGTAGGAGAAAGTAAAAAGGAAAAGAACACAAAAGAACAAACCTAGCTCTCAGATTGCAGGTCTGCCAGCAGTTTGGCAGAGCCAGTGGAGACACTTCTGTCATTTGGATCTTACCCTAGAACTCTTTGCAGTGAATTTGTTCCTCTCAAGCAAGATGGCAAAGGACTGAGCTGTCACAGCCACCAGAATATCCTGTGTCCTCAGCATCTGCAGTCCAAAAGCCTGTTTCTGCTCCTTTTTTCTACAACATCATACAGTGGATCCTCAAGGATGGAGAAGAAAGGCAGACTAACCTCTCACCACACAGTCATTCAGCAGATGAATCAAAACTAGGAATAAAACAGATGTTTCTTGCCTCACAGATGAATTCTCCAGCTATTGAGATACACCACAAACTCTACCAATCCATGGGCATCCCCATTCCTGTAGGTCTGGAAAAGGCCAACGAACCCTGGCCAAGAGAGATCAAGACCTTCCTGTTACACCTTCCACTTGTCACTTCTCCTTCTGATGATGAAATAATCTGATTATATGAGTAGTTAATTACCAAGATTCACTCACTAGCCATATTTTCACATCGCAGGCAAAGTCAAATCTTGCTGGCAAACTGTCAACTGTGTGCTGAGTGCCCAGTGATCCCACGAGAATTCCCAACTCCCGTGGTCTAATTTTAGTTCTGAAATTAAAATATCTGAGCTGCCATCTCCTTACATTTTCCAAAACCCTGCCTGTCTTCCACCTTCTGTGGGAGCCCTTTTTCTCCAGCAGGATTGTGCCTGACCTAACCACACACTCAGGTGTGTTTCCTTCCTCTCCCTTCAGCACGGTAGAATTTGACTAGTGCCCTTCAGTTGGATCATTCCCAGCATAAATTGGATCAGGACATTTCTGACTACTGTAACAAATATCCATGAACTGGCATTCAAGCTGTACTGCTATAAGCTCCAGTTAAACCTTACTGGCAGCAAGACTCAAAATCTGTAGAAAACATATGAAATGAATGATAAGAACTTGTTCAAAAACTTGAATAAATATTCACTGGGGAAAACAAAAGGCTGTGCTGATTTCATAGAGCTAATATTAATTTACTGATTTCTTGATTAAAATGAGAATGGAAAAATGATTCCCAGCAGGTCCCTCTTCTCTTGTTAAGTTAATAGCGGGGATGCCATTATGCTGAGAATGATACATTTGATGCCAAAACCTAGAAATGTTCTTATGTCTTCAATTCATGCAGCCACTGAGGTTCAGCAAGGTTTCACTGGGCTAGGACAGTCGTCCTGCATTAGTTAGAATGAATGGGAAGGGTGGAAAGAGCAACTCATCATTATGTGCTCTAACAAGTGTGAACTGGAGTCCAGGAGCCTGATGTTATGAAACAAACCTGGAAAGGCAACACAACAGCAATCCAGTATTGTTAGTGTCACCAGGACTGACAGAGGAGGAGCAGAGAGTAAAAGTGATTTGGGTAAGACAGGGAAAGGTACGATCTCTAATTTCACAGAAAGGAGGACAGCATCACCACACACAAAAGACAGAGGCATGACCAAAGCACAACCAAGCTTAGTGAAATGTGCTCTTTACAATTAGCTCAGTTCAGGCAAAGGCTGAAAAAAAAGGCTTTGAAAACTGTTTCTGGGCACACAGAGCCAAGCAGTGACTACTGCTACTTTCATAGGTATCTCTCTGACATGTGTTTGGTCTGGCAGAGAGCACTTTGACTCTTTCTGGTACATAGTAACTTATACTGACATTGATATTAATAGCAATCAAAGATACTCAAAGATTTGGATACTTCACAAAGATCTGATGTTATTTATTGCTTGCACTGCTATTTTGCCCTAATGTTTGCTCCTTCATGGCTGAAGGAAGGTAGTGGAGATGAAAGCAAGAAGTCCTTTCACAGAGACCCTGATATCTTCTGAAAAGGCTCATGAGGTGGAAAGGGGACTATCCAACCGCAAAACATCATGTCCAAAATGCCTTCAGTCACCTGTAGGACATGCTGACTGGTGTTCAACTAATGTTTTCTAAAGGCCTAAAATCTCCATTGAGTCCTGGATATATCTGCCAGTCTCTGCTACCCTTGGGTGCCTGGAATGTCACACCTTTGTTCAAATATCTGATTTTGTTTCAAGATGTCACTGGTTTGCTGTCAGTTGTGTAAAGGGGATATTAACTTTCAAGAGGAAAATTCAGTCCATGAGTCAAGAAACTTGAAGACAAAGAGTCTAATGAGGCACAGCTGAAGTGTGCATGAGTTTTGCATAAGTGCCCAGCTTATGCAGGTTATCATCAGTCAGCAAAGCCTTGGCTGTTCCATATCAAAGAATGATCCTTTCCGGGCTGCCATAATGACACAGAGCTGATAGACAAATCCTGCTTGTCATACACCACAGCTAAGTGCTGCCCACACACTCTGCAAGTACCTAAGGGAAAAACTGGCTTCACAGCAGAGTTAGAGCACAGATCCTCACAGTACAAGACAGCAACCAGTATGTATAGTTTGGAATCAGCTGCCTTTGGAGAGCTGAATGCATTTGAGAAGGCCACTGCTACCAGCTGCGCTTCTCTAAGATGAATTTACATTTAGCACACAATTAATTTCCCTTGCAAAAATGAAAGGGATGTTGGATTCCTCAGAGACAAACATCCCTGTGAGTTTGGCCACTAGGCAGAAGATGTTCCTCATCACAGATTCTGGGTCAGCTTGGGGCAGGGAGGATATGTTTCATTTCAAATATTAACCAGGATAAGCATTTTCTGTTGGATTCCAGAAACTCCTCAGGGAGAAAGTCCTAGTTGTAGGGAACGTGCAAGCATTGAAATTCCACCCATTCAGCACTGATTGTCCATGGTACTTGCATTGCTGCTGCCTCCAAAAACCGCACAATGTTAAGCAGTTAAAAGCCATGATAAAGCTCAGTCTGTTTAGCTGGATGTATAATGCACTCAGATTTATGGTGAGGTCTGCTCTGTTCCAAATAAGCAGAACAAAATGAATGTTTGCTTTGCAGAAGAATATGACTTTGGCCATTTGTGTCAATTTGGTTGTAGGGGCAGTATTTGGGCATAAGCCATTTGTAACCCCACAAGGAACCCCACAACTGTCTGAACTTCCTGGCCTGGAAAGCAGATTTGGTAGGTCAAGACTGGTAGAGTGTGACACAATATAAATTCAACTCTGAGGATCAGGAGTCTAATACTAAATATCTAAATAACATCACAGTCCATAATGCTATAGACATAGTTTACCAAACTGTAGAATAGCAGAATAACTTTTCAGACAGTATTGTGAACTGCAAAATTGATACAATTTATACAAAATGTATACAACAATTTATATGACTGAGAAAAAAACTGCCCAGAGGAGAAAAAGCAATAGAAATAACACTACAACGCATCCTGTCATTGTGGTTCCAAGGTAGTCACCAGCTCTTGGAACAGGAATTTACATGACAAGGGAACACGTGTGTGCTTAATGACCTGAAGGGGAGTGAAGAAACTGGGTAATATCTGAAGGAGATACAGGACACTCAAAGCGAGAAAACTTTAAAATTAAGCAGAGCCTTCATGCCAAGGTTCATTGCTATCAAAGTTGTGGTGATTCAGCACCACTACAAAACATCTGCAAGGATCTCAGAGATGTGACTGAGCAACCAGCTCCTAACAAACGATCACCCTTGGCCTGCCTTGTAATAGTTCTTCTTTGTTATTTTGCCCTCAGAGGAATGCAGAAGACTGATTCAGGGGTACTGTTCAGGGCTTGCCATGGTAAGAGGCAGCAGGTGGGAGTATATAGGGAAACTACAAACTAGAATCATAGATTTCTTTGGGGTGAAAGGGACCTTAGAGATCATCTACTTCCAACCCCTCTTGCTGTGGACAGGGACACCTTCCCCTAGACCAGGTTACTCAGAGTCCCATCCAACCAGGCCTTGAACACGTTCAAGGATGTGTGCTGCACCCAGACTGAGGACTCTCTGTAATTCCAGGGGTAAACTTGTACCTTTGATATGCATGAAAGAAACACAAAAGAAACCCCTAAAGGAATCAAAATGGGAGAAAGTCTACTTTTTCTGAATGGACCCTTTAAAAGGCCCATCTTTTGAGTCCTCTGTGAACACAGACAACACAGTTGATAAAATGATGGATTATTGGATCAAGCCTGGCAAACGTCAGAAGAACCCACAACACTGAGCTGGAACACTTGTTCTGCCATGTCCTAGAACAAACTTCAAGCTTGTACCCAAATTTGTTGAGTTTGGCCATTTCGTTCCCCTCAAACGCAGCCAAGGAGCAGCTCTGTGGAACAGTTGCACTTTGCAAGGGGAGCTCAGAGAGCAGCAGCTGATGGAGGGAGGCAGGTTGCTCCACTTAATGCAGAGCTCAGAGGCGAATTCCAGCTCCAAGCAGCATGTGAAATTTGCAGTCCGCTGCAAACATTTTTTTGCTGATTGTGTCACACTCAGTTTCCTAAGGAGGAAGCAGGGGAACTCAGCCTTATTTGCATGAGCTTCACATCCCTCTCTTTGGCTGAGAACACACTGTGCTGTTCGATGGACAGCTTCTTTCTGATTCACTGCTCTAATTATGTTTTACAGCCGGAATATGGTACTTATGTCAAAGCTGATGGGTAAAATTCTACTGAGAAGCAACAACGTTTTGTAGCATTCTCCTGTTGTTCATTTCCATGACTTCCCTTCATTTTTTTCCCCTCAAGGCTCATTTTCCAGGCACTAGTCATTCTAGAGAGAGATGTTCTCACCTCCTTGATGCTTTCTTTTGACTAACAGCCATATTCTTCTTTTATTTGTTTATTTATTGTACATTTGTTGGCATATGGTGACAGAAAGTGAAAATAAGGAGAAAAGGTTTATGATTTGTCTAAAGCAGCTGGTAAAGGGCTGTAGTATCTGTCTGCAGGTAGACCTCCACAGCAATGATAATTCTTTTGCACAGGAGAATAGGATCATACAGGTTTAGAGGCAGGTGTACATATTTCCAAGACTAATTCAGGCCCCTGTGCTACATACAAATTCTTATTGTATGCTCTGTAATCCTCACATCCAGAGCCTATCCTGAACTACATGTCAAGAGAGAATAGTCATCAGTCAGCTTCCCCTCTCATCCCAGACAAAAGGCACCAGCAAGAACTGGGCAGTTATCTCTTCATCCTAGACATCACTGGAGGGACTATCCCATATTTAGGGGATCTACTTACTTTGGTTTGATTTGTTTACTTGTCCTGAAAGGATCAAAGAAGGCACCTCTCAATTGCAACTCTGACCTAACTGCTCCTTATGCAACTGGCTTGCAGCACTCCACAGCCCTACCTGAGGGAGAAGGGTTGGCAGGACGACTCCTCATTCTATGGAAGAGAGGAAGACAGTATTTCAGAGGAGACATGGTCATAGTCAGCATAGGACTGCAGAACACCAGTACTGCTGAACTTAGCTTTATATCATTTTTCTTGTCTCCTATTATTTTCTTCAGCTGATGCTGGAGCTGTTCCTGGCGCTCGATTATTCCCTAGATATTTCACGCTATAAAGTACAGCAGGACTCCACACTGTTATGTACAGCCAGACAGGTCCAGTGCTTCTGTGTGTGTTTGGCAGGTAAGGAGAGGAGAGGCATGGGAGAACACTCACTGCTGCAGCAGCAGGATCACAGCTTGGCTAACAGGGGAGAAAAGCAAAAATATGATCTCTCATTTAACGGTGCTAAATGACAAATTGCTTACAGGCAAGACTGCCCCCTGGGGAAAACGCCACCAAAGTGATAGTTTCTCATTTCCTAGAGAGACAGCTGACCAAGGGAGGAAGGGGCATTTGAAATGCAGGTCAGATGCTTGACCACAGCTATTTTCTCCATTTTTGCAAGAACATTTGGTATAACATTATTCTTAGTCGTTGTCAACATTCAAATGAAAAGAACAAGCTCAGGTGACTGTTTCATTGCTTAACTCTATTTCAGCAGAACCTGAGATACAGATGGGTTCCTTTTCTTTATTTCCTAAACTTAAACCTGCCAAACTTAGGGTTCAGAGATACGCCATTTCACACTGCACCAGCTGATGGTCCAAGCACCTACACTGTGCTGGAACAGTACTTATGCACCACCCCTTCTCTGCCAACAAACACATTCTGGTGTTGCTAAGGAAATCTTGTACCCAAGTCTTAGCAAGGGAAAAGAAATGCTTAATTAAAAAAAAATAAAAAAACTCCAAACTTTTCATTCCTTTGTTTTATTTGTTTGCTGTACCATACAGTGCCTATTCATAAAACATAAGCCTCATTTTCTTAGAATTGTAAAATAATTCAGGTTGGAAGAGACCCTGTAGGTCACCTAGTATGACTGCCTGCAGAGATAACTTCAAAGCAAGATCAGGCTGCTGAAGGTCTTTTGTAGTCAAATCCTGAAAGCTCCAAGGATGCAGAGCCACACCTCTCTGGGGTCCTGTTTCTGTACTTCAAAAAACTCACATCAATTTTTTTTTCCTTATATACAACCAGGAATTCCTTTGCTGCAACTTGTGCTCACTGGCTCTTGTCCATTGATTGTGCACCTCTGTGAAGAGTTGGCTCTGTCTTTTCTACAATCTCTCTTTCAAAGGGCCACTCAGTCATTAGTGAGTGGTCACGGTGGAGAAGACAGACCCTCCCAGCCTCATATATGTGGGTCTGCTCTGCTCTCCCTTCCTCCTGTGCCTCATCCTGCTCGTATTTTCTGCTCAGCTTTTCCCTTTATTTTTACAAGAGGTGACCCATCTCACACATCCCAGCATGATCAGGCTAAGCAAGCCCATCATGTAGGAGATGAGAAGGAAAGATGCATGAGACAGATATGAACAAAATATCAACACAGTTTTCCAGACAAGGGGAACAGTCCCTGTGGCTCACCCAACCCCATATGAACACTCAGCTGAGAATGGCTGGCTTCTGATTATTTCATAAGCATCAAGAAAAGCCACACTTTCCCCATTTTACTGGTTCAGCTTTGTTCCACTTGACATATACCTATATTGTCTAAAACAAGGCACGTAAGTCCAGTAATGACTTCCAATTCAGCAACAATCTAACCTTTTCCTCTCCAGTGTGAAGGAACACTTGATAGAATTAACATACTCTAATTAACATATTCTTAGTGTCAGAAAAGGTCTTTGATAAGTTTTGATTATATTTTGATGCTTCATCTTTGCATTTCAGTACGCTTCACATTGTGTTTTTATTCTTTTCCTCTTACTCATCCTGATCAATACACTTCAAAATTCTGACAAGAATCCTCAGGAGTATTTGCCCTAGCTCTAAGAAGGCCAAAATCTCTGTACTTGACAACTCAAAAACACATTGAACTTTCTGGGATCGTACAAAGAGTCATGTTAACAGCTTTAACTCTATTTTCCAGCCAAATTGCAGATAACCTTTAAATAGTCTTATGGAGGGATTTCTCCAGAGATTATCAGGACAGGTTTGTACTGAGAGATCATTTTGTCCCCTGAATAGACAGAGGTTACCAAGAGGTGACATTTCAACAATGACAACTGTTCTTATTTCTTCAGCAATAGGTTTTGATAGAGCCTAGTCTGGGGCAGACTAATGCATTTCCCAGATAACTGGGGTGAGTTGAACCTGACCTTATGGCCCAAATCCTAGAAAGTGCTCCACAGCCCTAGTCTGACAGTGTTTTACCATTTTATTGTGTTTGGCTTTTTATGCAAGTACCAACAGGAGGAGAAGAAAAATGCCAAAGGGAGCAGTCTGTTGCTGTCTCTGTCAAAAATGCTTTAAAATGGTTCACTAAATAAGACAAATTGTTTTCTCATTACTATTCAAACCAGTAAATACTGCATTTTTGAAGAACACTTTATTAATTAAAAATGTTTATGTCTTTCCTAAACAGATTGTAACAACTCTTTCTAATATCAAAGATGATGTTATTTCTCTAGTGTTGTCATTTGCCTATTAAATTATCACTAAACAAATGAAAAACATTAAATATTTTCCTCTAGAGTCAAACTTAGCCTACAGAACTATTCAGGGACCAGTTCTCCATGCCTGACCTCCAGACTTTGACTCTCTGGAAGGAAGAAGGCTCATACTTTGCATTACTTATACCTTTTGGCTTGAAGAAAAATAACAGCACGAGAAAAGCAAAAGCACCACAAGAATCAGGGAGACAGGCTTCTTTAGCAAGCATTCCGGGTAGCACATGGACCTGAGAAGGAGCCCAGTTCACATTAAGAAGACCTTGCAAAAATAGGTTTTGAGTGCATGAATTTAGAAAGGTAATACTGATTCTCACTGTTTAGAGCAGGTTATATTGGAGGGATGGATGATGCAGAAGGAAAACTAGACACAAGCTAGCCTGAAAGGGTGAGTTTTAACCCCCTGGACACAATCCTGCTATTTGCTATACCAAGCCAGGCAGTGCCATGACAACATGGGGTCGAAGGATATGTGTGGCCCTAATGACAATATCCTCCTCTGCCAGTGTCTTAAAGGTGCTGCTGAGCCCAGAATTCATTACAAACAGTGATCCAGGACAGTCACATGCAGAGGTGGGAGATAATTGCTGCTCCTGGGAGGAGCTGGGAGCATCTCCTAGACCATGCTGCCTCTGAGCTCCCTGGGGTCATGGATCATAGCCATTCCTCTTCAAGAAATTATCAGACACTTATCCTTCTCAAAGCATGGGATAGAAAATGGATTCTCTCTTCTCTTACTGTTGCAACATACTATGATCATTTTTATAGATGGGCAGAAAGTAAAGCAACAGAAAAGATTAAGACATGAGCTAATAAATAGATTTCTAAGTACAACAAAAACGCAGTCTTAAAATTTCACAGCCTGGCCTTTTATACCTCTCTTCAAAAGGAACAAAGGAACACATCCAACCTAATTTGAATTTTGGAGCTCCCACTTGACTGTTCCCACTGAAGTAAGTGTGTGAGGTGAGCAGGGGAGGCAGTGTCATTAAATGGAAAAAATGACTAAGGCGACACAGTTACTCTGAAGTGACAGGACTTTGCTTGCTCTGCACTGATTGCTCGAATGCTTTTTTTGTAAAAAGATTTTTCATAAGGCACAGCTTCATTTCCAAAATGTTAACAAAGCTAAAGCCCCAGGAGTAGGCAAGAAAATTAGAAATGCTCACACATTCAGAAGCATACAAAAATAACCCCTTTCCATTTTCAGGACAGAAATGCAGGGAGCTGCAGCAATGTACATCACCCTGCCAGGATACCTGGGGCTTTGCAGATGAGAAAGGGGACAAAACAAGCGCAAGGCACGTGTGGGGAACAAGTGCTTTACTATCAATGTGATGATCACTGACTTCAGATTCTTAGGAATAAATAGAAAACGTTGCTCATCAACAAGACCCCTGGGATAAGAAAACTACTTTTCACTCATCTTTTCTGAGTTTTGAGCCTGTTCAGGACCCAGACCCCTCAATTAGCAAGTACATTAAGAAGCTTAAAGGCAGACAAGGATTTCACTGGCTCCCTGAACACCTCAACTGCTGAACCTCACTGAAGAAAATCCCTCCTTTTGTCTCTCTGCCATTCGAAAAAGATGATTAAGTGATCTGGACTATTCTGTCAGTAAAAACAACACAAGCTCAAATTCAGGAGAAGGAAACATGTTTCGTGCACATTTTTCAGTCTTTGTTCCAGTTATTTATTCCTTTTGCTTTCAACATCTAGCAATCAAAGGAATTAAAAAGATTAAAAAGCATGCACACAACAAGAGATGACTTCATACATCAAAGCAGGTGTGACAATGAGTGAAATAGGACCCAGGGAAAGAGACAGCTTCAAATTAGAGCTCGAAAGTCTTCACATGAAGTGGTCACAACACAACACATAGATCCCAGCAAAACACAATTACAAATAAAAAACCAGCCTGGCATAAAAGCAGAGCAAAATGCACTTGTCAATGCTACAGATATTGCTGTGCCCTGTGACACTTCAGATAAGAGATGACCAAAACATATCCACTTCTGCAGTTAATGCCAGCACAGGGCTACTTGCTCAGTACTGCATTAGTGTGGGCTGTGCCACTGGACGCACAGGAAGGTTCAGATGGATCTGCCCACCACATCATCTCTCAGGTATTGTTAAATACTCTTTTCCTGAAATGAATGGGTTTTCTTTCCCAGCTGTGATTAATAACATTGACTTTAACCTACAGTGACAGGATTGTCTCAGCACAAGGGTTGCATGTGGATTTAGCCTAATTAAAACATCCACTGAAGTAACATTCAAAACCTACATGCAGCCTGAGAAATATCCCACACAGTTGTAAACTGAGTATTTTCTCACACTTGCAACAAGGTTCCTGGCTTGCCATGTGCTCCAAAATTATCTACAACTACCCCCAAAGGGCTGTAAATGAGAACAAATTAGGGGTGGGGATCTGGGGGGCTTCTGATGACCCATTGCTGCATATGGAGGTAAGAAACAGGTTCAGGGCACTGACGGTTCCATTTTAAACTGTATCATGCTCAGAGCCTGGCAAAAATCAAGTTTGTCAGATACAACTAACAATGTAGTTCAATCAGAACAGTCATGGAGTTGCCTCCAGCACAATCAGCATGTCCCTGCAGATCAGCAACGATCGGCCAGAGCTGAATACCATCACCCACCAGCAGGAAGCTGGCTGCTTCCCCACTCCCACCTCCCTTCGACTGAAATGTTGTAATAGCGTGTGCAGGTGCTCCTCAATCTTTTCAGTGCTGACTCAACTTTCTCCTCTCAGGATACACTGATGCTGTACCACACTGACATGATGTTGCTGCAACCGGCACTCCGAGGGGAATGCAATTCCCATTCCACACAAGTAACTGACACTTGTACTGCGGATGTACTTTTCATTTCAAATTGAAAGCAAAGTGAAAGCACACACTTGCTGCCTCAGAGCAATGTTCCTGCTCAGATGCTTGGCTGGATCAGGCCCTCAGTGTAGACAGGATCAATAAAGTTCATTATAATGAACCACAATATAGAATTTCAATGCCATGATTTAAGCAGCTCCTGGTCACCTGGGACAGCAGCAGCTGATGCTGTTGCAGTTACTCAACAACACTCACACACTGCGATACAGTGGGCAAGTCAGGGTATTTGGCCACTTACAGGGGATTGGTTGATGTTCTGCCAGTACATCTGGCCATGCTATTCCCTGTGACAACCACCAGTGCAGAATACAGCAAGGCACCATCCATACTGGCCAGCTTTGGTTATACAGTGGATGTAGGAGTGATACGTTTTTCCAGACACATAATAAATCTATGCAAAATGAATATTGCATTTGCTGCCCAGAGACATGAACATTTTGTCTTCCCTCCAACTGCTATCTTGGAAATCCAAATTGATGGGGGTAAGAAGCGTCAGGGGAGGCCTCAGGATGCTCTGGATGAATGACATGCAATTCAGCCTGTCATAATGGCCAAGAGCAGACAGCCAGGTTTTCAATTAGCTCCATGTGTGTTGCAGTCACACAGCCTCTTCTATCTGCAGTACTTCAAAAGGCCAAAGAAACAGCAATACTCATCCTCTTGAAGTATCACAACTTCACATGCTCAAACAGGTTTGCAACTTCAAATAAGCCCTGAGCCAAAATTGGATCTTGATTACAAAGCTCTTAGAAGCTTGAAAAAAGTGCAAGTTGAACAGAGGATTTAGTTGAAGGTACAACTCTGGCTTTCTAAGGAGAGACAAGAAAGAGAATTCATTGCTCATTGGTGAGCGGGTCAATGCAATTTGCTGGCCTGCAGATGAGAGCTGTCTCTGCTAGCAAAGCATGCAAGTGCAGGGCTGTATGTAGTAAAACAAGAAGCATTTGAACATCTCAGTAGATGTCTGCAAGAAAAGTTTGGTAATTATAGCAGGTGCAGTTAGGTAAGTCTCTGAAGGAGCTAAGCTGGTGAGGAGCAGCAGGTCTTTTTGCTACCTAGGCTCTTATAAGGGAGAAGTAAATGGGGAGTGTATCTGGTGTCTTTAATGCCCAGTGTGACATTGAACAATATCCTTAGGACATCTTTTTCTACCACCATAAGTGCAGTTGATTGCGGAAACAAATAAGTGTCCTATATCTCTGTTGGCCTTAAGAAGCCCAGTTCTCCCTCACAATTGTCCCTCAAGCATTCTTCTTTGTCTGAACTCTTCCCTTGCTTTTCTTTTCTATTGTATAAGGCAATACACAGACCATGCTTTGTCTGTGTCAGGCCTGTGTACGTGCTGACAAGCCATCCAGACCAAAGCAGGAATGCAGCAAACCTTGTTAATAGAACCATGCAAATCTCACTTCTTTGACTGTTCTACTCAAAGAAACATAATTTCTTCTGTTTGGGATGGCTGAAATTGGTCAATTAATTCAGAGACTATTAAAAGAAATCCAGGGGACTGACAGATCAAAGGTGAGGGAATACATGATTACGGATTCTCAGCTTCTTGGGAAACCAGGCTAAAAATAGCAATATACTGAGAAAGCACCAAACTGTGAGACACCCTGAAGAGGTTTGTCTGCAGCATCATCCACACAAAGGTGGGTGGAGAAATCCTTCTGAAAAATTGCTCAGAAAAGAAGTTCATCAGGGGAAAGTCAGTGCTTGCTATTATCTCTCTATTCCCTGGCCTCAGGAAGAACATAATTGCATTTCAGCTTAACTGTAAGGACACGAGGGTGAGATACTCCCTGTCTTTGATCACATACGATGTTTTACCAGGGAGAACCACTGTCTCCCCCTACAGGGTGATCCATATCCAAGGCTAATGAGCCTGCTAATGAAGATTACTACAGCTGCCAATCTTCAGCCCCAGAGAGACATCTTGCAGAGCGAAGTCTGCCGAGTTCAGCTCCCACGGGAATATCGCTCCAGGACAATGTCGGGACACCCTGGGGTAACATTGTCTGTAGTCATACTGGGTAACTGAAGGAATCCTGGGTTGATAAAAATTGTATTACTTGACTGAAACTCTCATTTGTTTCTTCTCTCTCATTATGAGTCAAGGGAAGGAATATGTTCTTCCTTCCCCCAGGCAACACTCATTTGGATGCAAGTGGGAATTTCTTTTGGTGCTGTTCCTGGCTCTTCTCTTTGACAGACAGGAGAGTGCTTATTGGAGCAGATGCACAGAACATAGGAGATAGCCTGATCACATTCCAGCATTAGTCAGAGAAGATTGAAGAAAATATCTGTCCACCCTGCCGTGAAACGTTTGCCAGTCTTCCCAGGCTGTTCAAGAACATCTTGAGATCAAGCAGTGCTCTGAGCAATACTGCAATGTGTACCACTTGTGTCCATTAATCCACAGTGGCAAAGTAAGCACTGTCTCTTCCATCACAACCTCCACTAGAATCTCTTGTATTGAACTCTGTTCCTGGGAAGAGATTCCCACGTCCTTCAAAAGGACCTAGGAGCAGGGTAGCCCAGTAGCTGCAGTCTCTAGCTCACAGCAGATCATCAAGGCAGACTCCTGCCCTTGCACTGCAGGTAACATGCTGTTCTATATCTCCTCAGTGCTCAGCAACAAGAAGTCTCCCCATTTTAGACCTGTTCCTGTGCAGATGCAGAGGGTGACCTTGCTACATTGCTGTCCTTCATGTCATGAGATCACCACACACTTTGGCAAAATCCAGACTAAAAGAAACACAAAGTGGTGGCACGGTGGTCAGGAGAGGCTGAAACCTCCCCTTGTGTCTGTGCAGCTGGACAGATGCAATTTATGATGTTTTGTTCCTGCAGTGCCAGAGCAATGCAAAACTTTCTGTTGCCAGATAAAGGAGATGGAAGAGAAAGTTAAAAAAAGAGAATCTTGCAAGAGGCATGTTGCTGTTACAGAAAAAAAAAAAACAGATACCAGATCAAAAAGTTCTGCTTAAAGACAGTACATATGCCAGCTCCAGGGGATTTCAAATATTTATGGTTTGCTACATTTTTAATCTTTCCAGGGATGCTCTATGATGCAAGCATATCCCATGTCTGACATGGCTGTGGCTGCAGCAATGGAAAGGAGAGGCTCACTCCAGGGTTCCTGAAGCTCACCTCCCTGCAGGCCTGATGGAGTTTTTCACTCTATCCTAGAAGCAAATTCTGAAATACTTGTTAACTCTGGCAGTGCTCCTGCCCCCAGCTATTCCATCACAGGCAGTGCTCACAGCACCTTCCAGTGAGCTCTCATGGCAGGCAGAAAGGTGCAAAGAAGATGGAGTGCCACCACTCCAAGATGTGTTATCCCACCTATAACACAGACAACAAATCAGGGTCCCCACTCTACCTCATGACCTAAATAGATTTCTTGCCTTCTCTGTGATTAATAGCCTGAAACAGATTAATATTTAAGATCACATTGGGGAGTGATTTGCAAGGTACAACAGAGGTTTTGATTCTTCTGGTACAGAAGCATTGTTCTGTAGTGGTTTAGGCTGCAGTGCTTTAGCAGGAGTTTGGGGTGTGTGCAGAACACCTTAGGCACACACAGGACTAATGCATCTAACACAGATGCTTAGATTCATTATTATTTCAGCTCATGTCATTTTCAGTTAAAAGAGATTTCAGGTATGCTTTCTCATACACCTCTGCTTCTCTTACTTTGTTGCTTGAATAAAATAAACCTAAAACACCCAAAGCTGAGGTGACATTTTAAGGAACTCTGGCTGCAGCACACTGGCTCATGTGTGCCTCTTAACCTGGGTTGAAGTTGCATAAATTACCCAGGTTCTTATATTTTAACTGTCAGAGAAATTTAAGCTCCTTAACCCATTTTGCCAACTATCATATGAGCTGAGGGAGTCTGGGAGACAAAGTATTTTCTGGAGGGTAGAAACACCCATGTTCATGAAGGAAACCCAAGATGTGATATTCTAGGGTGTAAAAATCATGTCCTGCTCCACTTTTCTTAAAAAGACTTTACTTTTGCTCTCTCTGAGGAGGTTGTAAAAGCCTGTCACACTAGCACTGCTGTGGAGGTCACCATTTAAGTTGCCCCTCTGTGTTTACACCCAGGTCCCTGGTGCTGACGAGCCAATGTGCCAGCCAGCTTTCCTTGAAAGCACTGGTACTACACTGCATCTTGCCTGTGCTAGAATCAATCTGAGACAGGAGGACCATCAACCATCCGTCCCTGTGCCATTCTGTGCATGTTGCTGGAACTCACACATCTGTGGGTTGTAGCAGGAGAGGAGCACAACAAAAGACTGTCCTGTTTGCTCTTAAAAAATGATGGGCCTTACCCACTCTAAGTGAGCTGAGCTACTCCATGGGGGAATTTCCACATCCAGGATTTTTCTGTAGGTCGCATAGAGATTGATAATTTTCCACTGCTCTTCCCTGCCTACTGTAATCTGGCAACATTAGACAGCACATGGACAGCTCATTTGAGCAGCAGTTAAGGGATTACAACTGGACTGTGTCTGACTGTGCTTTCTTTCTCTGCACAATGACCAGGTCATAATTAGGATGGGAATTATGGTGTTCAGTGATGTGGAGAGGCATTAAGCTGTTGAGCTTCTGGCGCCACAACCAGGTATGTGCTGCCAGGTTTCAAAGTTCAGCAGCTTTTAGGACTGGCAAACCTGCAGCTTCCCACTGTGGCACAGCAGTGACAATACACTGCATTTCTGCAGAGCCAGGCAGTGCCAGGAGAAAATGAGGAGAGGCCACCACCAGAACCATGGCATGGCCAGGGCACCACAGCCCTGTTGTTCAGCTCCTCCAGGAAACTCACATGGCCGCAACTCCATCCCTACATAGGGAAATCCTGAGGCAAGAGACTTCATTATCAAACATCCAGCTCTCTGGTGGTTTCACTAGAACTCAAGCACACATCCCAATTTAGGATGCACTATGTAAAACCAGTCACTTCCTCACCAATTTATTAAACCCAGAACCGTTGCCTTAACACTACTTTTCTCCCTATTTATTTTTTAATCCATCTGATCTTTAGGAAAAGAAAATGTTATTGACTGGCTTTTGCAGTGTTGTCACTGTTCTGCAGCATTAATTATTTATGACTATATAAAAATGAGGCTAAGCACTGGAGGTTCATTTGCCAAAGCTCCACTTCTATTCCCATGCATGGTTTTTACTGTGCTATTCATAGCCGCATGTGTGCTGGAGAGTTCTACCACCCATTCTTCCCTTCTAGTGAGTCCTTGGTCAAGTAAAGCATTAGCCAGGCTTGGTCCTTCTGGCTTTTGAACCAGGAAATTGTCATCAGCACAGGAACTCCTTTGACTGCTCTTACAGTGCTGTGCAACCCTTCCAGCAGAATTTACAATTTTTATAATGACTTCTAACAATACAATGTGGTTGACTCACATAGATTAAATAAAAAAAGCTTAGCAACTTCAATGACAAATTGGAAAAAAAATAAACAGAATCACACAGGACTCTGTAGCATACTAGCCATTCAATGCTCTAAGGGAAATATCTTCCCAGTCATTTTTATAGGTGTAGGGGGGGTAAGTGTAGATTTTTGTGAAGATATGCATGCACAGAGTGAATAAAGGAGTGTAAAAATATGTTTGGCCTTAGGTGTCACAGGAAGTGTATCCAATATTTTTTAAAAGAACCTTCTATTGATAAGACATGGGATTTTTCTTTTTGAATTCTGAAGCTGAACATGATACAAACACATGGTTTAACTTCAAACTAGAAGATTTTTTTCAGCTGCATGTTTATTGGAAAAAAAAAACTACTTTCCAGTTTCAGGTGATTGGTTAGTTTGAAAATATGCTAAAGATTTTAGGGAGTGTTAATACATTTTCCTTTTAATTCTATTTTGTTTCAGCAGTAGTGAAAGGTGACACCAGAAGACAGAAAATGAGCCTTTTTCTGTTGAGGAGACTACCTTGAGATTTCAACCACAGTTTCACTATCCTGAAAGACAGACCATGAAATATTATTCATCTGCCTTCCTATCTATCTACAGCAATATGGGTATCATCTGCTTCTGTGATAAAAGCCCCCTGGGAGGCTATGCTGTGCTTATCAGATGTGGCAGCAGTAGAAATAGCAGACAAGTAAGATAATAAATAATAAATGAGCCTATATATTTTAATCTGATGTAGGAAAATGTTAACTGTTAATCTGGATAATGGAGACCATGTCCTAAAATCCCTTACCCATGAACTTTAGGCAATCTCTCTCTGAGAGCTTCAGCTTTGACTTTTCACTGGAATCAAGCTTCTGAAGGCATCAGCATTTCTCAAGGGCTTTCTCAAAGGAAATCACAGCCTCATACTAAATAGATTCATTTGCTTGGGGCTGATAATCAGTACTCCTCAACCACATTTACCATCCTGGGATTCAGACCCTGTGCTTTGAGAGACACTGGGAAACACTACTACTTCTTCCATCAGTTTTCCCCAAAACAGCACTGTCTGTAAGGGCCCTCAGTCCTTTCTGTCAGCAGAAGCAGCTGGGGCCTCATTCTTCTAAAGCAGCCTTTTCCCCATCTTTGCTTTAGCTGGAAGATTAACATTTGAAAGCAAGGTGCTATGAGTTTTTAAAGATTCATTCCTCAAAGTTCCTGGAGGGGAAAGGCTGGGGAGCTACAGGTACACTAAAATAAAGGAATCGCTAGTTCAAGCCAGGCTGTGGTTGATTATATCTGACAGTAGCTCCACAGCAGGATTCCTGCTGTGATTGAAGAGCTGCCAGTGAGCACAACCCAGCACCACCTCAGACAGGTACTCAAAACAAAAAGCCCAAGCAGCAGTGATGCTGGACTGGAAAGCTCTGCTGAGAAACCAAGGACTGAAAGCTAACACTGACCCTTCTTCTCCCCATTGTCTCAGGGCAGGGACAAAAGCAGCAAACCAAAAAGCAGCCCATGTGTATTTCAATGTGCTTCCCATCAGCTCAGATTTCCCTTCCTGTGACCCCCACATTCTTGGCAACAAGGGATTAGGAAGCAAGACCCATCCCTGCACTGTGCTGAAGAAGTAAAACCAGGTACAGGAACATAAAGCCAAGCAACCAACACTGGAAAATGCGATTTTGGCAATTCCTTAAATGACAGTGTGAATAATGTTTATGTCACAGGTAATGTTTGCTACAGGTAGCATCAAAATACAGCAGGTATTTACAGCTGCCATGGCGAAATATAGTCTGATGTAATTGTTAAAGCTCTGTTCATATTCCAGACAGCAAGTTACCATTTACAGGATGAAATTGTTTGCTGTTTAAACACTGCCAGTCAAGGACATTAATTGCTGTGGGTTAAATTAAACTAGATGGCACAGCAATAAGATTTGAAGCCTGGGAGAGGGCTGGGTAGGAAGGAGGAGGGGAGGAATAATCTTCTCTTATAAATAATAGGATCTAAAAAGGAATCTTTATGGGGACAGATTAATCTGCAAACAGCCAAGTTCAAATCTAGTTCACATCCTACAGGTCCTCCAAGCTACTGCAGGGAAGGCAAACACTGTCCCTATCCAAAAACAAAGACTTCAAGCTTCTATTGGGGTATTTATTCTAAATATCTGATAAATCTCAAGATAAATCTGATAAATCAATATCAGATGTTGGGTTCTCCCCAAGATGGAACAAGTCACTCAGTGTGACAGGGAGAGAAAATGCTCTCCTGTCGTTTTTGAACACAGCCAGTGATAACAGGCAAAGGAGCAAGTCCTCATGACAATCTTTTGATCAGTTCCTTACAAATCTCTTACACAAATACACGTGCAATGACATAAAGAGCAATATATTCACTTTCCAACGCAGGGGGAGAGGTAATTTTGGTCCAACTATCTCACAAATATCTCTTTTGTATTCACCATGGGTACCTTGCAACATACTCCTTTTCTCAGCTCATGGGAAAGCATGTCATTTGTTCCTTTACAAATGTAAGTCCATTGTAAATAAATAAATAGCAGCTCTGGGCACTTTTTTTTGAGCTGTCTTTAAAAACACTAATCGAAATGTAATGACAGACTGGCAGCCAGTTTCACTATCCAGACTGTTGATAACCAGCTAAGCTTTCCAGCCACAAAATTAACATCACAGCTGCAAACAAAACTATCCTCCTGTCATTCACTCTGTCCCAAGCCTCTGGAAAAAAAAAATCCCCAACACCCAAAACAAGAACTCTGCAGCATGTTTTGAAGGTTAAGAAGTTATGGCACAGTTTAGATCAAGCATGGAATGATTTTTTACCATAAGACCAGCAGAAAATACCTGCCATTTCTGCAGTTTCCACCAGTCTCATCTCCTCTAGAATGATTTTATGAGACATCAGTCAGTAACCAGAGTTGATTTGATATCAACACCTCTATAAGGTACATCAGAGCACCTACAACCTTCCCAGGATGACTCATTTGGAACACTCTGTGTGACCAGGAATTTCTTCTTCCAGCCACAAAGGAGGTGATCTGTACCCATGAGGAGGACAACAGTCATTGTCTTCTCATCCTCAACAGGAGAGGAAACTACAATTTATTTGCAGGAATTGTAGGAGACAACCTGCCAGAGCAAGACTCCAGGACTCCAATACCCACAACACTCATGGGCACCCCCTCCATTTCTGCCTCTGTTCGAAAGACCAGAGGTAGTAGCTTAAATAAAAGCACAGACAGAAGTTGACCCTCAGTGTTAAAATAATTTTGCACAGTTCCAAGTAATTTTGTTTTAAGAAACACCTTGCAGCACCCAAAATTAATTGCAGCCCTAGTCAAATGAAGACCATATTAACAAACCAGGACCTGATTCCTCAGTCTGTGCAATCAATTTTACCCTGGAGTAATCCTGCTGACTGCAGACAATCTGGCATGCACAAGTAAAGCCTTGGGGCTCTAATCATTGTTTCCAAAGGTGTAGTGCAGACAGCTCTGATAACACCAGCAATACTTCCATATCCCTCCCTTAGGACCACCCTAGAGCTCCCAGGTAAAAAATTGGCAATACCAGCTTTCAGGTGTCAGGAGAATTGAATAATTTTCTAACAATGCTATACCTAAAGCAGTATTTAAACTGTATGTTAAATAAATGTTGTGATTATTAGAAGCAGACTTCTTGAAGTTGAACCGCCAGGTAGCTGATAGCTATCCTATTACAAACTCCAGAAGCCTCAGTAGAGATGTACTTAATAATTGTTTGGCATTAATTTGTCATGCAATAATTATCCTATTAAATCTAAATTAAACCCTCCACTCAGACACTTCATCTAAAGTGTGAACATAACAATTAAGAGAGAAGGGGGAAAGAGGGACGATTTCTGCATCATTTGCACTGCAAGATTTTGTGCTTTTGTGATGAGCACCAACAGCAATCACTCAGAAACTGAAATACTCCTACCACAAACAAAAATCCATCTAAGTTACATATGGTGCACAGCTTTGGATAGCATCTTGTTATACTACAAGCTTCAATACATTTATTTCTTTACCATAAGCAAGCTCTGTATTGCACTTCCTTCGCAAGGGAAAAAAAAAGAATTAAGGAAAAAAATGAATAAACGTAGACAATCGACAAAGGCTTGGATTGCTCTCCTCTATCTAGACAAATAACAGCTTAAAAAACAGGCTGAATTTCTTTTATGCAAGCTCCTCCTGCTGTCAACAGCCAGAAATCAGGGTCTCCAGAGAGAGATTCATGCCACCCACCTCAGAGCTCAGACCTGACAGCTAAAACGAGAGAAGAATGAATCCCATCCGAAAGCCAGACAGGAAGCCTGGAACAAGAAAGCTTTAAACTTAGTTCTCATATGCTAAGCTGAGATTTCAAGCACAGAGCTGTTCTTCCACATAGGATAATAGATGTTGAAGTGCTTAAAATGTCATTAAGTAGCACTGCTGAGATGAGGAGAGTCTG
Source organism: Formicarius rufipectus (assembly GCA_013399695.1). NCBI lineage: Eukaryota > Metazoa > Chordata > Aves > Passeriformes > Formicariidae > Formicarius > Formicarius rufipectus. The sequence continues at coordinate 1,382,569 of VXAU01002736.1, forward strand.
TAGGTATATAAGGTAGTTTTCTGGCCTTTTTCTGACCAATTTAATTTTGGGATTAAGAAGAATGGCTTTTTAAAGCAAGACAAGATCTATTTCCACTTGCAATTGCTCAATGAATTTCCACATAGGTTGCAGAGCAGCACAGCACATGACAGTCACAGGAGGTTTATCTTCATCAATCCAAATCATTCTTTCCACAGTATTTAGGTGCCTATTTAAAAATGCAATTTCATTCAATAGAAGAACATCTCTAGGTAAAAACCTTGCTAAGTATTTTTTGGTATAGGTTTAAAATTTGTTTTTTGGGTGTGTCATGTTTTCCTTAGAGACAGCAGTTCTTTATATCCTCCAGAACCCCGAAATACCAGTTGTTGTGTTGGTTTTGCAGTGTGAGATATTCTCCCTCCCTTCCCAAGCTGCCTGACCCGAGTCTCTCTCTGTGCCATTCTCCTAGGAGATAATTACCTCTTCACCTTTCTCTTCCTCTGCTAACACTCTTCTCTGCCAACTACATTTTCCCACAGAGGTAGCATTACTCATCTCTCTAACAAAACTCTGATGATTTCTCAAATTATACTTAGCTCTCCAGTCTGACACTTGTGTCTCTGTTCTTTGCTGTACCACTTTGTCTAATAAATGCCTTATCTAGATCCTTAGACTATTACAGCTACAAACAACACAGCCTTTTTAAACCAAAATGTTTTCCTTTAAATCACACAAAAATGTGACAGGAAAGTTCATTGTGGATTAAACTATTCACTGACTGTTTGGCTCCTCTGAGCCAGTTTCCAACCCCACAAGTCATCTTGGGTTTGAAAGGTTGGGTTAAAAAAATTGCAGAAAGAAGATACTAAAGGGGGTGGGAACACACTATGAAGAATAAGTACCACACTTCGATAGCACACTTAGTAACAAGAACAGTAAGTAACCAATTCTTTGGAAAATTTATAAAATTTAAACACATTAAACTGGAAAGGAAACTTGTCTGTTTGGAGACATCTGCCAATAACAGACTGAGAAAGCCAGCATAAACAAGGCTGTTCAGGTAGTCATAAGCAAATATAATTCAAAGCAGATTAAATCAGAGACTCTGTTTACCATGAATGGCACCCACATGGGGTATATTTAGCAAAGTTCTCTTTTAAGTGAATGTGGTGCTGGTGGAAGTGTGAGACGGGCAGCCCAGAAGGCTCATTTCAACCCACGGGAAGGGACAGCCAGGTCAGAGCAGCACTCACCACTCACTGCAGCCTCCAGACACCTCCACACTCACCCTGAGGATCTGCCAGTGCCTGGCAAGCCATGGACAAGCTAAAAACAGGTTGTACACTGCCTTCTAATATACTGAGGAGTGAAACCCTGCATTCTATGAAATATTCTCCCACAGGGACAGAATATTTGTGCCCAGTGCCTATCAGGAGGGGGATTGTTCTGTGCTCCAAAGCATGTCTTCACACAGAACTGCAAGGGCTCTTAAGCAGCATTACCTCATTCCCATGATGAGAGGTCTTAGATCCATCATAACTATAAAACATTTCCTCATTTGGCCACAATAGGAAAAAGCTGCATATGGAGCTGCAAAGGAGACCTCATTTTTTTTTCTCCAAGGCAATATAAGGAACAAAGTGAAAGATGGTCATAGGAGGGTTGAGAATGCAGTTGTCTGAAATATCTGTCAGGGAGATCATTACTGTTTAAGGACTGGAGATTCATTACTGCTGCTGTCTTTATGGACCCTGTGCCATTCATCCCCCTACTTGAGCAAAACCATGGGGTGTGTTGCTAATTGCTTCCAGGTTGTTTTTTGGATAGTGCGAAGCCTATTTGATAATTAGCTCTCTAAATTATCACTGTGTCCACTGCAATCACACCCCTCCCCAAGTGATTTCACATCCCTGTTTCTTTGTAATAATTTTTGGTCTCATGTCCCATTATCACCACTGGAATCACATTGATAACATTTATTTAATCTTTTTCCACAGCTCTCCTGTACATTTACTGTCACCATCTGCACACATATTGCACTGATCATATGAGACTTTCTAACCGCATTAGTGTATGGACTCATGAACATATAGAGTGTTTAAAGAAGCCTTTTTAAAGTTTGTTACTCACTGGCTGTGTCCCTGCTGGAGTTCTCTGGGGAGACTCAAGGAAGAACAATTGTTTTATCCTCCCTAACAACACCAGCTCTGCTGCCTAGCCCTGTTCTTTCACAGGGCCCAGGAGATCCTTTATAGCATCCTACATTGGCACTGCTGTGCTGTTAAACCCTCATGAACACAACAATGAATTAATAACACCACTATATACCATAAACAACAGCTAACATAATGGTAGCAACAAGATCTCTGGCAACACCATGATCTTCCAATGCTCAGTCAGTGGTTAAAACAAAATTGTCTGGTTTGTCTTGCTCAAACTGCTCAGAAAATATTTACAGGCTGAGTTCCTTCCCTGTTTTTTGTTTGTTTGTGATAGGAGGCAAACTATGGCTCAAAGCCAAATCCAAAATATCCTGGGGTTTTTCACTGCCTTGTAAACAGTTAGTATAGTCATTGATACATTGTTGGCATATAATAAACCTTTAATGTTCAGATTGCTTGTAAAAATACATATCTGTTATTGATGTATGTACCGGTTGTGCCTGAAGGCCATATTTGAGATAAGTTCTCCTTAATTTTAAGATCTAGATTTGTTCACATTAAACAGACAGTGACTTGAAAAAATCTTAGCAGTCTCTGTATAGAATCTAGAAAAACTCAGTGATTTGACAAAGGTCACGGTGGAAGCATGTAGCATATACAGAAATAAGAGCACACTTTCACTGGCAATTGAGAGTTCTACTTATAATTCACTCACTGCTTATATTGGCAGGAGACTGAAAAAAGAATAAGCTGGGAATGTAATGCTCAGCCATAGGTGGCAAAATTCTGGCTAAAAAGGCAAAGTAATAATGCAAGAAAATGACTTCTGCTTCTCTATGATGGTGATATTCTCCCCTTCCAGGGTTTCACCTCCAGAAAAAGAAAAAAAAAAAAACAACCCACAAACAAACAAAAACTCATGGGCTTCACCTTTAAACCACAAAATAGAATGATTTTTTCCAACATGACTATCCCATGCACCACATACCATAGGAGCAATAGCATGGCCACCAGGGCCAAAGTTTCTGCAGTCTTCATCTTTCAGACTAGATAATCACTTTCCCAGAGCCTGCTGTCACCAGACCCTTACCAGAAGCAAGAACTGGGATTCACCCCGATTCTGTCCGGAGCAATGACACTGCATGACCCAGCCCTCTTTCAGCCTGGAGCAAAACCAACAAGCAACAGCTGCTGAGCCAAGCACAGCAACCCAGACACAGATGTCTAACTAAGAGGAACTTGGTCTTTAAGGGCAGGTTTTTGACCTGCTGAGCCTAAAATGGTTAGGAATTTCCCAAGTTAACTTGCTAAGTGCAGACATATATAGGCAGGCAGAGAGGAAATGCCTTGGTAGACTGACCTTAGGCACTCAAACAAGCAGCGAAATATTTAGAGATACCATTAATACTGTGTTTTCTGTAAATACACATTGTACAGATGTGCAAAATGAGACCTAAGGAGCTCGTGCTCTAGAGAAGTCCTTGTGAAAGGTAATCAGGAATTTAAAAATGAGAATACTATGCCCAGGGGCTTATGGATCATGCATAATGGCTTAAAATACATTAATGTGGTATTGGTACATATAATTTCTACTTAGTCCCATTTGATTTCAGTACTATACAGAGCAGTCTCACATAAGGAAGACACAACCACAGCCATTATGCTATGCCAGCAGCAGGGGGAAAGGACACAGGGTAAACTGCTGTAGCATGCCTGGGGTTGAAATACTTTGAGATCCCATGAGTTTCAGGCTGTGTAGTAACAAGTGTGCAGCAAAAGGTTGGTAAATTACTTTAGTCAGAGTTTGATTTGCATCTGTATGAAGTTTTGATGTGTGAAGGCTTGTTTAAAAATCCTGAGGCTCCAATAAGCCTGAGATGTCTTCTTCCTCCACACACAACCACCTCCCAGGAGTGAGTAGAAGAAATGCTCAAGCAGGAATTCACAAGTTATCATGATGGGGTAGGTGCTGGAGGGGAGGTGCCTTATGGAGTGGGGATTTACAGGGAGCCATAAGGATCACCCAATAGCGACAACTGCTACATTAACAAGCCACTCAAATCAACGGTATCTCCCACCACTTCCTTGGACTTTAGCCTGGCCAAAGAAGGCATGAGAGCAGCAGAATATTTATGCTCCCATACAGCATTCCCAGTTTTGTTACTTAGGGTACAACTCATGGAAAATGGCTCCAGTTTAACCAAACTCTATATAGTTCCAGCAATGTCTTCAAAGCTAAAACTTGGATGCTCAGGAGATCCCACCTCTGTCATCTTGCAGCAGGTGTTTCAAGCTGTGCAAAACCTGGGTTTGATATGGTGCAATCTCTGCAGGAAGAGCCTGCTTCAAAACAAGGCAATGTTCCCAGTATGCAATTGTCATTTTCACACTGTTTCTCTGTCGCCTTGTTTGATGGTCAGCGAGCTTAATCATTTAACTGCATCTTCCCACCCCCACCTTGTGATGGGGAAGGCTCAAAGAAAAGTGCTGGCTCTTATTATTTGTTTCTCTTGAACATCCCATGGAGACCTCAAGTCTATTTGCTGCAGTAGTTCTGAACAGACAGCTGATAAAGTTTCCATTACCAATCTTTAATGAATGGATATAGCTGGGGAAACAGAGGATTTACCTTCCCTTCACTCAGTGTTTGCTGTTTCCAATCACAGAGCTGTTCCCCTTTCCCCAGCTCCAGCAACTCCTCTCTTTCATTTCTGGTGTAAACTGCAGGGTCAGCTCTAGGTCAAGCACAGATGGAGACAATGCCAACATATGTGACCCTGACAACCTGAGTTTTGCAAAGGATTTCTGGATAAATTGGACTAAAACATTTTAATTTGCCACCTCCTGAGCATATCCACCTTCACTGAGAGACCCTGGCATCATGTGGCTGATTCCCCAGCTCACCAGCTACTCTCAAGCTGTACTGGCCATGCTTTCTTTTGCCTACCCAGTGAAAGCAAAAGCCAGTACCAGGCACTGGACACCTGCAGGGAATAAAGTTTTGTTTTTATTTCAGATGTTTAAGCAACAGATAATTTCTCAGCACTTCCTCTTGTAAGTACTATAAGAAACCAAAGGAACACAGTGGCAGTAGAATTCACATTCCTAGTCCTTTTCAGTCTCTGCTGCAAAAATCTTCTAAGTGAAACTTTCTGCGCCCCTCAGCAGTCATCTCTCATCTGCAACATGACCCTGTAATTTCTACTTGTATTTATTCTCCTTTCCCTGCCAATATATAGATTGCAGTGCATTAATACTTCAGGTTAACCCATGCATTTGAAAACAGTGCAACAGGGCTCGAATGGTGATGACCTTAAGAGGAAAAGCAGCAATTCTGCAAACCTTTATGAAAAAGAAGGGAGGAACCCCTGAAAAAAGACACAAAATAGCAAGCAAGCTTAAACAGCTCTTCAGCTTCAAAATAGAACTCCGTGGATTCAAAAGACCAAAATTTGCCTGTCTTTCTGTATCCCTAGAAGAGTCATTGATTGTCAGCTAGATATTCTTGACATTGGCACAGGTTAAAGGATGGCAAATACAGCATTCCTTTGACTAGCTTACTCCAAAAACCACATTCTCATAATATTAGGTACAAAATTCAAGTAACGTGTTTCTGTAACCATCAAAGAAATGAGAAACTCTATGGATTCAGGCACAATTCAACAGAAATAAAGGTGATAGTATATGCTTAGAAGACATTTACGTGATTGTTGTAGAAAACACATTTTTGTTAAGTTCCCTATATTACATTTTAGCTGACACAACATATAGGAAAAAAAATCCTTAGGAAAGTCTTGTTCTTATGCTGTTTCTGCCTTGCCCAAAACTAAGCAGCCGTGTTGAAATCTTGCAAGGAAGCTCATTCCCTTGAGGTTGTTAATCAGCATTTTAGACAAAAGTTTGGAGAAGCTTCCAACTAAGACTTAAAATTTTTATCTGAAGCAAACCAGACTGCCAAATTGCATTCTGGTTTTGTAAGACAATCATTAATAACAATATGAGAATTATAAAGATTATATTTTCATGTGTTTTATTAACATGAAGGTAGAATTATGCTGATCAGATCAGCACAGTTGCATCAGAGATAAATTTGGTCCATTATTCAATTAATCCTTCAATGCACTCCTGTGGTCGAGGTAATACATTATTATTATCTCTAGTTCTGTTATTCCCATTACAGACATTAGTTCCAAGAACGTGAACCATTTATTGTCAAGGGTCCTGATCCTGTAATAGGATGTGCTGGCAGAGACCCCAGTGCCCACTCCAAATTCCACTACTCTGAATGAAACTCATCATCCTTCATTAGGACAACTGTTGCAAAGTACCATTTCTTCCTATTGTGCCCACCCAGTTGAATAAATGCTTGCACTGTTTAATTTAAGCTGGCAATAATTAAACAAAGAACCTGTTTGCATTTACTGTAACTGGAGCATGTTTAATTGACCACCCTGTTTTTGGAAACACCCTGCTGTCCACATAAACAAAGATGAGGAAAACAAGTAATACTGAGTGTCAAAACAGAAGTGCTCTCAGAAATCCAAGAGAATAGTTGTGCAGTCAACACACTCCACTTCCCTGCTCACCAGTCAATGCACAGACTACTTTTAAGGTTATGATAGTAACTTTTCTCCTCTTAGATATTTGATCCACCTGCATTCATGTTTTATTTTGCATCAAGACTGTCCCTTTAAAGAGCACAGAATCATGGAATGATTTGAGTGGGAAAGGACCTTTAACCGTCATCTGGTCCAACATCCCCTGCAGCAAACAAGAACACCTTGAACTTGATCAGGTTGGTCAGAGCCCCATCCAACCTGACCTTGAATATCCAAATTGTTGCCACTTACTGTGTTTCAACTCACATTTTAGAGTGATCTTAGCTGGATTTCGTTGGGGTGTGTTAACAAGATTCCTTTTGAATGACACATAACTTGAAGATACACTCCAGGAGCATTTAAATGCTAACAAGTATTCAGTCTCAGGCCAGACTAGACCTACCTAAAGGAAACCCCTTGAAATACACAGCTTGGACACAGAATCCTCAGCTACAGCTCTTTTTGTTCTATGGCTCATGCTATTTACTGATGCCAAACAATCTACTGTCTTACCCCCTTGACCCTCAGCTAAGTCCAGGGAAAACAACATCACATTAACCAGTCAAGCTGACTGTAATGCTGTTACAGGACCGTTAGCACAGACACCTGCCCATTGTGAACCCCAGCAATATTCTAGCTCCTTCAAGACTGGTCTCCAAACAGCTATTAGGGAGCCCAGGAACCTTAGCTGCAAACACAAACATTCAGTAAGAAATAATTCTGCTTGCTAGTTAAACTGCAAAGAGCAAATAATAATGGCAAGCAATGCAGGAATGTCATACATTTTATTCATTAGCATTGCTAACGTGGAAAATGTTTCTTTCCCTGTGATGAATCTCACTCATTATATTTTGAATACAGGAGAAGATATTCAGAATATTGTGTCAAACTTACATACTATATCTTTAAAGTACATACTATATATTTAAAGTAACACAGAAAATGGCCAATTTTGAAATATTTTAGAAAAGAAGGTTTTTCTATTGCCACATATATTGTACACAGATGTACAATACATTTTGTGAAGCATAATGTATCAGACATATATGAAACCTTCCCCTCCCTTTTATGCTCCACTTTCTTCTCCTAGCCAGAGTAATATTCTACATAAAAGACCTAAGGGCAATAGATCCATGGAGTTACCCCTGGAACACCTTGTGCTCCAGGCTGGACAATGCTCCCTAGCATTTGGAAACCCATCAGGTGTTGCAACTGGTAGCAAATTGCCTCAGATAGAGCTATAATTTCTTTTTATTACAATTCTTGCTGGAAACTGGCCCTTTTAGCAGAATGGAAAACAAAATAATGAGCCTGTCCTTTTAATCCCCGAGAGGACTGGTTAATTTATGTTCACTCACTGTTTAGTTTTCATGGGTCCTAAAATTTGCGCAGGGCCTCAGGGTCTGCTCTGTTCCATGATTAAGTGAAACAAAAAGCCAGAAATGCTGTTATACAGCTCCTCACTTACAATCTGCTTACAAACAGTGGATCACTCCGTGGTGTACAAGAACAAATACATTTTCCTCCTGTCATTAACCAATGCAGACAAATTCTTACTTACTCTCATAGTAAAGACCATGGAGAGATCAAGTTCTGCAATGAGCTGGCCATTCCTGGCTCTGGCACTAAAGCTCTATTTTGAGTCACTATCTTTATTCTTTCCATTGAGGATTCCCTTCCCCCTCACACTAATGAGGACAAGGCTTTTTCACAGTGGATTCCCCCACTGACTACTTCAAAACAAACTATTCCACTAAATGACTACACTTCATAACCCTGGGAGGAAACGACAGTTTGATTTGGAAGGCAAATGTTTATATGCTTTGACTTCTGTATTTTTCCCCTCTCTATACCTACACACACACTTATATGTAAATACATATACTCCTAAAAGACAGGTGAACCTAAGTTTTCACTTTAATAACAACTATAGTGAAGGGAAGTACGCGATATGAGCATGCACATAATCTCTTCAGTAACTTACTCCTGTTATAGTGTTCTTTGTAGATAAACAATAGGAAGGTTCATTGCCAAAATCTATTCGTGACCAAAAGAGTCCTTACGTTGCTGATGTAAATAACAGGAGCCCACATATGAACATGGGAATTCCAAAATCATTTGGCTGAAGCATCAGTTTCCTAACCTCTATCACAACATGAAGCCACCAACTATAAGGCACAAATACAAAATTTGCTCTGACTACTAGAGCAGTACAGCCACAGAGAAACAGCTCTCACAACACAAGTGTGAAAAACAAAACAAAAAAGAAAACCACATTAAAGAGCAGCCAATAGTGAACTAGAGGGAAAAAAACTTCTTCCTTGCTCTTTTAAGAAATAATGCCAGCTGAAATAGACATCAAGTTTCCCATTTACACTTTCCATGGCTCTTTTTTTCCCCCCAACAAACCAGAGAACCCAAACATGGAAGATGACGTGCTTTCTTGTTGAATGTAACTGAGTGTTTCCCACAGAGGCATTCCATGCCACCACATTAATGTATTTCCACTTCACAGTTGCTTCTGCAGATAATAACCTTTGCCTTTATATATATATATCAGAAAGCAAGCAGAAAAAAATAACTTCTCTACTAGAAACAAGCACTTCCATAAGCAGCAACAATGACAAAAAAAACCAAAACGACAAAAAAAAAAATCAAGGGAGGTTTTGGTTGATAGAACAAAGGAAAACAAACATCTTAGTGACAGCTGTAAATCTGTTTTCTAGAATTTACAAACATTTATAAGATACTGAAACATAGAATTTGTTTCAGCTTATACAAATAAGTGTTTATTTCCAGAAAACAGTAAAGTTGCTGGAGAATGAAAAACATTCTACTGTAAGAGGCACATGGTTGACATCAGGCAGAGCCCTTCCCAAGCAGAGATTATATGAGAAACAGACACCTATTTCTTCCTTAGTCATATGCAATTTCTTCAAGCTATGACTATTAAAATGAAGGCTGAGCCATCAAAGTATCATTGAACTGAGGAAGGAGAAGCTGAAACTAAAGCAAACAAATTATCATCAAAACCAAGGGAATTTATTTCAAGCAGAAAATTAATATATTTTCATATTAACCTTGTGCCAAAATCTGACCGCAGTAGAAGAATTTGTAATTTGGTTTATTTATAAAAAATCTTCAGGTTTGATCCCTACCTTATACAATCCTTTATTGAAAGGACAAAGGACTAGATTATGATCTTCCTTATGGCTGTGTAAATCTCTGGTAACTTCACTGTAATCACACTGCCATGGATATTTACAGTTCATTGTAAACATTTTGAGAATTGTAATGCGTTTAACTTTATAGAGGACAAGACACTTTAAATGTTGGAAATGTAGGTTTTGTACTATCAAACACCATCTGTAGGGCTTAAATTTACCACCAAGAACAACAGTTACCAGTGTTACACAAATCCAAGTTATAGAATATCTTGATTTGAAAGAGACCCACCAGGACCATCAGAGTTCAGATCCATCAGTCAAGGCTCATAAAACCCAAAGGGCATCACTTAGCCCCATGTTTCTTCCCTGGGAGTTGAAACTACTCAAGACAGACACCTAAAAGCAGTATTGAATGGCATCACATGCAAAGACTGTTGGTCAGTTCTAATTAAGTCCTGGCAAGACCCTGAGATGTGACTTATTTGAGAGGGTATAAGGCAGTATCTTTCCTGTCATTAATCTACTGAGAATCTTGTCATCCCTGGTTCTTTCATTTCCTAAACATGACAAGCACACTTCAAATTTCACATATTTACTTGATAATTATTTAATAAGATAGGGATGGAATAAGCAAATAATGGCTTGAGAATGAACATTTAATTTCTAAGAGTGTCCTGAGAGATGTTTCATTGAGGGGAGCCATAGCAATTACCTGCAAATTCAGTGTCAGACATCTCACTAATTCAGGACTCAGGAAGACAACGGGCATTAGCACTAGGAAGGTTGTAGATAGTGATAATCAGATAATGAACATCACAGTGGTGAATCTACAGACAGAAATTACACAGCTGCTCTGCTTGTCTAAAATTTGAAATGCAAACTATTTTGTAGATCTACCCAATGAACTCCTGATTCTTTTTAATGTTTTGCCTTAATACTGTTGGGATGATTCATCTTTTTACCTCTTGACCTTTGACAGACATTTGAATTTGCCTTGGTGATAAGCATTTTGGCTGGTAGAAGTTGCAATGTACTTTCAAGTTGTAGGGATTTAAGGATAAAAAGAAGAGAAGTAAAGTTCAGCAGTTAATGGTATTATGCCAGTGCTATTTGATCAATCTTCATTTATGAAGGTATTTCTAAACAGATGGATCTGAATACATAGTAATACTGTTCACACCAGGCCCTCTTGGGAGGGTCATATGCTTAAAGATAAACTCCAGGGTTAGTTAAGAGAAAAGTCACAGAATGAAAGCAAAATAATGTGCTGATACCCGTGCATAAGATTAGTCTGCTGGTTGACAATGTTAGGAAGGGCATGGAACATAGTAAAACTTCACTAATTCTGGTTTTGTGTTTCTAATACTTAGGACTCAATGACAGGAATTGAAAATGGAGTTAGTCAAGCCTTGGAATAAGTGAATGGTTGTCCTCTTACTCATTTCCATGAGGGAAGTCCTTCGATTCACTCTACACCAAAGGATGACATTGAGTCCTATACAAATCTGACTGCTACCATCCCATGCTGATTTTCATGTTGCTGCAGGAAAGAAAAACCACTGACAGATCCATGCAGGCACCCCTAAAGGCTGTGAGATTTTCAGCAGAGCATTAGACTTCTCCATAAATACAGGAAGAGGCTGTACCTCTCTGTGCTGGGTAGCACCGTACTCTTGGTGTACTCTGAAATTATTGGTGGCATGAATCAAAGTGGCAAGACCTGCCTCTTATCTGTGCTCACTTAAATTGAGTACTTTGTATGTGTATCTCTAATGTAGTTGGGTACTATATTCAGCAACAGTGATAGAGAATCCTCAAGTACAAACATGCACCAAGTGATATTTCTGATTTAAAGGTTAACACTGATTCAAATTGCTTTTATCCTCCCCTCCTGCTGGGTAGGAAAATGTTCTTCAGATTTACTGTTCCAGAATGTTCTCTTTCAGGATTTCACTACTTTGTCCCCTAGATTTTCACATTCTCTCCCTCCAAATTTGCAAGAAGAAATTATGAACACAATTATTTGCAAACTTTAATGCCTTTGATTGCAGAATACTAATAATCTTGATCCTGAATCTTATCATTAGACATTGGTCAAACAGCAATTACCCTTTTTCTGACAGCTGCTGTCCTGACTTCCTGTCAATGCTAAATCATGAGTCTTCCATCATTTTCTAATACATTAAATGATTTCCTTTAGCTGAAAACTGTTTTGATATTTATTATACTCTGTTCATCTCCATCCCTCTGACTTGTTCTGGGAAAATTTAAATGCTTTGAGAGATATTAGATAGATGGATAGATAACTGTGAAATTTCACAGTTAATATTTGCAAAGCACCCAGAGATTTCAGAGTAAAGGAGGCACTAGAAATGCAGGGAAATATTGTTATGTTTCAATGCATGAATGCAAAAAGAAGAAGAGAGGGAGTGAAGAATCAAGTCAAAGAATATGACAGGTCTCAAAAAGTCACTCACTTTAATCCTCAACTTCCCTGTTCTCTACCATCTCAATTGGTTCTTGCAGAACTAGACTTCGTTTGTTTCCTCTGAGATTTTCCTTTAAAAAGGATCTGAATAGAGATAGGGATTTCTATAGAGCACAGGTAATTAGTGCTGGAGGACTCTGATTATCTCTTTATACCACTCCTTACCATTTGACACAATTCCACATAATAAGCCTTCCCTTGAACAAACCTGGTCTGAGGCAGTATCTCTTAGGAGGCTGACTCATGGTGTGAGGAGAAGAGCTTCAGCTTTCCATCGTCTACAAACACAGATCCTTTTTCTTCACTTGTTTAACAGTTACTGGAGAGCAGAAGAATGACAGGTTGCATTTAAAGGGGAAGTCCCTGTCCTCTGCCTTTTCCTGCCCGTAAAACTGGGGGACAACCAACTGTTTATTTTTATGCTTTCTAATTTCCTTTCTATGCTTTCCCTATTTTAATTAAAAGGAGACCAACAATCCACAAGAAAACAAGCTCAGAAAAGCCACATAGAATATACATCTGCATCATAGTTTAATAAAAATTTAAGAGTTAGGGTATTGAATAAAATTAAACAATTTCCCCTAAACAGAGTGGGAATTAAAATAAAACCCAACAGCAACAACAAAACCAGGAGAGATCATGATCAATTAATGATGAATATTGCATTGCTTTGTTGGCATATATCAGTTCATGCCCAAAGAGATAATTTGGAAGATGGGGAGAACTATTAGGGGTGTTCAGTGAAATACCAACAAAGACCAAAAAGCTAAACTATAAGAAATAATAGCAGGCAACAACAAAAGACCTTGAGGAACATGAGACTAATTAGAGAAGTTGGCCATGCGTTTTGTTATCGCTACATTACAATGAATGGAAATGAGGCCAGGGGTTGAACATCTCTGCTCAGGAACACCTTGGGAGCAGGAGCACAGAAAAACCTCATCTGCCCTTGTATTAGTTTTTTAAGCTCAAAGAACTTTATCTGATACAGAGCTGATTTCCAACAAATAGACATAAAAATTAATAATCACTAAAGATCAGAAGTTCAGAAGACATTAAAAGAGGGACTGAGTAAATAAAAGTTCCCACATACTTCTATAAGAGTCAATGGGGCAAACAAGCTAACAACAGAACTCATGATAGGGAGAAATAACCATTACACTTCACAGACACTTGTTTAGAAACTATTTTCTTTTGCCAATAGCTATAAATGGTGCAAGCTTCAATACTTTTATTTGTACTTAAATGAGAGGCCACTTGTCAAATATTTGCACAGAATAAACCTCAGCTCAAAGCTTTTTAATGTATGCTTTGTTTTAAATATGATAGTAATCCCACCTCTAGTCAGCCAAATCCTTAAAGTCATGCTGTGCTGAATCACATCTGTCTCTCGAGGTTCCACAATAAAAATTATTGCTTTGCATTTCAGCAGTGAACAAAGTGATTCCCATGTACAGTTTGTTTACAAAACACTTTGTAAACCAAATGGATCTTAAGCAACTGCATACTCTTATAAAGGAAAAACACAAACAAAAAAAACCACTCCACCCTCTTTCTAAATGTGAATGACAGTAGACAAACATGACAATCTAAAGCCAGCTCAACTGCTGATTCCTCTGGGAAAGACAAGTCTGTTTGCAAATGCACCAGAAGCAGCAGCTGGGCCAGCCCAGTCTGCTACTGGGATGATGATGCTAACAAGAAGCTTGAAGGTGCTAAAATAGATGACATGGTGTTGTTTCAAGAATCAGGTCCCATGGCAAGTATGTCTGAGAATAGGTTGGTGAAAATGCCTATTGCTTTTCTTTCTACCCATTTTTCACAATGACTTGGCCACACCTGCCTAAGTTTGCAATAGAGGCAATGTTTTATTTTTAAGGACAAAGACATTGTTTAACGCTTCTGAATGCTCTGACAAGGACAAGGGTGAAAGGCAACCTGTAAGTGACAGTAAATGCCTTCTCTCTGTTTTAATATCCATTGAGAATATCTGTAATACTGTTCCACACGACTCTCCAAGACTGCATGCACAAGCATCTGGGAAAGTTGAGTCATTGTCAAAGCAATAGCAGCTTTTGCTCTTTGCTCAAGAAGCTTGGGGGTTTTTGTTTCTACGTTTTATGATGTAGTTGCATCAGCTGGTGGCATAGACTGACTTGGGCTGGATGCAAAGAATGAAATACACTCTCTATTCAATCAACAGTTTTAGTTTCGCTTGTTCTTTCCCTTCCTTCTCTAACTTGACTTAAGAGATCCAAATAGCCTTCATATCACAATGGAGAAACACTACCTGCTCAGCCAGCAGAGGTAGTTTCACATTTCTATTTAAACTCAATGTTCTCAGGACAGAAACAAAACAAGTCTTGTTGGGAAGATGGTGATATATAAGGAAGGAAGGCAGAATCTTTTCATTCCTCCTGGGTGAAAAACACATGGGTTTTGCACTTGCAGTTGAAATCTACATTGAACCATGTAAAGATATGCTAGCCAGTGCAAGATTGCAATGGATTTTTCCTGGATTTGGAAACATTTTGATACCGATATCCATCTCAGTCTAGTAAACTTGACAGAATCTCTTGGCTAAACTGCTGCTCCTTTGCAGGTCACTAGATGGTGATGGGGAATATTAAAGAAGTCCTTAATGCAGAGAATGAAGCTGCAGACCTTGCTGTAGTTAACGAGTAAAAGAACACTTGTGTTTCCCATCATTCCTTTCAATTCTTCTCACGTCATGTAATCTCAGACAGCACAAATTGCCCTTAGTGTGAGATATCAGAAATGCCTCAAACACCACTGTGGAGTTCAATACAAGAGGCGGAGACTGAATAGCATCTCTAGGCTATCCTCCTGGGGTACAGCTTTAATTAACAAGGTTCTATATAAAGAATTTGTTGAGTTGGTTTTTTGAACGAAAAAAGTCCATCTGGGCTCCTAGAAACAGGACCCATTTGAAATTATGATCCTTTTTATATAGCTTGGCCACAGCCGAAACACACATCCAGAAGGGAAAAATCCTCTGAGATGAAAAGGAACTGGCTGCTCTCTGCTGATCCTTTGGCACCATGCCTACCAGTATTTGAGAAGAACAAAACTGAGAGATTCAGCACTGATAAGATGTACCCACTACTTCTGAAGCACTTGCACCCCAAAACCCACTATAAAACTCACTCACAGGCAAAGCCTTTAGCCTGGGAGAGACACAGGGACTGGGAAGATGAGCCAACTCTATCTTGGTAAGAGGAGAACTCCAGAAACAAACACAGACAAAATATTAACTGATATTATTTGGTTACATGTTTCAGGGATGGGCAACAGAGCAATTCAGAAGAGAGAAGGTGACAACTCTTCTATGTCCTAGGCACCCACCTAGTACTTGCAATAGGAATTCCCAGAACTACCCACTCTTACTTATTCCCAGCGACTTGGTGCCAAAAGAAAATCCAAAAAAACCACCCTGCTGTCTTCAGGAAGTTTCTATTCTTTTTTTTTTTCTAGTGCCTGTTCATATTAAAACACCACAAATAAGAAATTTTTCAGTACTGAGAAACTGGAAAATATACCAAGAAGAGCAAGGAGAAATGAATTATGAGTGCTGGAGGGACTCACTTACAAGGAAAGATTAGAAGAACTAAATATGTCTAGCTTGGCAGAGAGATGACTAAGCAGGAGAGGGGGAAGTGATAAATGTCTACAAATATTTGAAGGGCGTATACACTGAGGAGGCAAAGAGATTCTGCAGTGTGAGCCATACCAGGTGTTGGGATTAGGAGGAAAGAGATGAAATCAGAAAAGGATAATAAAAAAAAAAAAGGAAAACCAACCCTCACAAAGCAAAAATTCAACTGAAGGCTACATAAACCAAAGTCGTCATGAAAATGATATATATCCACATCTCCCACACTGGGGAAGTGGAGATTTTCTCAGAGGTAGAAAACTCAGTATATGAGACATATGGGAGGGCTGCAGGAGTGCTTTGTTGCTTGCAGAACTAAAGGAAAGAGAAGTGCCCTGATGCTGGGAAACCAACAGGAGCCTCAGTGGACAACAGGTGTCCCACCAACACTGTCAATTAGAAAGCCTTACGCAGGAAGTGAAGGTAGTTGTTGTATCCAATTGAAATCACAAGAGGAAGGTTTGTTTGGAATAATTTAATGACCCTGAACTTGGTAGAGCTACAGAACTTTATAGATATCATCTGGCCAGATGGTCTCTGGAAAGCAGAAAGCTTTGGGTCTGTTAAACATTCAAAAGGATACTGGTGAAAACTCTGAAAGATCAAGATGGAAGACAAAAGCATCATATTCCTCCACTTTAACCCAAATTAACCATCACCAGCTTAACCAGGTCAAAAGGAGACAGGAGAGAATGTAGTTCATTCCCCAACTTCATTTCTGATGCAAAGCACACTAGTGCTTCTTTCAACACCTTGAGAAATCAGGAAGTAAATGTAGCAAATTCCTCATTCAGGAAAACAAAAATCCAAGTTGTCTTCCACTTTCAGTCATGGAAGCCCCCAGCCACCACCACAGATATCCCCCAGCATATCATCACAAGCCCTCACCTGCTCCATGTCAGCACACCCACCTGTGAGCAGGCAGAAAGACAAGGCAATCCAGAGATCACCTCTGAGGGCACATAATTGAAGGTTGTATTCCAGACTGAGCTCAGCTGGATTCCAGCCAGGACATGCAGCTCAGTTGCTTTAAAGTCACAAATGAGCAGTGAGTGCCTCCTCCTGCCAATACAGGAGGGGAAGACCTCTATTTTTGTCTCCCGGAACTGGGTCACTCACCATGTACACAGCACTCAGCTGTTTTGCCTGAGAAGGGGGCACCGATCCCAGGTAATGCACAGAGCCCTTCCTTAAGGGATATGTTTCCAGTGTTAAGCCTCTCCCTTGTGCATCCTCGTGAAAAGCACCAGGCAAAAGGAATTCCCACAAGTCTGGATACAGGAAGCATGTCAAGGTCTTTCTCTTTACACTGGATTTGATACAAAGTTTGATAGGAAGTCACAGCCTCAGCCTATGTTTTCAGAGTACTCCATGCCCCTAGCAGAGGTTTGCAGGGGTAAAATCCCCTATCTGTGACAGGGAGCTCTCTGTAAATAGGGTGATGCTCATCTGCTTGACAAACAGAGCTAATTCTACTAACACTGTGCTTTTGTAAATGGAAATAAAAAGAAAAGATATTTGGCTAAAGTGAGATTTCAAGCTGATGGTTGTATATTTCTCTAACAACTGAAATAGGGGAGCCAATGGGGCAGCCAGAGGTCACAGCAGTTTATGAGGTGGATCAGCCATTTATACATCAGGCAGTAGTACTGTAAGGGAAAAGACACACTTCCCTCTGTCCATGAGGAAAACTAGCACATTGCTATGGCCAAAACATGGCCCTTCACACTTGGAACACCAGAAACAAAAGCCTCAGTACAGGGACAACAGCTACTACAGTCAGGTAAAGCACAAACAATGAGGGAGAACTTCATCCTTTACAGACAAAGGTGGTAGAGGCAGAGGGCAAGTTTTTCAGTACTTCCAGTGTTGCACTCAAACCGAAAGCCAGTCATTGTTTCCAGTAAGCCAAAACCTCTCCCACCCCAACAGAGTTGGCTATCCAACAAATAGATTCTTATCACCCTAAGAACTAAGTTCCACTGCTCCTTGTTTAGGAGCCAACCCTTGGACAGAGCAGCTGCTATGGAATCAAGCATGAGTCATCCAAAGCAAACACAGGGAAAGAGGTGACAACAGACACACTCTTCTCTCTGCCCTTCCTAAACACACGATCCTCCCACGGACAGAAAGGACTAGCGATCTCAGTGGAGCTATTTCACAGCTCCTGCTCTCCTTACACTACATGAAACATAATGACATACCTTGATCTGGGTAAGGCAGGCACTGAGTCCTCTGCAGAGGCAGGTTGGCTTGCAACTTGGAAAACCTTTTCATCAGAAAAAGCAGCAGGTACCATTCAATTGAGCCATTTTTCAGGCAATGTCCTGGGATTCATGGCAATGAAGCTGCAATGGAAAAGCCAGTTTCATCTTCACAAAACAATGCAGATTCCAATGTCCAGGCATAGCTGTGGGGGGCATAGTGCTGTTGCAGCTATTTTTACTAATCAATCAGGTGTTTAACATCAGCATTCTGGTTAAAATTCAGCATGGAGAAATACATTTCCTTTCTCTACCCAGTTTTTACTCAACAGCTTCATCCAGAGAAGCTCCCCTATGGTGCCCTGGTGCAGCCACTGCAGAGCAGGTGCAGTGTCACCCCAGAACATGCTGCACCTCAACAGCAGGTGAGAAACTGCTCCTCAGTCTGCCTGACCCAAAGGCTCATGGAACCAACTGTGAAAACATAAGGCACTATTATCTCCACTCTCCACATGGAATCACTCTATGGAATTTATTATTATTATTTGGAGCTCAAATTGAAACCCTCTGGCCATGTATGAACACTAAGCCTGTTTAGGGAATGCAGGAAGCAACTAAAGTGGTGAAGAGGCAAAGATTTATGACAGTCAGAAAGGAAATTTTCTTTTCTAGAAACAAGCTTTACATTCCTAATCTATTTCTGCAGGTTTTGCTACTCTCTACCAAACTTCTGACAGGTCTTAAAGACTAACACTTACCATGTTGCAAGCTGTTCCTCTAAATTCTATTTTACCATCGTTTATAACCACCCGCCTTGATTCCCTTGGTGGTATTTTTCATTCTTTCTCCTAGGCCCTAAAAGTATCCGTATTACCTTTGCCACAGCCTTCATCTTAAGCACCTTTCTCCTTCCCTCCAGCATCATCACAGCTGTTTTTAACTGGACTCCCTTTATCTCCCACGGAGAGCTCCTACCCCACCTGATTCTCATTCAAATAAACACATTAGTGAGACAGACTGACAACAGTTTTCACCTGTCTCCTAAACAGAATTGCACCCTCGCCCCCTCCCTTCTCTTCAGGAGAATTTACTTTTCTAAGAGTTTTACAAATATATTTATTTTCAATGCTAAAATGATTATTATGTGAGGATTAAAAAGAAGATCTGTGAAAGGAGAAAAATAGCAGTGAGAATGAGTCGTCCCTCCCAAATTGTCTTTCTGAAAGCTCTAAATGGCTTTGTAACAGCATGAAAGTGCTTCCTGATTACTGCCAAGCAGAGGTTCAGGAAAGCCCTAAGGGTGGACCGGGGAAGGGATGAGGAATATACAAAATCCTTCAGGGAGAAGGGGTGTGGTAGAAATTATATGTTCCCTGACAGTCTCTCTAGGATAGTAGAGCTGCCCTTGTCGCAGAGTTTCAAGTGGAAATCAGGGTTTCATTTTTTCTCCCACACTAAAACCTTTTGGCTATTCCCTAGGCAGGGGCAGTCTGTTGGTCTCTAGATCCCTGTGGACCCTCCTCATGACCTTCAGCAAGATTTTGCAGCAGAAGTTTTAACCAGGACTTATCAATTTCCCACCAAACAGTCAGACACATCTTCCTACTTTCCATTTGTTTGTCCTTACAGATCTTCCTCTCGTAAGTGGGGTTGACCCCCAAATCCCAGACCCCCTGGGAGAGTGTGCAGGTAAGACCTGGGCAGATGTCACCAGTGCACAGCCATGGTCACAGCCATCTCTAGAGCCAGCAGCACTTGCTGCAGGAAGGAGCACAGCTAACACAAACATCGTGCTGTGTTCCCATGGCAACCAAAGTGTCATGTTCATCATCATCTCATTTCTGGAAGAAAAAGATATAGGTCCAGTGAAGAAAAATTCAGGCGTCCCAAAGGGCTTTGCCGAGGCTGGGCAGATTTTTAACATCATTGCTCACACCACTCACCCCAGGGCTGCTGGAAAGTGCAGCACCTAGTCCTGTGAGGGCACCTGGATTTGAGCAGGAGGCTGTCTGGGATTAAAATGCATCCAATCAGATACATACAGGTCATGCTCTGTGACACTTTGAAGCCAGGGACACATGATCAAATTACCACAGCTATAGAAGTTACTAGATGTGAGCAGAAGAGGTTTCAGTTTCACCTGTCCTATCTCACATTTGACATGACCTGGGGATGATGGTTTTTGCCAGTTGTCTTTGCTCAGTGACCCACAGTGACTTATTAAACCACAGTAGTTTAATAATATGGCTAAAGTTTGAATTGCTATGCCTGAGGCAGTAGAGACCTTTGTGTGCATCAAGTGCCCTCCTGGACTCAGTGAGCTGCCCACCATCTCATTGTCAGAGCTTTTCTCTGCTGATATCTGTGCCCCAGAAATCAGACTCACCTGGGATCCAACATTCCCATTAGCATGAATCCATATGAGCTTCTCTGCAGTGACTATATGGCAGCAATTACAGCATTGCCATGCAGATTTGTATGTGGGAAGCTCACCTTTCCATTCTAAGACAAACTTTCTACCAAAGGCAGTCTACAGATTCATCACTGGACAATTTCAGAGCTCTCTGATGTGTTCTTGCTGGAGGCATGAGAAGATCTAAGGCTGAAGGATTCATTTCAATCTCTTTAGAATCAGTTCCCCCAATTAGTAGGTTTTTTTCCTATGGAAAAAAAGAAATAAGAGGAACTTCTAACCTGAAGAACAAAACCAAAAGACTTTAAAAATTATGCTTGGGACAAAGCACCTGTCTGCAAAAGGTCATTCCTATGTTTGAGAGGAAAAGGGGAAGGGAAGAAAGGAAGAAAATGGCAGCATTCTATAGGGAGTGCCTGGATAAGCGGTCACAAGTTACTTGAACCCTCCAGTGTCTCTACATCCCCAGGATGAAGCCTGATTTCATCAAGGTGCAATGTCTTGATAATCTAGTATAAGTCAAAGCAGATCAAGGGGAAATATCCCTTGACTCTCAGGGTCAGGGAATACCTAAAGAACTCTGAAGTCAAAAACATTGGTGAGGTTGCTATTAATTCTTAATTTTAACCTTCAATTTTATGTTTATTTGGCTTGACTTTCCCTCCCTGAGCAGTTTTGCTGGCCCAGCAGTGAAGTCCTCAAGTCAGATTTATAGCTGTAATTGGGGCAAGCACTGTAGCTACGAGATTGTCTATATCTGGAACAACAACTTCTTCCTTAAAGACCAGACAGAAACCTCATGCAGGTAGCCTTTCATGAGAGGGATAAAGAGAAGCTACTTATAGGCATTCACATGTCCTTTCATGGGAGAAGAAACAAGGGATTAAGTACCACAAAGGTCAAGGCAGATGGTTGCACGGATGCAATGAAATTTTGGCCTCTGCATGACATCTGTGAAGGATATCCTACAGGACAGTGTTCGGTATCAGTATCATCCAAAGGGCCCTGGGCTTTCATCCAGGGGAGTTGCATTTTCTCCTAGGACTCCAACCAATTTGTAGCATCACCTTGCTCAAGTCACTCAGCCATTTTACACTTTTGTTCAACTTTTAGGAAGCCCGGTGTAACCAAGAGATGAACATCCCAGTCATTTCCAGTGCAGCTCTAAGCAGAGGAGAGAGAAATAAGTCTCAAAGCTTACTATTTCCTGTCTGTGCTCACCCAAGCTAGCAGTCAGCTGTTGGTAATACAGGTGGAAATGCCTGAGGAGACACTAAGGTTCAGCCTGGTGTCCTGTTATTCCACTTATATGCAGGGAAACAAAATACTGCCCTCGGGGTTAGGTGATGGGAAGGAGTCCATCAGGCCATAAGGCCTGAGATCACAAACAAAATAGTTCTAGATATCCTTAATTAAACACAGCAGCATATTCCTTTGTGCCTTGCTGAGTGGTGTTTCTGCAAAGGGGATGAGCCATTCTGGCGAGGGATGTGTACAATTCCCTCCTCACCCCCAGTGGAGTGGCCAAGCCAGGTCAAGGCAGCTCAGGAGAGGGATGTGCTGCCTCTTTGCTTGCGCCTGTGACTGGCTGCCCATTTAGAGGCTGCCAAAGAGCTGGAGTGTGCCAGCCAGGTTTTTGCAAGCATGTGAAAATTAACAAATCTCACTCTGAGCTGGAAAGGGCAGATAATTGAGAGAATTAAAATGAAGAGAGAAAAAAGAAAAAAAAAAAAAAGGTAAAAAAGGAGAAGGAATAGGGAGATGAGCCAAAAGGAAACACTTCAAAGGCCCATACCCTGCAGCCCATATTAATGACCAAAAAAAAGAAGATGGGATCGTTACATTTTAATCAAAGGTAATTTTTTTAAAGGTATTATAACTCTGCCATGCAGAAGCAAGCCCCCTGCCCCCAGAGGTGCTGGCACAGCCTGCTGGCAAGAAGCAGTGAGGGTTTCCTTGGCCACCTTCTTTCTGCACTGTGAAGATCACTGAATGGAAAGCCAGAGTGAGAGGGTGCTTCAGGAGAAATGCCTCCAGAGGAGAAGCCACAGGAAACCAAAGGAATTAGAAACACCACTGAAATCTAAATCCTAGCTTCTTGTGGCTATTCTCTATGAATATTGCATGTAGCATGTGAATTGAAACCCAAAGCCAACCGAACCAGCAGCAGAAGGCACCTGGCTGGCAATCACAGGAATTGGGCAGCCTGCGTGGATTCAAGCGGAGTTGTCAGGACTATAGGTATATAGAATGGATCATATATATAGATACATACCTCGATGAGCAAGGCTAGAGAGGGTAAGTGTGACCTCCCCAAATGCCTAAGGAAGATACCTGTCTGTAATCCCTCCCCTCCATGCAATGAACATGTCCTTGTCTGCACTGCTGGGACAGGACCAAATGTTCACCTGCACACAGTGAGGCAAGTGGTCTTCACAAGAGACCAAACCAAAGCTTTTTTGAGATACATTTGTTGGGATATCTGTTCTCCAGTACATCTTTGTGAAGGAAGGAGAAAAATGGAAAAAGGGAAAAGAAGTTGAGGAGCGCAAGAGTAGGAAGGGTGAGGACGATCAAAATAAGGATGTGTCACAGGATGAAGAAACTGTCCTCAGGAAACAACATGTAATTGTTTCCATTTGTCTAAAAGAAGAGACAGTGAAAAAAGGAAAAGGGTTTACAAAGACAAAGCCTCAATTAAATTAAAACAAAACAGAGAAAGAAAGGAGAATAATTTATGAAACACTCAGTTACATAAAATGAAGACAAAAGATGGTGCATTTAGTTGGAGCCAGAAGATGAAATTTTCCATAGGTTTTTAAGTCAGTGTCACATGCAGCCACAAGCAGCAATAGCCTGTGATTGTGTGAAATTTCCATAACAGCATGAAAAAATTAAGGTCAGAAGCAATCACACCTAGATTAAACTGCTCAGCCTACCAAAGCCTGTGCCTATGTAGAAAGGCAATGAGGAGCTATCATGTTTGGATAGAAGAGCTGTAACTTGGAGAAAAAAAATAAACAGACTTTCCAAAAATGAGGTATATTCCTGCAGGTGGTAGGATGCAGAAAACAGTTTGGAAAGGAAGAAATCCAATTTTTAACTCACATTAGAAACTGTTACTTTATTTTGCTCAAAACATCCAAGACATTATGCCACTCAAAAACTCTAATGCTGAACAACAGGGGATATTTCACATGTGTTGACTACACAGGTTGCTCAAGAGTTTCAAAGGCATGTAGTGATTTTTGATAACACCTGCAGTGTTACTACAGTCTGGGCACTTTCCATAAACAGAACTCCTGGATTGTTGCAATTCTAGGCAGTTAGGAAAAGTCAGCTCTTTGCAAACAACCCTTCTTGCTCCAAAATTTTAGGGCTTGCTGAGAAGACTAATACTGCATGAAGTCAGAGCAGAGTGAGCACTTCATTCTCCCCAGAATTATACTGAGGAAAACAGAACTTCTAGATTAGAA
Organism: Formicarius rufipectus; assembly: GCA_013399695.1. Lineage (NCBI taxonomy): Eukaryota > Metazoa > Chordata > Aves > Passeriformes > Formicariidae > Formicarius > Formicarius rufipectus. Next base: position 1,406,732 of record VXAU01002736.1, read on the forward strand.
TAGAATATTCTTTTTCACCTAAAATCCCATTTCTACTAAACTCCTTATGAAGATTGTTAAGTATCTCTTGATCCTCATGCCAGCATGGGGCCTGATAATCTGAAAAGTGTTCTCTGAGTACAGTGATTCTGGAGTTGTTTGCTGAAGACACCTCAAACTTTGGCAAAGTGTGTTATCATATGAGCCACACGGGATTTGCTTTGCAAGCCCAATCTAGTTTCCTTTAATTCATGATCCTTCAATAGTGGCAAAACTTGATAAAGGAATACTTTGCCTGAAAACTCTGCTTTTCAGTTTTAACAACTGCCTTCTTTTTGCAAAATTGGTTTCTCTGGCATCCTCAGACTGTCAGGGCTGCACCATCACTACCCCTTGACACTTCTGACTAGTGGCAAGAAAGCTGTGTTATGCTGCAAAGGACAATAGGCTTTTTTTGGTTCCCTGTAGGTGTTTAACCAAGTAACAGCACCTCTGAGCCATTCGAGGTTTGCTCACAGCTAGCTGCACTGGGAAGAATTCAGTGACCTTCAGGATATGAATAGATCCAAAGCCCCTTTGTTCCTGGGGAGTGGGCAGGGGAGGGATGCTTCACCATTTTTGACCTGCCAATTACTCTCCCACCCAACAGAAAAGACCTTATTGGCCGTGTCTACAACTGTTACCAGGGTGTGAGTGGTGTCACTTCTAACAGGGCCAGACAGGAACAAACATCCTGCTGTGCCTCCGTCTCACTCTCCTCTCGGACCCTCCACGATGCTCAGCCTGCCGAGCGCTTCTCATCAGTGGCGTGGAGTTGCCAAGCAACATTTGTCATGTTCCTCCCTGGACCCTGCTCACCGCTCTGTGGTAGCTCATGCTTTGAAGACAAGGGGTTGTTGCAAGGAGAGAAATAACTTTCCCTCTCTCCTCGATCTTCTCTCTTTCTACTTGATGAGGTGAAAAATGAATCATTCTGAATATGACAGATCAAATCCTGCATTCAGTTGCTCTGGGGTAAATCTTATCAAAAATTGTCTTTGGGGAATAAATTCCCTGCCAGATGACAAGGACCACTGCTCCACACCCAGCACACACATCCAGAATATAGCTAATGTTTCTGTATCATGCACATAAAAAGCAGTTAGAGCTGGACAAATCACAGAGAAAATTATTGGCAAATAATTTATTCAACCATAGTCATGAAGGAATTAATCTTATCCATTATTCTTAAACATGACTCAACCAATTCCTGGAAGTAACAAAGCTAAAGCCTCTAGCTCTGAGCTTCAAACTCTAAGATTTAAATTCTTATTTAATTCCACAGCTCTTTCCCTCTTGTTATTATGTTCAACAGTGTGCTGCTGCAGTTTGTGTGCCAATGATACAAGGTTAGAAGGCTTAGACAGTTCAAAATGTTCTCTCTGCATCAGTAAAGCTAAAAAGTACAAAGGAGCTCTTACAACTGAGAGCACTCAGGCCATCTAGCACAGTGGCTTCAGTGTGCACTCCCTGCTCCAGCGCTCTTGGCACCTCCCTGACGTCAGCCACCAGCGAGAGTATCTGCTCTGATCCCAGTTTCATCTGGATGTAGCCCTCCAGATCACCAGTGCTCACTGTGTTTGACTCTGGAGGAGTGGGACTGTCAGAGCAAAGGATGGGGTTACAGTGCTGGGTGTGGGCAGCTCTGAAGCAGAGCCCTGTGCAGGTGGAGCTGAAGGTGAGGCTGGCTGGCAGGTGTATTGACATAATAGAGATGTGTCAACATGGAACTGAGCTTCAACAAAGAGATATGAGATTTTCTGAAAATAGCAAATAGATTTCCCACCCTATTTTTCCACTAGAGAGTATAATAATGCCCTGCAATTGTGAGTGTAGGATATCTTCTTGGGGTGGGTTTAAAGTTAGGAGTCCTGTCTGAGCTGGTAGTTTAACTTCACTCAGAAGCTAATAAGGCAAGAAAATAGCTCAACAACTATCCTTTTTACATACCTTAGAAGAGGATGTAGATCTTCTGGAAAAATCTCTTTCCCTACATTTACTCTGTACAGAACAATTTAGACAAGATCACAGAATGAGAGGCTGGATAAGGCTGGAAGGGACTATTGGAGGTCATCTAGTCCTACCTCTCTGCTCAAACAGAGACTCCAGGAGCATGTCACTCAGGATTGAGTCCAGATAGCTTTTGAATATCTCCAGGTAAGGAGACTTCACAACCTCTCTGGACAAACTATTCCATTGCTCAGTGGAGCTCAGTAGAGAGGTTCTTCCTCATATTCAGGAAGTGGTCCAGTTTCTGTCCATTGTCCTTCATGCTCTTCCTTGGCACTTCCAAGAAGAGCCTGGCTCTATTTCCTTGATACTCTCCCTTCAGATACTAATAGACATTGATGTCTCTCAGTTATCTCCTCTCCAGATGCCTAACGTCTAGAAAGCTAAAGTTTTCAGAGATGAAACCTATCTCTCATAAGGGATTCCTCAGCTAGTGTACACCTTCCTTACAATTATTTCATGTAAACCATATTTCTTTCGTTCTTTATGAAAATGTAATTCAAGAAAATATTGAAAGTTTTCCTAAAGCAAAGACATATGTTACTTCTGCCTTATCCTCTAAGCCAATTAGCCAATAAAAGAAGGGAATTAGATCAGCTTGACAAATCCATGTTGATTCTCTTTTATCACCTTCTTATCCTATAGCAGTTAATGAATTGTTTGTTTCATAATTTGTTGAGGTTTCTCTGCAGTCACTCAGCTGGCTGATTTAAATTTCCTGGTTTTTCCTTTTTTCTGTCTACACCAACAAATACCCTATTTGCCTTTCTCTACTGTAAAGAACCTTCTTAATATTGGAGAAGTTCTGGAAGTCCATTTCTAACTGTTCACAGACTGCTTTCTTTGGGCAACCTGCAGGGGAATTCCCTCTGGTGCAAGAGTTTGAAATCAGTTGCTCAGTGTAAGGATTCTCAATTTACACCCCTTTGTTCTGGCCCATTTCCATCCTCTAATAAGTATGACTTCTGTTATCCATATCCAACAGTGGCTGTTTTGGTGATAAGGGGAGTTAAAAACACTCTGCCTGTGCTCTCCTGCTATGGTACACAGGGAGATTTTGATTTCTTTGATTCCTTCTAGCATATTTATAAGATTACATTTTCCTCCCTTGTGTGTTTGAAGCCACCTCTAGTTCATTCTGTGCCAGGACCTTTCTGTTTTCATCCACACGTGCTTTGGTATCATTCTGTTCTCATTCTTAATCTGCTGCTGCTTCAACTTTTAAAAAACAATTAATTTCTCATTTCAAGACATTAATGAGGTCCTCACACACTTTTATTGTTGCTCTTTTGTTATATTCTTCTCCTTGCCTTAGGAGATCTCGTCATTGCACTTCTGCTCTAATCTCTAGGTCAGTGCTTGCTGGCCTGTATTCCTCTTTCCTTGACTCAATCTACCAATTCCCCGATGTTTCACAGCCAATTAATCCTTCTTCTGCTGTTCCTACTTTTTCTTTTCCGTGTGTCTGGGAAGCTGATTAACTCATAGTTTGGTATATGTACTAAGGCTTTATATTCTTCCTGTTTAGCCCTCACACTACTAGCCCTTGGGCAGAGACATTTCAGATGTTTACCAGATTGCTCCATTCTTCTCCCAAGTGTCTCATTTTCACCTCTATTAAATTTCCCATTTTCCCAACTCACTAACCAACCTGGTTCTTGGAAGGCCTGCTGCGCTGTCAAAAAATCCAAAGTCTTTTTGTTGACACTGTCCACACTTTCACCTTGAGGATTTGTCTGGCCCACCCGTGCCACCTTCCACAGAGATCAAAGGAAACACAAACGGCCCCTGGAAAGGAGTTAGCAGTGACCACAGTGATGGGCAGTATTTTCCCTTCAGTGATGGCAGATATATGGTGGAAGCAGTAATTAATCCCTCTTGTTTGCCTTCTCTAAGGATATCAAATTGTGTTGTAAATACTGGCGATTTAAACCTCATTGTGACCCCTTTCACCAAAAATAAGTATTAATAACTGCACTTCATAGACAGGGAACCAAACACAGAAAAACTAAATGACTTTTTATGGCAATGCTGAGGCAAAGGCAGGAGCTGCCAGAGCAGGCGCTGGAAACCATTCAGGAAAAGCCATCAGTCAAGCGTTTAGGAGCAAGGGGGCAAGAAACACGGTTGTGATTGCAATTACATCAGCTGGTGAGGAGCCAGCCCTCAGTGCCCAGAACTCGGTTAGCCAAAGGCTGTGGCAGTTTACTGGGACAGGACTTACTGCCAGAGTATCCAGTGGATGACTGTTTTTAGTTGTACATTTGTCTTCCCCTCTCACTGGTCCATCCATGAGCTACAAGCAGATTAACTAAAGGCTAAAAAAGCCCCTGATGCTAAAACAGCTGCCTTGCCATCTTTCTGGAGATCTTGCTAGACTTACACCAGGGCACTTCTTTCTGCATTCTCCTTTCTGTCTCACTCCCTCCTGTTCACCTCCTTCATTTCCCTCCCTTCCACTTTTTAAAAGTGAAATAAAAGAAGCAGAGAAAAGAAGTAGAAAGTAGCCACACACAGCTTCGTGAACAATAATATACCATGGATCTTCCAGGACCTGTCTGAGGATGTGAGTCCCTGGAGAGGAAACCTAAGGCCAGGAATGACACAAGCTTAACTGTCATGAAAAGCACTCACAAAACCCAGTGCTGAGCACACAATACAGCGCTGAGGATACGGACTTGGCTGCCGTTTATGGAGTGGGGAATACAGTGGCAGATTTATTCTACAGTAAAGAGGGTTGTTTCTTGGTAGCACTAATACTGACACATTATCTGGGGACGGAAGAGGATGCACAAATAGGAACAGTTCTCCCATTTCTCTGCCTGTGTCTCCCCTAAATGCTTCCTTACTCCTATTCTCTTCCTTTCTCTTCATTCCTCTCCCTGCACTGAGTCCTTTCCTTCTCTGATTTATACCTTATTTCTTTAGGCTTCCCTTTCATGTTTTACCAATGTGATTACATGTACAGAGTCCTTAGTTCTTCAAGCTTTTGCATGCTGTCTCCAACTGGAGGCTTGTGTCCAAGCCTGGGTCTGAAAAACCATACAAGAGTTTTCAAACCTAGGGTTAAATCCTGGTCTTCCTAAAACAAGTGTGAAAATTTCCACACTGTAAGGACCAGGCCATAGGACACGACAGGCTGATAATAATCTGAAGGGAGAGGCTTTTAAAATTATCCAGCACAGCTTGAAGAGAAGTGTCCTAAGAAACCGTCACTGCACATCATTGAAGTGGAAAGCAGTGATGGCAATCACTACCACATTGCAGCAACCACTACCACATTGCAACAACCACCTTGCGCCTGCAAAGAGTAATTCCAGCTCCCTTCTCAGCGGATGACATCAATACAGAGCAAACACCTGGGCAGTTTTACATCCCTATTTTATCTGCTTCTTCCTCCAAAAACACACAAACTTAGTCTCACTACTGTACTTGCCATGAAGAGTCAAAGTCTTGTTTGAGATTGGGAGATGGAGATTGTAGGAGATTGGGAGCACAACCAACTTGATCAAGAGCACATAAGAGACGTGTGGCAGAGCAAGAAATACAATGTGAGTGTCCCAGACTGCTGTCAGACAGTTGCCAACTCATGCTTTGCATCTCCAAGGGATGGATACAGGGCAGCAGATCTTGTCCAAGAACAGATAAGACAGGACATAGCACTATCACCTGCATCTCTGCTCTTTGGCAGGAGGAGAGAATCAGTGGAGGAGAGAGGCTGCTGTCTTTGCCCCTGCTTAATCTGCTTCCTGCTTGCTTCAAAAACAACCCAGTGCATGGTTGTTTATTATTATCACTGTTATTTTCCAGAGTGCTGTAAAACTAGGGGATAGAGCACTCTGACAGACTCATAACAAACAGCAGATAAAACTAATTAGATTTTATTCTCCCTTCAGTTTGCTGACTTGATTATTTTTTCTTTTTATTGTTTAATTATTTACTTTTTAGCTCAGAGCTTTACACACACATGTATTTCACTAGACACTGGCAAGGCATCCTTGGGATCATCTCTGACAGGAAAGGGCTATTGTGGCCACACAGCCCAAGAGCTGCTGTGGGGCTGAGACAGAGGGTGTAGTGTAGTGCAGGGCTCAGCACTGCATCTTCTACTCATGTCATGTAAACCACGGGGGGAGGAAGGAGAGCACAGCTATTCACAGCCACCAAGAGAGTCAGTGAGACAAAAGGCATCAGTAAAAAATGTGCCTGGCAGGAGCCCAGAACTGCTGTGGCAGGGGGAACAAGGCGAGTGCCTCTAAGGAACCATCTCTTCTGGCCATTATGGAAATATTTGGCTTGAGTCTCAACCTGACAGCCTTTCTGACTCTTGAGGAACGACAAAACCGTGGGGAGCAGGGCAACTTCCCTCCCCTCCCTCCCTTTCTCCATCGGCTGTTTCCAAATTCTTTGGAATTAGCGAGCGACAGCAAGAAAAGGCACTGGCCTCACTGCTCAGCACTTGCAGGCTCAAGTGAGGTGACGCTGCCTCAGCGCAGGGGACAAGGGCTTCATTCACTGGGGGAATACCAAACCAGAATTACAAGTGTGCAAGAATAAACAAGGCTGGAGTTAATCTAAAGTTGTTTTACACTCTGTTTTATTAAAGTCAATGCACTTCCGTTCCTCTGTGCAGAGCCTAGTTCTGCTTAATTACCATGACTCAGGGAGAATTTTAATAGCGTGGAGCACACGGCGCACATGGAGGCATTCTCCTGACCTCTAGAGGTCTGTCAAAAGAAGAGGAGCATCTGCTCCCTGTAGAAGTTCCTGGAAGAAATGAGGTAGTCCACAAAACTGCTTCTCCCGAAGGTTTCCAGGTGTCATTCCCAAGGGGCTAGTCACCCAGCCTTCCTGCTGTACTTCCTCAGCAGCAGGCTGAGCAGCCTTGGGATGGGGGGTTTGCCTGGCCACTGCCTTCTGCAGCTCCATCACTATTTGCTGACAATTTTTTTGGCACAGACATGGGATAGTGCCATGGAGAAGAGATTGGCTAGGCTTTTCACACTGCACAGCAGCATTTATGCAGGTGTGGTCAGTGTGCAGGGACATTTTGCTCCCAGTTCAGCTGCTGCACTTGCACCTCAGACTCTGAAAGCATCCTAAGGGTGTTTGCCATCTCTCTACCTCTTGCAGCTCCCAGCACAGGGACCTCTGAAACAGTGATACTGCTCACACACATTTGGCTCCAAACACACATGGAAGATACATCTCTGCTTTTATTACATTAGAACAACTTTAGCACACTTCATCAACCAGAGCAGAATTTTCCCACTGAACTGAATTCTCGCTATCTTAAAACACTCAGAATGAAACAACTAGAGAGTTATAGCCAGAATATTGGTGTCTCATTAATAAAAATGCTGACTTAAGAAGACTTTTTTTCCTTTGCAGGAGAGTGTACCATTGGCAAGCCTTGGTGTGCACCTTTCAGCTGCTGTTGTGGCAGAACATTGGTACAGAAGGCAGCATTGGTGTATACATGCGCATTTACAGACACATAAATTTGCAACAGTATTTTTTGCCCTGTGTCCTGGTGATGTCCTGAATGCTGAAGACCCCACAGCATCACCTGTATATGCTACTCTCAGGACCAAACATGATGTCAGGCTTTTGTCATGACTACAAATGTTGTATTTTTAAGTTAACTATGCACATATGCTGGTTTTTTATTAATAAACCTTGAAGCAGCATTATACAAACGATTATAATTGGAACACTTATTTTACCTCTTTTTTGTCTCTTCCCATCAGCCAACCTTTTATGAAAATTCAGTATTGTGTGCAACAAGCTGCACACTGAACCAAGCAGAATAAGGTATCTGTACAGAGGCACACACCACTCCTAATGAATTAGCTTGGGCTAAGAAGTTCAGCTTCCAAGGACCCAAGCTGCTTGTTTTTCAAGCAGTGTCATAGAAAGATAAAGGCACAGGTAACTCTTACGTTCTAGTGAAGACTTTAAAATATGTGAATATTAAAAACCCAGCAGGACAGGAAGAAGCTTTTTGTCTAAAACTCAAGTTCCTCCTGGAAACGATGTCTAGGTAGTCTGAGGAAAGTTCAGAAACACATGAGATAAAATCATGTTCTGCACTAGGAATTCTCTCAACAAACAGCATACAAATGGGGGGATGACATGGTGCTTTAAATCATTCATCAATATTAATAATAATCATCACTGGTAATCACTGCAGTCCTTGCAGACGAAATGCTACAACACACTATACATTCATCCTTCTCCTTGAGCCTTACAAAACAGTGACAGAGTTGTGAGCCTCTTGCATCATACAATTAGCTCCATTTGGATTTGGAGCAATTTCCCATTTGTAGCTGCAGAGTCTAAGACACATGAGAAGTTCAGGCAACGTAAAGTGTGAGATGCCATCATGTGACCTCATGCTTTAGTGACTCTGGGAACGTGTGTGGGTCTCAGTCTGTGCTGGATTCTCAGGAAGTGGGATATGTGTTTGAAGACAATTTTAAGAGAAATCTATTTTTCCCCATTTGGGGATTAAAGAAACTGTTCTGACTGATTCTTGGGCTAAATATACTCTTGGATATTGCCACCATCACTAATCTATTGGTGTACTTAGCCCAGGTTTCCAGAGGTTTGCTGTGTATTGGCACTGCTGCTTTCCTTGCTGTGGCACATTGGATTTCCCATGCTGTTGCTGGGACATAACCAGTTCAGAAACATGCACAGCCTGACTCAGCCTGTTGAACACACTGTAGAAACTCTGATCAGACAGAAATCAGATACATACTCTACAGCTCAAGAGAAATGAATGGCAACAGAGAACTCTGGTGAAAGGCATCAGTAACTGTCACTTCTCCAGGTAAGGCTGCCTAAGGTAGGAAAAGGATATTCATCTCTGGTTCCTTGGTCTCAAAATACCATTCCTTAGGTTGTTCAGTATGAAACCACATACTAGAGGCATCTATGAAACTCAGGATTATATTTAGGAATGGATAAATATGCTACCAGCTGGGTTAGTGGCATCTCACTCTGCCTTGTGTACACATAAGGAGTCCTTGTCAAAAGATGTATGTACACAATTTACACAGACATACATTTTTCCCTTCAGAACTGGAGCAACACATCTGGGAAGGATGCTGAAGCTGGCAAACAGGCAAACATGAGCAGTGACCCATTCGCTTGCTGCCCTGCAAGTCACGGCCTTGTTCACACAGGACTGCTCTCAAACCCATTGTACAGCCCAAGTGCTGGTGAACCCAGAGGAAGAGCTGGGCTGTTGGGGGCTGGCTGGCTGGAAATGTAGAGCCCCCTTAGAGCCCTGGAGCTGCATGTCTGTCCTGTGGTTGCTCCCTCATCTTCTGTCTCTCCTTCCACCCATGAGAGGCACTCCTGGATCTCTTGGTCTAGCTCTGAGAAGTCCTCTTCACCATCAGTGCTACTGTCAGTATTATAATCAATCTCTTCCACACAAGGAGGTTCATCATCAGACTCCAGGCTGCTGTTGCTGCCCCTTCTGCAGAAAAATCACAAGAGAGACTGGATGTCACCAAAAGAGGGGGTGTTCTCAGGGGTAAGAGAAAACAACAGGGAAATGTGTTTCCTGGGTGCAGTCTTGGCTCTGTTAATAAGGGATGAGATGGCACTAAGCAAGCTCCTGTATGTCTTTGTGTCTGTTTCATCATCTGTAAAATGAAGATTGATACTTACCAACCTCACAGGAGTAAAGCATTATTATTCTTATCACTATTACTGCTATTGCTTATACAGAAACAGAGTGCTTTACGTACAGACAACACTGTTCTTGCCTTGAGGCACTTACAATGTTACAGAAGCTGAAATATAGCAGAGAAGAAGGTATTCACTTTTCCAAAGGTTGCTGGTTTAATCATCATCATCCACCACACTGTAGTTCCACATTTAGTCTAAGACCTAATTAATCCAGGTGGTTGAAGTGCTTTGGCACCTTTTCCTCCTGATCTGTGCAAGCTCAAAGCACTGCTAACAAGAGGAAACATGAACAAACATCAGAGGCTCTTGGATCTTCAAACACACTGGCTCCAAGGAGGGTAGAAGCACCAGGAGTGGTTGTATTTGGGGAAGAACATGGAAAGGCTGTGACAGCACGACTTCCTGAGGAAGGGCCAAATTCAGAGGAAAGCCTGAATGGCTGAGGAAAGACTCTAAGTGGATGTCACAGCCATGTTGTCTGGCTCACAAAAAGGTAGGTTACCCCACCTTGGCCTCCTGCCATTTACATACAGGAATGGCCATAGGCTTTCTTTACACTCCCACATTCAATGCACGCTGTATTAGGCCAAGCCAAATGTAATATTTATGACAGAACTGTAACCACTAGACTAAATGGCCCTGGGGGACAGGGTCTTTCTCCCGCCTTGCTGCCTACATCCCAATTGGCCCTTAGCCCAGGAGGGCAGCTGGGTAATTTTTTGAGACCAGAAAGAAGCTTGTGATTTCAGTGCTGTCTGGATGAATCAGGGGGATAGATAGTGTGTTTTTCACCTCCAGGTCAATGTTTTCAATCAGACTCAAAGCAGGGGAATGTATTGCTTTGGGGGACTGGGAAAGGAGTAATAATATTCCACCTCTGGGCCAGAGTTTCTAATTTGTCCCAAGTTGGGAAGAATAAACGGCTTGGCAGATGGAGCATACACAGCTTTAATGTGTGGTCTGCTCATTTACATGTCAGTAACCAGAATAATCTTCCAGCTCTCAGCTGCTTCACAGCAGTGTCAGCATCTGAGGTTTCAGAACATACCAAAGGTGTAAAGTATTGCTTTTTGGATGTATTGATCCCTCCTCTCTACTGCACTCCAAAAAATGGGTAAGATTTTCCTAGCTCTGAGACTCCAGATCTGAACTGTATACAGACTACTCTGCAAGCAGAAACAAGCAGTGTCAACCCACTTCTCCTTCTCTTGCTGATCTCTGGCTTAGTTTACTTCAAAGGCTGGGTATAAAGGATTTTCTGAAAGCTTAATAGAGCTGTACAGCTTAAAAATAAATAAAAGAATAATTATGCACTTTTACAGTTTCTGCCTCTACTTCAGACTGCTGAGAAATCTGGGTCAGGAAGAACTCATACTGAAAATGAGAATGTGACATGAAACAAAACAAACAAACCACAACAATCCTCCCAGCACAAACAGCAACAGCAGTGGTCCTGACTGAGTGTGACCAGTGGGTTTGATTTCTTCTTTTTATTTTTCATATGCAGACATGGCATGAATTACCTTGATACTGAGTAGCTATGATAATGTTCAAAGCTGACAAAACTCAGGGGAACCAGACTAGTTCAAACCAGTAGGTATAGGGGTTCTTCTGAAAGAGGAGAGGTGGCAGCACATGGGGGAGCCAGCCAGTCCCACTACCCAAGTGCCAACGTCATTGCATGCTGCTTCTCCACATCACAGAGACCAGCTCCTTCCAGTGAAAATAGTGACACATGGCAGAAAACAGGAATGCCAACATCTAGACTATTGATTTCTTTTCGAACAGAGTTTTGGGGGGGTTTGTTCGTTTGTTTTTAATCTGATTTTTAAAAGCTGCAAAATAATTTGCCCCACATCCCCATTGCCCCCCACAAAAAAGAAAAAAAAAAGAAAAAAAAAAAAGAAAAGAAAAAAACCAAACAATTGCAAAAAACAAACCGGGGGGATATAAAACAGATTTACCAAAGAATAATGATGTTGTCTTACAGAAGGTAAACAAAGAAGAAAACCAGTGACACAACATTAGAGAACTACAAGACAAATATGGTCTATGGGTGCCCCTGAATGTGAATGCAGTACAGAAGATAGGGGGGAAGGCTGGGAATGGATCTGCAGCCAACAGTCCCCCAGCTATCACAATAAAACATTTGGTTGATCTTCAAAACCTACGGCCTCGTAGCCCTCATATATTCCAGCCCATGGGAGCCACAACAGCAATTTGCAACTTCATGATGTGATAAACAGAATTTCTTTGTTTTGATTTTTAATTTGCATATTTATTCAGATATGACTTAATTAGTTCTCCTTTTATATATGGGTGTGTTTTTTTGTTTGCTTCATTTTGGAAAGCAAGCAAGTTTTGGTACCCTGTAAAATAATTCTGGGGTTTTTTTCTGACTCAACATGTGGAGAAGGAGAAGGGAGTCCAGTCCCTCCTTACTTATCAGCTTTGGAACTCTGTGGTATGGTTGGAAAATGCTTCTTTTAGGTGCCTATTGCCAACCCATCTTTCTGAGTCAGCCTACCTGTTAGGTCACAGCTGGACAGAAACCTTGCAAGTCAGCTGTCCTGCTGAGCCACACTTCAGAAAAGACAGTCTGTAGCTGTGGCTGATAAAACTATAGCACATGCTGTACATGGAGATGAGTGGTGATCTCTCTTCCATACATAATTCTCCTTCACTTGCACATACACTTCCAGGGCATGGAGAAAACCAGAGCTTTCCTAAATAATTTCTCCAGATTTTTCACTTGCTTTTTGCTTGCATGGCAGGTCACTCGCTCTCTGTGTATTCTGCTGGCTGGCTCAAAATAGAGCAGGTTTTATTTTTTTTCTGCTGGAAAGAACGGGTGCTGACAACTGTCCCTCTTAGGGAATTTGTGACTATTGTTTGGGGTTTCTGCTTGACCTTCACTTGACAGGCCTCACAGTTGCAGTGCATTAAAGAAGGAAGTGGAGCATTTACTTATTTTCTCGTATTGCTCCTCTCTTTTGAAAATTGTTGCAGGCCTTGCCAGAGCAAAACTGAAAGGAGTGAAGATGAGAGGGGAGGGGGTGGGGGGATTAAATGCTTCACATAAAAAGAAGGGAAAAGCTGAGTCTGGGAACCACTGCTGGTCATGGACATACCAATGATTCTCTCTGAAGAAAGTATCAACAAACAAGTAAACATGTCCTCAGCTCCTCTCTGCAATGAAAAATAACATCCCAGTAGCTGCATAATCACCTCGACTGTAACCCTACTTTCTCCATGCCTTAAAACTTCTCTTCACGATGATATGTCCCAATCCTTTGGAAGCTGTACAAATCAGGGATGTGGCTGTGTACAAGGAGCCAAGCATATCTCTAATACAATTCACAGACTAAATAAGGCAGAAAATGGCTTTACTGAAGTTTTTCAAAAGATCAGACATTTAAAATGCAAAGAAGATTCATGTCTGACCTAAACAGGTCAAGTTCTCAGCAATTACAGCATTCACCTGAAAGAGGGGTGCACTTTTTCCCCAAGCAAGAACTGGAGACCCCAGAAAGTTCCCTGACCATAGTTATCACCTGCACAGAAGGGGAATTGCTCATTCTTTTCCAAAGAAGTTTTACATATTGTATGAACAGTTCTGTATGTGCTGGTAAGTAAAGTGTCCTGCAGTGTTTAAAGATACTCTGCCATCTCTGCAGGGAATTGGGATTGCCTTGCCCTTTTTCTTTCCTGACATTAAAATTCCACCTACACCACCAAACCTAAAAGGGTGTGTGGACCAGCACAGTTTTGCTTTTGAGGAAACCGTATGTTTTATTAAAAGCAGGAACACTGCTTCTGAAGGCTGTAATGAATCTAAAATGAACCTTAAGCAGACACATTTCCAGTAATCCCAGAGTACAACTCTGCCTTTAATTGCTTCATAAAGTAGTATTTTAGGACTTAGATGAAAAAACTATGATGCTTTCAGGTAATTACACATGTAAGAAATACACTACAGCAACAAGATGCCAATGAAGAAGGGTTTTAGTTTGCCCTTTGTGTCTGGATTATGTTGCTACGAGGTGTGCTGCACACCTTGTAATGACTTCCTAATTTCACCTCTGCAATTCAGCAGCTTCCCAGACAGTAGCCTGGCAGCCCTCCTGCCTGAGAAATGCCAGACAAGGCTCTTTTTAGTCTCTGACCTTGCCAAGGGAGGGGATCAGTTATGTATTGATGCAAGATGACTCCAGCTTAAAGAACGATTACATTCACCTTCTTTGTTTCTACACAGTAAACACTAATGATATGAACGTCTCAGATTCCCACGGGATTTCCCTTCCCAAAGACTCTTTGCCAAGGACTTCTGCATCTTACAACATCTCATGAGAAACTGCATGCTAAGCCCAAGGCAATGCCAGGTGCCCTGGCTTTCAGCCCACTCTGGCCCATCCTTTCACCAACAATACGAACATAATTAAACACAGCCTTGAATTCTATTTGCTGTGGCTCAGAGACGTTTGGTCTTGTTTGGACTGTAGGTTGGTTTTCCCCCTTTCTTCTTCCTGCTGCAAATAGCCAAGAGAAAGGTATAATTCATCGCTAAGGCTTTAACTAATTAGTTTTTCAGGAGTTCCCAGGCTAATTGTATGCTGCAATATTTATAATTGATTTGGCCAGATTAGAAAGGGGTGTCTGGTGCACCAGTTAGATAAGTAAGGAGTAAATGGGGTTTTATTTAAAGAGAAGGGAAGACAACTTGTAAATAAAAGGAGAGCATGAAGAGGAAGAAACAGGCTGACTCCTGGCCAATACTGTCCCCTAATGTTCATTCAGGCTTGTAACAATTTAGCCCTGGACAGCGTTTTACTTGCATCCAGCATAAACAGGAATGACTGTTTCCAGTCTCCTTAGTGCTAGAAGATGGCTGATGCTGGTGTAGGAGCAGGGAAGGTGTTGGGTACACACCTCTCACTACACATGGTTTGGAAATGGAAAAACCTTGTATGAACAAGTGTGTTTAATTGAGTTACACCATGTCGTTGGGACAGCTTCAACCTTTCTGTTAAAGACAAGTTTGCAGAGAGGACAAGAAGGCATTTTTCTCCCATTTGAAGGGTACCTGACATCACCTGACATTCCTGCATTCCCAGGATGTCGGTTCAAATCCAAGCATGTTTCTCACGCTAACCAATAAAATTCACATGAGCTGATCTTTAGACTCAGAGGATGGAAAAGCTGTTGAGAAGCCAGAGGCTGTGGATTCAGTCTTATGAACGATCATTAATTTCTTCCTAATGGAGAACCAATCTATATATCAGTGCAGGGCAAACATTGCATCTTTAGCATTCTTATAGCTGTAGGCTTGTAAGCATTAATAAAACCCACTGACTTGAACAGATACAAGTGCAGCCATTAAATGAAGCTAAGGTAATTGCTGCAGATCCTAAACACTTCTCTCACCCTTCAACAGTTCTTAGGTTTTGTCTCTTTTCTTTAAATACATTTACATTTCATCACAGGAAAGCACCATCCTGTGGGGTACTTTAGGAAAGATTTGTGAACTGTCGTATTCACTGTAGTTTGTGATGATACACTCTTTCACATAGTGCAATACCTGGCTTGGACAAAATTCTAATGATCCTGTAAATCTGCTGCTTGCAAGGGCAGACATGAACAGAGCAGCTGTTCCCCATCACCACTGACGAGATAAACCAGGGTACTGAGTAAAATTTCCACCTACTATGGTGAGAAGTTAGTTATACCTGAACCTAAGCATGGGCATAAGCATAGAAAACTCTGGATTTATCCCCCCCGACATACCATGTAATCTATTAAATTTCAGTCGCAGCAAACAAGTTCTGCCACTCTGCACAAGCTGGGAGAACAGCTCATCTAAAAGTGGCATCAAGTACCAGCTTCAGTGTTATCTCCTTGGAAATATGAGTTATCCCTCTAGAAAACTTGAGACCTGACTGCTTATATGTGTACAGCCCTGTATTCTTGAGATTTGGGCCAAAATCCTGGACACCAGAGATCAAGCCCTGGGATAAAAATTTTAAGCAAGATGAAGACCTTTAAAAGAAGTGTATGTGATATACTTGTGTGATATATCCAGGCCCTGTGGGGAAACTAAGCCTGGTTTAGTGTCTCAGGAAAGCATAGACCAAACCTTGGTTTTTAGATTCATATTACACTAGAAGTTGATGTTTACTTAAGGGAACAATATCACATAGCATCAGCTGTGGATCAGCAGGCAGGCAGCCTAACCTGTGTTTGCTGTTGGAATCAATTAGAGGTTCTTACCTAATGAGTACCTGTGAGACACTTAACTGGTATATTTTGCTACCTTTGGCTGGGTGCTGTAGTTTCATGTTGAACAGAAATTTATGTCCCAACTTCAATGAAGTCCATTGTGATCCTGTTATATTCATTAAAAAAGAGATATAAACACAGAAAATAAAAAGAGAGGTGATGTAAAATAGATGGAATAATATCCATCTACCAGGCAGCACTATCAGTGGCTTGGATTTATTCTGAGTTTAAGAATCAGAAGAAATGCTTGGAAAATAGGTAACATTTTGGCTTTCTACAGCTTAAGCTTTCTATGGAATATGAACAGTCAAGTCCCCTTGTATGAGAACGTGTTCACTGAGACTACCAGAACTCATTAGGATACTGAATAATGAAAGAGTTGCTGAAAATATGATTTTGAAAGCGTTTGGGAGTTTTTCTCACAATGTCTATACCTCAAGCAATTTCTTCTCAAAACGGTAATCATGTTATTGATGATACTTAGCAGTCCAGCCAAGGTAATAGAGGAAGATTATTGGAGTCCTTGTAATTGCTTTTAGTTACTTCCAGTAGTTGAATTACTGGCACTGTATGGGGAAAAGGAATGTGGAAAGATTTTGGCTTAGATGCTAAAAAGTTGTACAGCTGAGGATGAAGAATGTAAAGGCAGGCAGGTTCTCCAGGGTTCTTGCTTCCCTTGGTGCTCTTTGATATGATTCTACTGGGTATCCAAATTTTATAATTGGTTCTATATTATTAATTTCAAAAGTCCAAGTGTCCTAGGTATATATCCCTTAGTTCTCTCTGAGCACCTTAAAGGATTTTTGTTTTAGAAAGCAAAATGTTTTAAGATGGCCAAGACATGTCTAGACTGTTCTGTAGTTACATATATGTTTTACGTACAGGGTATTTTTGGGGTCAGATAATTATGCATGCAAATATTTGTTTGCACAGGAGATGACAGATATATATCTAATCACCTGACTGAACTGATAAGTGCTGCAGAGGAAGCTAGTTCTTTGACTCCAGTTCTCAGGTGAGTGTTGACACAGCAGGAGGTCACCTGAAGGGGAGGTTAGATCATCTGGGTAGGACTTGAGATATATTAGGATGGTCAAGAGGCAGGCAGAAATGGCTATCAAAAATATCAAGTGTTATTATCAGCTATTCGAGAGCTTAAAGCAAGAATGTGGGCAAAAGTTCAGATCTTGAATTCTCAGTAAGGAAATCAAGATATATTCATATTCCACGTGAACCTGACTCATTCTTGTACCTCTTAAAGTAAGGAGTGACCATTTTAGGAACCTCTGTGCATAGATCTTTTTCTTTCACAATCACATGATTCCAAATGGGTAAACAACAACTGGGACTATAAGTATTGAGCTCCGATAAAGAGTATGATTCTTGATTTGGAACACCCAGAGAGGGGACAGGGTATGGCACCACATGAGGATTCAACACACTTTTACAACTGAATTCTGCTTTTAAAGAAAGGCTTCAGGCAAGTCTCAGCTTAAAGGTCACAGAAAATAGTTTCTGGAGTACACTGAAATCTGTTAAGGCCAACATGATGGCAAAGGACTGAAGGCCTAAGAGGTCGCAGGTTTGCTTAGTCAATAGAGTTAGGAAAGAGAGACAGACAGGCAGGCAGACAGAGAGACTCTATGTGTGTACCCATAAAAATTAAAGTCAACAAAGGCAAGGCCAGATAAACCTATTTTGCCTTTAAAGCAAATTGAAGTGGAGTATATAGCAGAATCATCTGGTGAAGTATGTGTGATCATAAATAATTAATAATGGATCCAGCTTAAAACTTCAGCTTCTGCCCTCATCTTAAATCTCTTCACTGACATAATGAGATCCATATAAAACAAATCTGAACACTTGTGTTCAATATATTTCAAAACATTCTGATCAATTATGTTTTTAACACCATATGGAACCGAATCCAAAACCTTGCTTAACCTCACTCATTACACAGCTGATTTGCATATGCTTTGGACTCAATTAAGGACAACAAAAAATGTCAGCTCCTGCTTATGAAAGTGGCAACTCTTGTTAATTCCCTGATCTTGTCAAAGCCCTGCCAGATGTTTCATGAAGAATAGCAAATATTTCATTATGTTCTCTCTGCCTCCTAAAATTTGTCTGTCAGGAACTGCAAGGATGAACAAGAAAAACAACAGGAATGGGGAGCTGTCAAGAACATGAAGCATCACCTTCAGCCTATTTCAGAGCTCAAACAGGGTTTTAAAGGGATTCTTCATGCCAGAAGGACCTTCCAGCCAGGAACATATGACTCCCAGTGAAGAGGGGAAAGAGTCAAAACAACAACCATTTGCTCTGGTCTAAGGAGACAGCATCTCCTTGCAAAAAGATCATAGTAAGGCACATATAAAAGTTGCCATTGCTGTTTGTTGTAAAATAGATCTCCAGGTTCTTTTCTGTGTTCCTGTTGTAGGCATTCAATAAGGTTTTACCTGTATAACAGGGAAATACAGTTTTCAAATCAATCCATTTGTATATCTTGGAGCATCTATCAACTCCCACCAGGGAAAAAAATTTAAAATCACTGTTAACATGAGAATTTTCTGAATGTTTTATAAAAATCAATGTTCAAATACCTGCCAAAATATTCTATGTGTTTTGCCTGAAAGTCACAGATACATTTTCTTTCCTTTTCCATATGCAAATGTATATTTTTATATGCTTATCTAAATTCTTAAAGGAATACTAACACACCACACAGGAGCAGGCATATTCTGAGTGAAAGTTGAAGCAACATAAGCTAACAAAAGGATTCATTTCATTAAAGTAAAGCATGTAGTTGGATGGATTAGAGCAAGCTTGTAAAGCAGTGAAACAATCCCTCTGTAGAGAACCACCCTGAGCATTTAACTCTCTGATTTACAACTAAAAATGATAAAAGGTCAGCTCTTTGATAAAAGGTCATATCTCAGAGTAAGTGACTGAAAAGATATGTCAGGCTGCACATCAAGGGAAAATCAAATTATGAGGTTAAAGCAGTACCTTTGAAAGGTAGAGGTTTTGCACTCGGTGGGCTCATAATCACTGTGCGGAAACTGCTTTTCTCTCTTTGCCCCAGTTCCCCAATAACACGGACACAGAGGCTCCATCCCTGTGTCTGGGTGGCAGAGCCCAAGTGCGTCTGAAGCCTTCCATCACCTTTCTAGCCTGAATGAGTGTGCAGAGCTGTTTAGTTGCCTCTTCTTTGTAAGTGCCTTTCTCTCCACTGAAAGCAGTGAGGAAATACTTAATAACATTGGTGGGTTTTGTCCAAAGGCAGCTCTCAGCAAACCAAGACTTCAGCAGAGAAAAGAGCAGGTTTCCAGATCCATTAGGGACAGAAGTCAGTTTTCATAGTTCTACCAGACAGAAGTGAAGGGTTTAGCTGGAGGAGAATAATGAGGATGTAGGACTTCTGCTGACATCAGGAGGACAGAGAGGTGCTCAGTAATACCAAGGATTATCTGCCAGTTCATATTTCAATGAGAATTGTTCTAGGTCTTGCAGTACTGAAAGCAGCTAAAGTCATAAAAGTGAAGGGGAGATTATTCAGATGGGAAAGAAACCACTAAAGCTGCCACATTTTCTGTACCCAGTTTGGCCTCTGATTTTAAACTGCTCAGTTATCTTGGCTGGCAAATCTAAGTATAGGAAATCAAGGTTGAGGACTTGTGCATGCTGGTTCAGCTAGACCTGAAAACCTCATTAGTCATGAAATCTTATATTTCCTGACATTTGCCTTAGTTTTTATCTTTTCTTAGCTCCTCATTTTGTCTCTGCTTCACGAAGCTGCTTATTGCACCAAAATGCAGTGATATCTCCTCTTCTCATGGTGCATTCTGTCTTCCAGGAACTGAAACACCAGGACAAGACAAGATGGCTGTTCTGGCTCATGAATTGTCCCCCAAGGCATGGAAAGAGCCCACAAAAATTTTATTTGCCAGTGCAAACAGCACAAATCCAAGCACTAGACTGTACAAACACATTTCACAGAGGGGATGCATTTGGGAAGGTTATATTCATGAATACATACAGGGTTCTTCATTGATGTGTATTGTGATAGCATCCCTTTTCTTGTTTCTTCTCCACCAAGTCATGTTGGTATCATTTTCTCTACAGACTTTTGTGCTGCACCAGCCATACACAGGTACTCCCACAGAAACACTCCTAGTGCCAGGAACACACAACCCCTATTAAAAAAAACCTCTGTATGATGCTGGGGGATCCAGGTTCCCATAATGATGGAGGAAATAGAATGGTGAAGCAGCTGCAGCCAAGTCAGACTGCTGCTGACTTTACCCTGAGTTTGCCAGGCTTACACTGGACTTTCTCCTTTTCTGCACAGCCAACCTGCAAATAAACTGTGTCAGGTTCAATGGTGCATGATACAGGCAATTCAGTATCAAGGAGGGGGGAAAAAAGCATTTCTAAGGCAAGATGGGTTATCAGCTCAGCTCAAAAAGCAACCTATCAAGAAACACTGCCAAGGCAACTTCAGAAATCTATAATTTAGGTGTTACCTTAAGCCTAAAACTTTGTTTGAGAACTTCACAGTTCTCACAAGCAGACTAGCAAAGCCCAGGAGGATCAGACCAGCTGTCGGTCCAGATGACAAAGTAACACACTTAGTGTGTATCAAGTGCTATGCACATGAAGAGTACAGGAAAGATGGCAACATTATACAGTTTTATCCTGCAAGGAATCAAAGGTGTTATTACACAGCAGTTTTCCAAGGGCTATTACACTCCAGAGCTTACCCACCAATCAGCTCACCTTGCTAGGCTTCCCAACAATATGAATCACTTTTAAATAATAATGCATTTACTTTACATACAAGCTTTGCAGCCTGAAACTGCATACTGCTTTCTGAAAAGGCAAGCAGCCCAATGATTTATCAGGAACAGAGCTGCTGATGTGCATGGAGCTGTACTGGCATGTCCCAGCTGAACAGCTGAACCCCTGAACAGCATCGTTCACCACCAATTTTGCAGCCATTTCTGAGGCAGACAATGACACTACTCTAAATCTTGTAATTTTTAGAACAGAAAGTAAAGTCAGCGAGGAGCCACTGCAAGAATTTTAAGGAATGAAAGATAAAGAAATATGTCCTGTGTCAAAACTTGGCCAAGGTGCAAGGCTTAGATCCCTAATTCTTAATAGTCAGGGTATTTCTTCTTTAGCTAGTGAATAAGGATTGCTGTTCAAGGACAATCATTTCACATAATCATATAATAATTTGGGTTGGAAGGAACCTTAAAGATAATCTCATTCTAAGGCTCCTGTCACAATCAGGGACACCTTCCACTAGATCAGGTTCCTGAAAGCTCCATCCAATCTGGCCTCGAACACTTCCAGGGATGGGAATCATTATTCAGTGTTAACTGCAACTGCAGTGAGACCCTGTGGACCTTTTCCCATCAGCCTTACACATTTAGTCCACAGATGGGCACCACGGCAAGGCATGGTATAAATTGCAGGCACTCCTGGAAGGGTTCTGCCTGCTTCTGTAGTTCTGGGAAAACATGAGGCTTGGGAAGTGGCAGAGCAAGGCTGGAGAGGCTGTATACACTGATCCAGAGCATCCCTTGGGAAGATATTTTCAGCCATGCTCCCAGCAACTGGTCTCAGGGAAAGACAGCACAGATCCTGCCAGTTGCCTTTCTCTGACACACACATATTTATTGTAACTGTCTCCTGTGAGTTCAGGAGTAAAAAAGCTCAGAATTAAATACACTTACACAATTAGGGTTGTATTGACCTAAGCTGCTAAACATGAATTCAATAAGGAAAATGTATAAATTATATGTCCAGATATCTGTGATGATGTAGGAGACCAGCCAAATACCACAACCCAATAGCTCTACCTTCTAAGAGATGCTTCCTTCCACTTCCTCGTGCTGTTCTAGACATTACTCATGCAAGAGAAGTCCATGAGGAGACAATCAAGAAAAAAGAAAATTTCCTGAGCTGTCTATTCCCTTGAGGCTTTCAAGGTCTGCCCCCTCAGAAACTTGGCATATCCTCGTCCCACGCTACTCCCTATAGCCAGGAAATGCCTAATAATTCACTTTTTACAGAGAGTCTCCTTTGAGATGGATTAACCTAACACTCCTTAAACTAAGACCTTTCAATTTCCTCTGTTGGAGACTTTGGATTTAGATATCTTTGCTGTGCTGGAAAATATCCACTGATAACAAGCAATTATTATTACAAGATATATCCTTAGAGATAGAAATTGGCTGCTAGGAAAGATTGAAATGAAGGGGAGAGGAGAAAACCAAAAATACTATTCTCACTTACCCTGGCAGGACTTTAATTACCTTCCCAGCATGTCATACCCAAGAGCCCTCAGACAACCTCCTGAACAAGTCTCAATTGACACCTATCATGCAAAGCACTTGATTTTCTCACAATAACACTAAGCGTCATTACTGGAAATGGATGATACTGATCAAAGCTAATTTAGAATTTAATTTGGTGTTTGAAACCATTAAGTATACATATAATTGCCTCTTCCCATGAACCAGTATTTGGGCCTTGAAGGCAGCATCCATAGCAAGCTAAAAGACAGTTTCTGGACTTCTTTATGTGAGACTTTACAAGTGTGTTTAGATTAAATGGTTTATAAACCATATACTTAGTATAATGCCTGTGATAGCAAGAACAGGAATCAAACAGTCTATGACTAGGGCTGTTTTAAAGCAGTAACTGTGGTGGGGAGGAGGTGCTGTAGCAGAAGAACAGAGGGTTAATGTGCTCATCTTGCCTTTGTTGTGGACCTGCAATTTCAAGCCACGGAAGAAATTAACTGAGCAAACCAACTGAGGCATATGTCAGAGTGGCTTTGAGGTGAATCACAAACCCTCAGAGGGTCCAGAGCACAGATGGATTGTGCTGGCCAAGCAGCAACAACAGTGGCCTGGAGGATGCCTACCAGCCCTGAGAAAGAGCTTGTCTTCTTCAAGGGCAGTGTGGTAGCACACGCTAAGTAGAGACTGATAGCCTCAAAATGAACATCCCTAGCACAGGGCTGAGCAACCCACAAAAGGAGAGATCCTGCCAAGACACAGATTAGAGAATTAGTTATGGAGGTGAACAAAACAGGAGCCAGTACAGAATTTCAGTGAGAATACTGAAAAACCTCAGTCTAGACCACAGCAAGGAAATGAAGTCTCTGTAAAGCTCAGAAGAGGCCTGAGGTGAGACAGGACAGGCAAAGTGAGGGTGGAAAGATGCAAAATATAGGAGTGCATTCACTCCTCAGATGACCTGAACTCCGGCAGTCCTTAGGACTGCTGACCACAAGAACCACAAGAGCATTTGCCTCCGTGGAAAGGCTCTCAGCATCTGCCAGGTACAGGAGTAAGCCTGACAGCCTCAGCAGGGATTGGTGTCCATGTAGATGACAACTCTTGTCCAAAGGCTGTTGCAGGAGAACAGGATGTTCTGAGCTGCTGCCGGAACACTCAGTAGCAGGACTTTGGAATGCTCGCTGAGGTCAGTAAGGCAGCTGAGGACAGCTGGGGGTCCCTACGGGGGCTTCTGAGGCTGTAGCAGCTACTTGGGACAGACAAGCCCATAAGGTCAGGCTTGGGCCAGGGCAACACAGTGGTGGAATACATTTTGAAATGGTTCATTCCTTGGTAAGCCTGGATACAAGATAGGAAGTTCGTATGCAGACTGTGGCCTAACTCCAGTTCTGAAATTCAAACATTGTATTTTCCCATTTCCATATTCAATGTTGCTTCAGCACTTAATTATCTACCTGCTAGTCTGGCCTTTTCTGCCATACTGGTGCCAGGCTATCAGTGATATGTCTATCAGGGTGAAATGAGCTTTGAACTGGGTGATAAATTGTTGTTTTTGCTGCAGCTGCTAACATCTCGTAAATGTTTAAACAGCGTAATCGCACACATCTCTTGTAGCTGCTTGGTTATGTTTATTTTGGATGAGGTGCTATGAAATTTCTTAGATGTGTGTGTCAAATATTCATAGATGGCAGGCTACTGAAATATCTTTCAGTAGTATTTATTTATAGACTATATTTATCAACAGAATCAATCTTTATGTTCTTAGCTGCAGCATTACTTGTTGCCTTACCCATTTTTTCCAGACAGTGCCTGTCTATCTAACAATATCCCTCTTCCTGCAACATCTATTCACAGAGTGTCTGTGCAAGGTATTTTCCCCATGTGTACTCATAGCATCCATCTCTTTAATTTCAACTACATATCTACTCCATCTAATGCTCATCATCTATCTGAGGCACTTGCTCTATCTCTCCACACCATCTCTTTATCTAGTCAGTGATATCTCTCTCTCCATAGTGCCTCTCTAGCCCTTTCTCTGTCACACACAGCACCAAAGGAATTATCCTTTACAAACCACAACCAGTTTCCCTTTTTTTTGTTTTGTTTTTTGTTTTGTTTTGTTTTTCCCCCCAAATCAGGCTCACAAATCACCGATTAATTTATTTGTTTTGATGCAAAGGCTAGATGTGAGAAATGAACTCTGGAAGGGTACAAGTGCCTTTGGGTCAAAGACTCTTTCCCAGGCTTATTTGCTTCCCTGCTGTGAGTGAACAGTTCACTGCTGTGTGAACTGCTGTTATCTGAGAAACTCATCTTCAGACAAAGATGCTGTAGTGACTACTGCCTGCCTGTTCTTTCTCTTTCCTATTTCCTTTTTCTCCTCCCATATTTTCTCTTTTCCCTCCACCCACACTTCATATACGTTACTCTAAGTTTTTCCCTTGCCTTCTTTTGCCCACTTGGCATTCTGAGGATGACAAGTGAAAGTCCCTCCCAATGAAAAATTCACTGCCAAATAAATATTAAATCAGGTGGGGAAATCCTTTTGGCTCTGTGTGATTTATCATGACCTGCAATACAAGACCCAGCACAACAGGTTAAATAGGTTTCACAGTTATTTACCCTCTTCACAGGGGTATGAAGGACTTGGTGACCCTCAGTTCTTAGAGACCCCATGATGGGGAGAGATTTCCTTGCTGCTATCAGTGAGAATGAGATGGAGAGGGACACACTGTCAGAGTGGAAGAGGAAAGATGTAAAAACTAAAACTTCTCCTTGTTTGTTTTCTTTCCCCTTTTTTCTCATCCAGATGAATTGTGACAAGGACAGTACAAGAGGTGCTCAGGTCACCTGGAAGAGATCAGAGAGACTGTTAAAATGTCAGGAGCATCTGAAAGAGAGGATAGGAAAAATTAAAAAAAAAAAAAAAGAGGACAAAAAAGAAAAAGAAAGAATGAAACAAAGCAGAGCAAACTATGACAGGAAAGGAGGGAGGGAAAGGCTCCCATGTTTCTGGTTTTGGTTCCCTGGGCAAAGACCCCAGCACTTCATAATTTCTTTTCAGCCAGGGCCACTATGGCTCAATGGCAGAATAAAATTTGTAGTAATTAATGAACAGCTTCACAGTTTTATGAATAGATTTAACTCTTTCCCTTGTTTAGAGCTGCCGGGAAAGACTGAGACAGATGTAAAGTCCAGCAACAGGAATTAACTGGTATGGACATGGAAGGAGTAAGTATTTTCACTGAAGTGAGCAAACTTACTAATAGCTTGTGGACTTCAGAGGGGAAAGAGATTTCACCTGGAGAGTAAAGAACCTCTGGAGACCTTGTCCAGAATTGTCCAAGAACATTGACAAGAGATCCCTAAATGGAAGCAGAAATATTTTGGCCCCAGTGGGAGATACTCTGGGGCAAAGGTAGAAATTTGAATTGTCTGCCAAGTGCTGGCACTCTGTGGGAGTGGACACCACTCCTCTGAACCAAGATGCCTGGTACACCTCAGGATTTATCCTATCTGTCTTTGTAGAGACTTGTAAGATTTCTTTAACAAATATTTGGGATAATACTGGTATGCAGATGCATGATGTGCTTTTCACAGAGACAAGTGAAAATACTCAAATTTGTTTCACTTCAAGACAGTGCACAAGCAAAAGGAAGAGAGATGGAAGTAGCAGACCAAAAGGGAATATCTGAACCCCTGCTCTTTTGTAGACACTTATGGCAGTCTAACCACCATTTCACCATGTGGTTCTGGCAAACTGCTGTGCTTATTTCCTCTCCTCCCACAGTCTGCCATGTCTGCATAGGCCACCAGCTACAAGTACTAATCTGTGCCTCAGTTTCATCATGGTGAAGGATGGGAATAACTACTCTCAGGAGTGGCTATCAGCCGTGTGATGACTCACCCTTAGGAAGGAAGGTGAGAGAAGACAAAGTAGCCTTCAGGTGTAGATGAATAACCCATCATTCCCCTTTCCTATATTGGTTTAGTGTTTTCAACATGAAAAATCCATGAGGACAAGTGCTATGAGTCAGGAAACTTCCATGCAGGAGCAAGCCATGAACACTTGAATAGCTTGGGATGAACATATGAAGAGGTCTGATGTTAGTAGAGCTTGTCTTCTAAAGAAGGAAGCTGGTGCCATGCCCAGACATGTGGCAAGGAGGAGAGGAAGAAGCAGCAGTGCAAGAGGGAAAATGGAGAGTGATGAGATCAGGGGTCAGCTGCTCAGGAGGTTTAACGCAAGCGTCTCTCCTCATGTTCACCAAGATTATGGAGTGAAGACACAGTATGTACCGACTGGAACAGGATGTGGAGACACTTCAAAGGTAGATCAGAAAGAACAATCCATCTCTTCTGACTTGTCTAATTTACTCATTGTGAGCAGATGGGTTATGAGGTCTGCCATCAGTGATGAATTATATTCATGATAAGTCATTCCCAGCTAATGAGGATCCATTATCATTAGCTGCTAAGGAAGAATAGTGGCTTGCCAAGATAGAGTGGGGGTTTCACAGCTTCCAGGGAGAAAATTCTGGGCTGGTGGCCACCTGGCAATTGAATTTTCAGGAAACTGAAAACTTTCCAAGATGGATACCTTCTGTTTGCTTCAAGCCTTGGCTTTTAATTTTCTTGGGCAAGTTCAGGAGAGGGAATATAAGAGGAGGTGGAGGAGGAGGAAGCCAAGGAAAATAGTAGTAACCATGTCTGATAAGACTGTGATTAAATCAAGGTCTCACTCTAATTACACTGCATTTAAATAAACTTTGCCTAGTAAGTAATTGTAATTAAACTGCAATTAAACATGTATTTATATCACCATTTCCTCCCCTGCACAGCTGTCTGTTTCCACCTCCTGTTGTTGCTGTCTACCTGCCAAAACCTCTGAATTATCACAAGGGACTTCACATTTCCTTGGACTTCCTGGAGGAGATGTTGTGGGGGAAGAAGGTCTGAGACTCCTCCCATGCTCCCCCAGCAATCAGCTACAAGGAGCTTCTGTTTCCAAACTGTGTTAGAAGAGGTGCAGCTGATGTTGTGACCAACTAAACCTGAGGAAAGGGTGAGGGGCAGAGATAAGAAGGAAAGTGGGTGCCTATTTTCCTCCCTTTTCTCAAAGGAACTTGAAAATGGAAGTATTTCTCCCTTTTTGAAATTTCTTCACATTTGGGATAGAAACAAAGCAATTCTCCTTGCCTTCTTTAGAGCACTTTTGATATGAGTGGATTTTCTAAAGCCCCAAATCTCTGTTTACTGCATCAAGTTTGTGCATTGCTATACATGAAAAGGAGAAAAAGACCTCCCTTACCTACACAGCAGTGCCTGCAGGTGAGAGTCCAAAGCTGGGAATACAGCTCCTGAGCTCTTTTTTCAGCATTTTAGGAGTATTCACTAACTCTGGGTCTCAGTTTCCTTTATTTGCTGCTCTGAGCTACCTATACAAAACAGCTCTACAGATGGTCTTTAAAGTTTACTGCAGTTCTGAACAATTGGGTTAGGAAAGTCTTACGGAAAAACAGGAGGTTCTATCTATTTAAAAAGAAAGCTTGTTCCTGTTAGGAATCTGAAGGCGGTAAGGAAGGAAAAAAGAATGCAGGGAGAAACAAAACAAAACAAAAAGAAATAAATAGCTAAAGGGAGAGTGATAAAAATGAGGAGGTGAATGCATATCAGAGCATGAAGAATGCCTGTGGCTAACAAAAACAAACTGGTTTCTCTGCCCTACCTCCCTCCTCACCAGAGATGATGGAAAACATCTCCATTTGTACCTCTGCTCACACACAGCTCTAATTAAGGGATTGGAGAAATCCCACCATCACCCTCATCAGTTTGTGCTCGGGTCCTGAAAGGACACTCTGCATCTCCCTGACAGGTAGTCATTACAGCCTCATACGAGTACCCCTCCTCCCACCAGAGCATCGAGCCCTCTGTTAAATACCTCCAACGAGATCCTCCATCTGTCTGTTACTTGAGGGAGGTGAGCCATGAAGGCCTTATAGTGGGAAATCACTGCTGGGAGGGCAAGGCCATCTGATGGGGGAGAGACTGCCTGCTAGACGTGTTGCCTTAAAAGATGCACAACAAGCGGAAGCATTCATATGTACAAATGTGGGGTATCCAGAAGTGCATATGGGCACAAAGTAAATAATAATATAATAGCACTCATAATAAAAGTCCTTATTGGAGCACAACATGTATAATAATTAAAAAAAAAAAATCCTTATTATCCAAACCAAATCCATTTAGTTAATGGTAATTTCCCCCTGACTGCTGTGTTACAAGCTGTATTCACTCCCTCTTCTGCTTCAGACATTTGTTTTCTCTCTGAATAACTGGTTTCAGGAAGGTCCTTATGGCAGTGATTGGTGAAAAAAAAAAAAAAACAGAACTGGTATGTTAAGCCTGATTTTCTGTTGTGACCAATAGTCAGCCTGATCTGCTGTAATCTGTCACATCAAAGTATATAGATCCCAACTCTGTGACTCCCAATTTCTTTCCAAACCTTTCTTTAACCTACAAACCTCAGTTCTACTTCCAGAAATAGGAGACAAAAGCAATACTACTAGAGTGACATTTATCAGAGGAATGATTGAACAATACTTTCTTTCCCTGCAGACTCACTCCAGGATCATTGTTTATTTATTGGTTAGTTCAACAACATCATTCACTCATAAACAATCTGACCAAAATTGATTTACAAAGGGGAGGAAACACCCCAGACTGTCTTCTCCCACACAGCTCTGTAGCTCACATCCTTTTTAATCAAGAGCCAGTGAAAAAACTGCTACCATTTTAGGGTACATGAACTGCTGCCCTTTCCCTTTGGCAATCTACTGCCCACAGAGACACACCATTGAGTACATGACTATTTTCAGTTTGATTCAGCTCAACTTAGAGGTGCAGTCAAAGGAGGAAAATGACTGTCACAGGTCAAAACCCAAACCTTCCCCTCTCTTTAATGGCTCTGTGAGCGCCTCAGGCTTTTTGTTTTCACTTGCAGTGAACTCCATTCTGCCAGTAATTTTGTTCTATTAGATGGAATAATGTGAACAATTATCAGCTCTGTGTGCATTCTTTATCTTTTTATTTTAATGTAAATACATCGTTTGCAATCATGGATAACCTTCAACCCCCTTACAAGAGACCTAAAACAAATCTTTTAAAAATAAGGCTTAGACAACAGTCTTCTGAACACTTGGGCTCAGAGATATTCAAGGAGCGCCTGGATGCAATCCTGTGCAATGTGCTCTGGGACGACCCTGCTTGAGTAGGGAGGTTGGACCAACTCAATGTGGTCCCCTCTAACCTCACCCAATCTGTGATTCTGGGTCCAGCAGCATGGATAGAGCTTGGGAGAAGACTCCGATTTCTTTGTGTGCATGCCCATCACACATGTCAGCCACCCGATCCAGGCTGTGTGCTGCCAGTACTGCACAGCTGCAGATTCATTCACCTCCAAAACCGCGCGTTCGCAATGAATCCTCACTCTCACACTGGCTTTGGTTGACTTACTGGAATCAAAATGAACCATAGGCAGATTGGAGTCCAGAGTCCATTCTCTTCTGCACTCATTTTGCACTGGAGGAGTAGGCAGAACTAACAAAAATGTTTCAGCACAGGGCCTTTTTCCTTCTCAATGACCCACTAGACTGGTAATTTTTACACATTACAGCATGGACAGTATTCCTAGTGTTAAGAATAAATATTTTGTTGTTGACTTAGCCATGGAAAGAATAAGGATTTAGTTACAAGCAAAGCCCAGATATTCAGTCTGAAATCCCAGAGGACAGCTGTGAGGAGAAGGGAGAAAAGCAGAAGATAAAACCTCAAAGGGTAGTGGCAGAAGGCTATGAGACATTATCCTTCATTCAGCATGCAGATTAGTTTGCCAAGCAGGAAGCAAAATGGAGGAACGGTGTCTGACGCATCACATGCCATCTCTGCTGTCACTCACACACTTTAATTACCCTTAAATCAGGCACAGCAACTTCTCCAGCCCTGAAATATGTGCTGTCTGTCTCCTTATTCACATAATAAGGCCTGCAGGGATTTCAGAGACTTTAGCCTTCCGCATCTCATTGCTCTGATCCTGAGGTTTCTTTCAGCATAAAATAAGCTGAAAAACATTGAGAGGCACAACCTTATATTTACAAGTCCCTATTCTGCTTGCCAAACCTAGCTGAGTCAATGAATGCCCAAGATTGTGATTTGGATTCTCTTTCACAGAGTGTATTTGTGTACTGCTGTTTCTATATGTCATTATGTTATGCTGCTTGTAACTTCACTCGTACATAGCCAAGGAAGGAGCCACAGCAGAAAACCTTCAACATTTCTAATTTACATGAGATTTCTAGGGATGGGCAAAACCTCTTGGAAGGAAAAAAAATAAAAAAAAATAAAAAAAGCCCCGAACACCAGTGCACTTCCAATCAGATTCCAATCAGAATTAGTTCCTTTAAAGGGGAACTAAGGTCATGAAAATTTAGCTGTCCTCTCTTTTTTTCCCCTATTTCTATCACTGGTTCTTGGCCTTTAATTTGCTAATTACTGCAGGTGACATCCCAGGAGACATGTACAAAATTAAATACTAAACCACTGGAAGAAAGAGGGGAATTAGTCTCAAGTAGTTCAGCCACTTAGAGTAAGGCATCTGTTTTAAACTAAATTTTGTGGTGTCCCCTCAAATCGATGGAGGGATATAAAAGGGAGGGATATAAAAATTAAGTTAATCATCTCTCAGCAGTGTCTTCCTCTCTTCATGAACTACAGAAGAGGCAATGTAACCAGTTCTATTTAGACACCCAACTTTTACAACCAAAAGGCTACGGTTTGCAAAGGATCACACTGCTGACAAAACACCCACCAAGGAGGTGTTCAAGCAGAGACAGATAAAGGATATTAAGCTGATCAATGTAGAAAGAGATGAGCCTGAACTATTATAACCATATGTTCCTGCAAAGTTCAGCACCAAGGCTGAGTATCCTGTATCCTGAATTCTGTATCTGTGTCATTGAAGTAGAGGAGGTCTAGGGCATGCAGACAATAAGCAGAAGAAAAGTTGCATTTCACTTAGGTATTTCTTGCTTTTCTCTACAAAGACAACAAATCCATTACACTTGATACTAAGTGAGAGTAATCCTACTCCCATAGAGCTTGCATAGGAGTGGGCTGGAATGTAAAAGCAGTATGATAATATATTAAGGCAATACAGTGTTATCCTGAAAATCTCAGCCTGTTAGCAAGTTATGATCTTACTAAGAAACATGATGTGTGGTTTGCTGGCTCAGTCTTACAGGATATTTGTTGTCCCATCTGAATATAAGGAGATGATCCAGAGTCCAGGTTGAGCAGTCCTTGAGGAGGACACCTGGGATCAGCATAGTTCAAGTGGAAGGCGGGGGGGGTGGAGTTTTGAGTTCATTTTGTGAATAAATGAAACCAGAAAGCTGCCAGCTGCTTGGATGCATTTGAAAGTATGGAGAAAGAAAAACATTGCTGGAGTTTATGATATTATAAACCCCTATTCTTTAGTTTGATTCCCATCTTGGAGACATCTATAGGAAATACATCTACAAGCAGGATCTGAGAAAGGAAAGGGCAAGGGATTAGGGAATCTTTACTACAACCAGTAGAAAAGAAAGCCCATTAGAATGGTTGGTGTAAAAAGTTTGTGAAAACTGTTTTGGGTTTTTGTATGGTTTTGGTTTGGGGTTTTTGGTTGTTTGTTTGTTTTTGTTTTGTTGTTGTTTTGTTTTGATTGTTTTTGTTTGTTTGTTTTGTTTTTTGTTTTTTGTTTTTTTTTTAATTAAGATTATAGCAGCCCTATAGGTTTCTGTCATTTCTCTACTGAGCAAAACTCCAGCCCCTCCCAACACCATATCTAGTTTAAAGCTCTCCTTATATAAACTCGGCCAGCTTGCTGACAAAGACCCTCTTTCCCCACTTGTTTATTTTGTACCTATGCCTGCATCTTGAACAGGATGTGTGTTGGGTGAGGATGATGGTGCAGTTACTGTAGTGTGGAAGAAGGTACCACATTCACAACCCATGTACTCATAGCTATCTGGTGCTACCACTTCGCTTCTGATGACATACTGTCCACATTAAAATAAATGCTCTGTAATGATATACAAGTGGTGAGCATGACATATGACTGCTGACCCCTCAAAAGACAGCAGGAGAGATTTCCATGAAGCATAGGAAGCAAATAAATAGTTCACTTCTGATGTGGAAAGCCATCTGGTATGGCTTGCAAGAACTGACTGAACGTACAGCCTACATTCATCATCTGACAGTGGCATGTTAGACCCTGGTTCTGAAATGCTGTGGCCTAAGCATTTCACATCAGCATTGCACAAGCCCACCTTATATTTCAGATCCACTGGTACATGACTTGAGTATTATCCTTCCCATTTGTCTTGCTGAGCACAGTACATAAAATCAGCAGGAGCAGGGAATGCTCAGCAAATTTGAAAACAATGCCACAGGTAGGTAGACATCTGAGGGAGGAATGAGCTGCCAAATATCAGCCCCTTGTCTCCTTTGAATATTTTGTTTCCTATTTTTACATATGCACATGCTGTAAAGACTGTTTATCTGTTTGCTGCTTGCTCAATGAATCTCCAAAGCCTCCTGTGCCCCAGCTATGATTCATTTCTGAATAATTCCATGAAAGGCAAATAGCATGTTTCCAGTTCTACAGACTTGTCTGATATTACTGAGCACTTCATCATTTGGAGGCATTTTTTTCCCAGTTGACTCAATCTTCCTTTTCCCCCCCCTACATGTAAAACCATCGCCCCTACATTCTGACCCCTCAGAGATAACAAATCATTTTAAGTGGAGGAAAGGTTGAGCCCCAGCTTTGTGCCTGATGCATTTTGTTTAAGTTGCTCGTGCTGTTCCAACATCTGTCATATCCTCCACAGCAGTGCAATCAAACTGTCAGGGCTGAGTGAAGTTTTGCTGATCCAATCTGCTCCTTCTGTGATTCCTGTCAAAAGCATCAGGAGGTGGCAGATACAGTTGTGTGCTCTTTAAACAACAGATCTCTATTTTTGCACATTAGAGGAACTGTTATTGTTTGTTTCTCTTAAGCTCACAAAGCGTGTGCAGCTGTGGCTGCAATCACTAACCAGGCTGCACTTCCCAGATTCTTCTTCACTCCTATGGCTCCTCAGTCCTACCTCCCCTCTTTCCCATGTGAGGACAGAGCACATAATTATCTCTCAGTCTTTCTGGTCTCTGTAATTCCACTACACATCCTGGAAGCACCCAGGAGGAAGTTACTTTTTGGATCCTGCATTATTATTAATGTGGTAATTAAACTGAAGGGTTGTATGGAAAGGGGAAGAGTCATATTTTAATAAGCTCCCTCCTGGATACTGCACTGCGAGTTGCCAGATAAACGTTATTCCTTGTTAACGATACCAAAAGGCTCTGATACTAATTGATGATATTGATACCAATACCACTAATCACTTTGACTAAAAGGACAGGATGTTCTTTCATCATTTAGAGACCATGTACCTTTGATATACTTTAATAACTAAAAGAATTTGGAAAAAATTATTCCATTTGGGCTCTGTTAATATGCAGCATGTATTTTTAATTAGCTATCCAGCATGATGCACCTTTTCACACTTCTGATGGAAGCCTTAAACTCTTGCTGCGAAATGGAAACTTATGGTTTTTCATTTAATAAAAGGAATCTGAATCTGAGGTGAATCATATGGTTCTGCCCCACTTCTGTGTTGGCCTCATAGCCTATGGCTTTTCCATCAAGGCAGAAAGTCTTCTAATTACAGCAAAGCAGCAATGGAAAATTAAACTTGGGATGCCACTGTGCCCTCTTCTCTAATACTTATATTGGCTGGTGCCTCCTGCTGTGATGAAAAATCAGGTTCACAAACTCTTTGATTCATTAAAGAATTTTTTTTTAAAGGAAAAGCCCTAAGATAGCAGAGTTTAGTTCCCTAATACAACTGCTTCTATAAAAATCTCCATCTCTAAACCTCACTTCTATGAAAACGTGTTCAGCTTTCCATGATCTGACTTCACCCTCTTCCAAAGCATCCCAGCCAGGGACTGGACTATTCCCCTTTGAACAAAGAAGAAATCTGAAAGCCCTGATGGAGAAGAATCCAGTATTGCCTATAGGCACGAGCAAGGATTTGCTTCACCTTCCTGCTTGGATACTTCAAAACTTCAAAACAGACACACCCAGTGAATCCATAGATTAATGACAAATAAACTCTTTCCTTGAGTCCAGATGTGAAGGTTCAGGGCTCTGAAAGTCCCACATGTCATGTGGTTGTCATCACTAGGAGCTATTCCTTCTCTTTTATCCTCTACAATGGGTGTTCTGTAATCGACTCTTTCCAGTTTAAAGTTCACAATAGATCCCAAGAAGACAGTCTTGCAAGGAAATGCAGTGAAAGGAGTAGACACTCAGAGCATGCTTCCAAAAATCTGTCTTAGGTTACCTAATCATACTGTAAAATAAGGAATGTAATAGAAAAGTGAATGGTAGCACTTTCATGGACTGAAAGCTTAGCAGGTTGGTTCTACCTAGGAGGGCTGCTGCAGCTACTGATTACACATCTTCTCACACTGTGTTAACAACTCAGCCTGACTCCAGTTGTTGCTGAAATTTCTTATGAATCACATCTGTGTTATATGATAGAGTCCAATTGCGAGTTTTTGGCAGCTGTGTAGAGTACTAAGTATCCACTAATTTGATTTTTTTTTTCTGAGAGTATAGATCTTTGTGGAATTTACTGCTTGCTCATCTGAATTCAAGTAATATGGCACACAGAAAAACAAAATTGAAAGGTGGCTTATAAGAAGAATTTTGCCAGGCACGGGACCCCTCCTTACAAACAGGATCCATTAGACCATACGAAAAGAAGTCAGGGAAGAAAAAGTTGCAGTCTCTGAGGAGAAGCCACTCTCTGAGGAAGAGAAAACCATAATTACAGTTTGAACTAAATGAATCAAGCAATTTGATGACATGACAATAACTAAGGCAATGACTTTCCAACAGTTATCTCAAGTGGAACCTTTAGCAGGACACCCATCTTGCACTTTAAAGGAAATGGGGTTTGGAAAGTGAAATTAGAATCTTTGGCTGATTCTAATCAGCCAAAACACAGGGAAATACAAACATCCCAAAACCTTTTATTTTTTTTTTCCATATTGGAAAAAGAGGAAATCAAATCTGAGTTGGCCAATTACCCCCCACAATCCCCAAAGGCAAGACAAGATCTTTTTGTAGGAAAGCCTTACAGTGAAGCCAATTCAATTAGTTTCCACAGCAAAACTGTCAAGACCCAAAAACCTAGGTGGAATAATGAACTGATTAAAATTTGTAATTGTAATTCAATGGAGGAAACCATTAATCATGGAGATGGCAACATTTTCTTATTTCCAAACTCTGCTCCTTTGAGTTTCCAACATAAGGGACTGTACGAATAAAGGGCTAATATAATCTGGAAAAGGAACATCCTGGATAGAAATTGTCATAGTTCCATGACTGACTTAAAGAAAAGAATAACCATTTCTGGAGAATAAGAAACTATGAAAGACAGTTATAGGAATATTATTTTTTATTCTTAATTCCTCGGCTCTCTATTGTTTACACCACACATCAGAAAAGCTCACAGCCTGAGCATCAGTGACACTCAAACTGAATTCAAAGTTATTTCCTCTCCCTTTAATTTCATGTGTTTCTAGTATTTTCTTCACTTATTTTTTTTTTCTTCTTATCCAGTCCTTCTCTACAAGTGCCTTGGTCTCATCATCATTGTGGTGACAAATTGTTTGTGATGTTCCCAAAGCAGTTAATATCTCAAAGAAAGGGGAAGCCAGGTTGCCAATTGGCAGCTCCTCCAGAGATGTTCAGACACCACCACTATTCCCACCCTCTGCTGCTTTCCCAGCTGCTGCAGATGCTGCCATGGAACACACTGTGTTGCAAAGGGAACCAGAAAAACAAACTTCACTTCTATTCAAACCAAACCTGATTCTAATCAAAGGAAATATTTTTATCCAAGCTTTTGGGAGATAACGCCACAGCTCAGACAAGCCTTCATGCCATGACTTTTCATCATCAAAACCCTAACCAAACTCCTTTCTCTCCTGCTACCCCTTCAAGATTAAGCCCCCATGATTAAGCTCAAGAGGCCATCAAAGTCTGTCACAGCCTCTTTTGACAGCCTAGGTTTTACCCTTGGCTGACTCCTCTAGATCTTCTCTTTAAAGGGAAGGTTAGGCTGGGGTTACTGCTCAGCCAGGCTGGAATGAGAGCAAGCAGGATGATAAAGAGGAGTGGGTGGTGACAGAGAGGGTGAGAAGAGGTCTAAAAAGCCAAAACTGCGCATAGCATTTAAAATGACCAGGAAATTAAATGCAAAGCATGATAAGAAGGGACCTGTGCATTTTTGCCAAACCAGAATAAAAGTTATCAGAAGAGGAAAAAAATTGGGTGTTCATTTGATAACTGATTTTTCAGTGTGTCTTATTTCCCAAGGGTTAGATACAATTTGTCCTAAAATTCCAGTGTAGTCTGCAGGTCATGTAATTATCAATGGCACCGCTGAGCGGCTCTTTTACAAACAAGGGAGGTTCAAACCAGGGATGTGAAAATTTTCCACCTGGGAAGAAGGAATGGGAAGAATTAGTGCAATAATGACTGAAAGCTTCTCTTAGCTGAGCAGATTTCTCCCCTGGAGAGCTCTGAAGAAGCAAAGCTTAATTAATTGTTGCACCATTGAAGCTCTGCAAAGAAAAAGCCTATTAAGTCATGAGCTCCATCCTTCAGACCACAGTCCAATTCCCACTGCGTTATCCAGGATAGTGTTCAGTGTCTCTGGTGATGAGCTTCCTGGAAATCCTAACTCACTGGGGCACTTGTGTACTGAACAGCAAGAGAGCTCTGATAACTTTGGGAAGGGAGAGGCATAAGTGAAGATCTCATGGTCTGCAAGAGCTTTCTCAATGACTGGGTCTTTGCTTAAGGGATAAAGAAGACATAAGGAAAGTAGAAGGTGGATGAAGGAACAGGGAAGGAGGATTTTCACATTCTCTTTGGCTCCAGACAAATTCATTCTCCCTTCCAAAATTCAGAAGACTGTTTTCCACTTCAGATGTGGGAGCTGGAAACAGTGGTTACAGGTATGCTTTTTGAACTCTCTGGAGACATAGCAAGCAACTCTTCCACCCATATCATTTTAAGAGTGAATAAATACAGCCTTGAATTACATGATGCTTTAATGGACTGGGTTTCTCCCACTGCCCTTTTTAACGTTGTTGTTGGTTGGTTTTTGTTTCTTTGTTTGTTTGTTGGGTTTTTTTGTTTGGTTGGTTGGTTTGGTTTGGGTTTTTTGTTGTTGTTGTTTGTTTTTTGTTTGTTTGTTTAAAATTTATTCTGGAAACCAGCTGCAACTTCCAAATCTTGCTCTTAATATGTATAAATCCACTATTAATTCATTATTGACTTATTTTGCCACTAATGATCTGGGTGAAGCCTATCAACTTCAGCTCTGTCAAGGGAGATAAAAAATAACTCCTCAACTTGATTTAAAGGCTACAGCTTCTAAACTGTGTGAGCAATATTTGAGTTCACAAGTTTTAGAAGCTCCTGGGGCAGTTTAGAGGAATGGGTGCTTTTAGCATGAAGGGAGAGTGAATGCATTCCTTTACCACAGGAAAATGAAGAGCTGCATTAAGCAATTCATACTCTAAACTCAACAATGCTTCCTGGAAGACCAAATGGGAGGAAAAAAAGTAGATTCACTAATTTCCATCTGGAAATAGCCTTCGTAACATTTAAATGAGTGGAAATCTCACTGCCTTCAGGCTGCCTTGAGGTGTGATATTTTCAAGGTGTTTTCTGAATTCTTATCCCTGTTGTACTGAGTAACATCAACAGGATCCTCAAAGTAAGCTCCCAACAGCCTCCTATCCCACAAAATTCATCTGATCTCACGTCTACAGAGAAGCCTATTTCAAGCCTTCTCTTTTTCTGACTGTTCAAGAGTAGGTGGAAACAAGCTACCTCATGTTCATCAAGGATAAGAGGATGCACACTTAGGCTGAAAATCCAGTG
Organism: Formicarius rufipectus; assembly: GCA_013399695.1. Lineage (NCBI taxonomy): Eukaryota > Metazoa > Chordata > Aves > Passeriformes > Formicariidae > Formicarius > Formicarius rufipectus. The sequence goes on from VXAU01002736.1 coordinate 1,445,168, forward strand.
TCCTGTTCACTTGACAGAAACTTCTCACATAATGAGACTGTAAGGGGTACAAAGGACAGGTGAGGTTGGACAGGCACCAGGATTACTCTGAAATAGCTGATGTGTATATACTGAGCACTAAATAGGAAACTATAGTTCACATCTCTGGGGCTCACAGACCTGTGGAGATTCTGGATCTTCAGGATCCTAGAAAACCAACCAATTTAGAAGAAAGCCAATGACAAAATCCATTTTTAGAGTCTCCAAACTCTGCTGCTCCCTTCCAGGTGACCTCACCAGTCTTTCTGAAATCTCCAACATTCCTGTAGGTCCCCCAGAGATCATACTGGGATATGTTAACACTGCTTTTCACTTCTCTTTTCAAGACCTTGGCCATGTTTATTGATTTATGCTTTGTTTCACAGCACTGCTTTTCTGCTGAAGGTGACCCCATGTCTCCCAGACTGGAGTGTTCTCTTCTGAGGTCATGCTTTAATGCCTGCCTGGCTCCTGTGAAACATCACTCTCTGAACAGCTCCTGATGGATGTTTTGGCCAAGAGTTCTGCTTCTTACATGTCAAACATGGTTTGAAAATGAGCATGGACTGACTGCCTTCATGAGGGGAAGCTGGTATAATGTCAAAGTTCTTTGTGTTCTAAAGGTCAAAACCTCAACTTCTCCAACAGGCTCTCCTATGGTTGTAATTGCAAATCTTTTACTCAATATAATCAAACCAATATATTTTGAAAACCTCATGAGTTTGTGGGAAAAAAATCTACTGAATTAGCATTAGGGAAATAGAACTTTTTGCCTTCAGATCACAGGAAGAAGTCAACTTTTGTCCTCAGAACCCAACTGATTTTGCTATTTTTCAGCTCCCCAGGTGTCTACCAGCAACAGGTAGAGCTCCATTGGAGCCAAGGCTTCAGAGAAAGGGTTCCTACAAACAGGCCCAACTATTGATATTTGAGCTCTTAATTCAGCTGTTAATTTTAAAACGTATTAACCATGAGAATTATGTCTCTTTATTATTTAAAAACTGAGGTAGTAACAAAGTTTATTCATCTGAGTTCAAAATTGTCAGCAGTACCATCCAGCAGACACCACACCACTATGTTACAATATGTCATACATACACCCACTTCATAAGGTTAACATCCTCATTCTCATTAGTGAAAATATTCTCAAACTAACTCAAATTTTTCCTTCACTCATCCAAACCATTGCTGCTTGTAGTGAGAAAATAATTCCCTTCCCCAAATAACCCGTGTTGTTTCCTGGAAGGTGTTTAAAGACACTGATATCTCCCTTTTTACACTACATAGTTTAGTTCCTCACATTTCTCCTCCGTTTCTCTAATCCCTCCAGGACGTGGAATTATATGTATCTTTCCCTAGTTTTCCATATCTCTCTGAAACTGTGGAGAACAAGAATCACACACTATAATGAAATGCTGTGCAGGAAAGCAGTGCTAGCAGTACCCACCTTTAGGATAGTCTGAATAGCAAAAGGCAAGGTATTCCAGTGATGTAAAACAGCACAGCCCTATAGACATGATGCAAACTGTCCTGATATACAACATCAGAAAATCTGGTCATAAATACACCTTCATACATCCTCTCAAAACTTCATCATACACTTTGCTAAGGATTGGGAGGAATTCATTGGAAAATCCAATCTAGATTTTTTCCACCAAGGAAAAAAAAGCTTTGAAGTATAATGGAGTCAGTGTGTTTGACTCATCATTTTCTTAGAGTAACATAACCCTGCATGATAGGCCTACAGTGCTCCTACTGACCCATGATTTCTGAAATGGAGCCATTACATTGCAATGCCGAGTCACGCATGGCCATCACGAGTGAGATTTGTGTGGTTCTACACCTGATGAACTGAAAGGTGCATCCATCCAAATAGTACTACTTCACAAGTTTGCTGGCAAGCCCCCATGAAAGGCCACCTCTGGATGGGTACAGACTGCTAGGAGAAGGCCAGGCAGACGTTCAGGTGGGATGGAGCTGGCATGGATTACCAATTCCTGATCATTGCCCAGTGCAGTCCTTCTCATCTGAGTTTGCTTTTCTTCATGAAAGAAAACAGTAAACTTCAATCCCCTTCTATCGTCAGAAATGTTTTCAGGATTTATTTGTACAGGCTAGAGAGCTGTTTAATCTCTAAAGAAGAGAGAGTCTAATTCTTTCCTACATTTAATAATATCCATAAACTGTCAGCATATTTTTGGAGTTTTGCATAAACCAACCAGATCCAGGCTCTGTTCTGCCCGCATTTCATTCTGCCACAAAGACCACTAATGAGCTCCAGTGTCTTTGTAGTCATCTGAAAGTATACCAGAAGCGTTTCTTGAAGACCCATGACATCTGGAGATCCAGGCATGACTTTCCAGCATGCCTGAGAATGTCACTACATCTCTCTTTTCCTGAGAAAACACACCCTTTTTTCAGCAGCTCCTGAGGGATGAAATGCCAAACAAAATCGCAAATAGAAGAATATGAAAATGAGACAAGACAGTAATACAGATAAAATTCTGCCATTCTGTGTTGGAATAATGTGCTCAGGTTTAGTAAATAAAAAGCCAAACAGAAAGAGACACAGCAGAGGCAGCAGAAGTAGATTGGATTATTATACATTATTATACAGGGGGAAGAAAGCAATCCATTAGCAGGAGAATGAAAAGCTTCAGGATGGTGAGGGGTAAAAAGAAAAAGAGGGAGACCAGACATATGAGAGAGCGTGGCAGGTAATGTCTAGAAGGGCAATTACTGGTTCCCTTTCTTTCCACTCTTTCCCATAACACAAGACCTGGAGGGCAATGTGCAATTAAGGGCCATCCATTGAAAACACACAAAAATGAAGCACTATTTAGCATGTAATTAACCTGTGGAACTCACTCCCACATGGCATTCTGAGGACAAAGAGCTCAGACAGAGCCCACGAAGGATTAGATGCTACTAAGAGGTGATAAGATAGCATTTCCCATTCCACCAGCTGGATAAAAATAAAATACAAAGAATATCATCCTCCTGCTTCAGGGCCTCAGTTGTTCATTGTGATCAGCAGCAGGAAAAGCTCAGCAGGATGAAAGATGCAGTTCTGCCAATAAAAGCTTCAGTGCATGGCCCCTTCCTGTGTGCCTCTTGTCACTTATCTCAGATGCTCATATGGCTCCTACAGTTCCAGTATGGGAGTTCGTTACAATCAGTAACATATTCATCATCACAATATCCTGAGAAGGTACAGAAAAACATTTTTGTCTATTGTACAGACTGTGAAAAAAAACGTTAGGAACATGCTCAAGGTCACACAGGAGAGGAGAGCAGAACACTGCACTGCTCCATCCATCCATCCTGAACATTGGACCCTACTGCATTCCAGATGAAAGCCAGCTGGAAAAGGAGGCAGCGGCTGCATTTCCAAGTCCCTTTCAGACATAGATGTCCCAACAGTAGGCATACCAGCAATTCATTTAAATAGCATCCCTAGCATGATCAACACCATCATTTGCATCAGCCGAACCATGACCACTGTTGCAGGGACCCAGCCCTTAGGTGGTACCTCCCAGCAGGTTTCTCTACCCTTGTTGATGTCGAGCACTGGCTCAGTAGCCGGTTTGTCCTTTGGGCTGAATTCTGGTTGTCAGTGCTGGATGGCACAATGTCTCTTAGCCTGCAATGCTTCCCTCCTGCTGTAACTTATCCATTGGGGTTTTCGTACATGCAGCCCACTCAGGGTCAGGCCATGCAGCTGGTGCATGTTTTATTCACCTAAGCAGTCCCCACCAGTACAATGCAACTACTCCCAGGGGATGCACAATCTACCAATCCTTTGAAAGGGCAGATGTACAGAAACCATGACTTAGCCTCATATGGAAACCAATCATGTCTTTTATATGGAAACAAATGTCCTTTTTTACAAATGGCTGCATGTGCACTCTGTGTCACTTTTTATATAATAATTTATTTTTAATATATTTAACTAATTGATTTATCAGTCAATCTCTGATGATAAGGTAACTACGACATTCCTTCAACATTCATATTTCTCTTCTTTTTGTCTTTTCTTTTTTAACATTTTTTATTCTTGGAGCAGTTTTGCCCTGAGATGGAAATGTAAAGGTCTACCACAATCTTTACTGGAGAAAAGAGTCCTGTTTGAAGCTGTGATACAATGAATGCACAGGTCATTTTGAGAATAAAACATGAAGACACACTAACCATGAAAGTTTTATTTCCTTCACAAGTGATAAGCATGTCTGAAGGAAAGATTTTTTTTTCTTTTGCTACCTTTGGCCTGCTGTGGAACACTTGTTAAAAAATGTTCCTTGATACTAATCTCCAACTGGTGTCTCACTTATCTCGAACTTTTAAATGTCACAAGCTTTCAACTGGTGCTGCAAAAAGACCTAACTTACATATCTATAAATGAAAGTGCTCTATTTTAACCAAGTCTCTTCCTTTCTTCCTTTCTCCCTTCCTTTTTCCCTTCCTTTTCTTCCTTCTTCCCTTCCTTTTCCTTCCTCTTTTCTTTATTTCTTTATTCTGCCACCACAATTCTGGTTTGATTTTTAATCAAAAAAATAAGGGGGGGGCAAGAGGAGAAGGTGTATATTATACAGAATAAGACAACTCTTAGTTTGTCTAAGCCCCTATTAAATGAACACGTTTTCCCTTAATTTGATGCAGCAAAAACTTTTAACCAAATTTAGCTTTTAAGAGGTTCTACTTGATTAGGGCCACAGCCAACTTTTCTGAGCTAGATGGTGGATCCTGAACAGATTCCAACAGCACCCTGCAAAGGTGAGGAAGGTGCTTCTTCAGAAATACAAAGATGTGGGATGGGAAGGGAAAAGTGGATGCTCACAAAGATTAGGAATGAACAGATTTCATGTCACCTGTTCCAATCTGTAACTCTGTATAGAACTGTTACCATAAACCCCAAAAAACATCACTTTGATTGCATGGCCATGAATATGATATGCCTTCATTGAACAGTGGATTTCCATAGGGCCCCGCTGCAAAGTTGAGCAATGCAAGGGATTGGAATACTCTTCACATAAAGGAAGGATCAATCAAGGGTCCAGCTCAGGATGCTACTGACCAAAGTCAGTAGAAAACTACTTCATTAAAGGGATCTTGTCTCAATTCAGTAGACCAAAACTCTAATAAAAGCATGTTCCACAACAGACATCACAGGGAGATCACAGGCAAATGCAAATTGCAGCTTTCTTGATCATTGGCTCAATGGGCACAAGAGATGCACAGCTGAGTCATGCAGCTGGACACAGGGATACAAAGATAATGATGACATTGCCCCTCTGAGAAAGAAAGGACTCAAATGCCATGTTCAGCAACACTGCCAGAAATTGCCAGTGCTCCACATTATTCCTTAATCTGAATCATCATTAGACTATTGACTCTGAAGTTCACATTCTGAAAAGTAATCTGGTTCTTTAATAAGGCATCAAGGCACAGCACCAGTGAGCCAACATTTCATAACAGGATAATGATATGGGTAGCTATCACCTTTCTGCTACGGTCTTATCCATTAGATCTAAGCAGTGGACACACTTTCTATAGCACTGCTCATCTGAGCGTATCAAAGGGCTTTATAGATGTTCATTATAAGTAATTACCAGGCAGCACATGTGAATAATTTACAGGGTGGTAGAAGTGAAATTTCTACTGCTCTCACTTTTTTCCTCTGCTCTGCTATTTTTACACTTTTTTTTTTTTAGTTTGTTCTCTCTCTTTTTCTCACCACCATAAATTAGGAATATCAACAACTTGAATACTTTCTTAAATCATATCACTAGATGCCTATACCTACAAATATCTAGCCCTAAATTCAGAAGCAAATCTAAAGCAGCAGTCCCTCCCAGAACCAGATATGCCAGTGGAATGGTTTCTACCTCCAGCTGTAATTTTTAGCTAACATGAACTCCATCAGCACTAACTTAGCTTTTTATCCAGGTAACACATAACAATAACCAGTAAGGAGATGTAAGATACCAGGCAGTAAGCAGGAGAGAATGTAACTCTAAAATACATCCCACTAATATCTTGAGAAAAATCAGAGAAATTAACAGTCCTGAATTCATTATATTCAATGAGAGTCACTTCTCAATGTGCCTCATTAAGACATAAACAGTTTAAGCATGTCCAGACCCTTTATTGATCAATAGGAGAGAAGAAACATTTTATTTTCAAATTTGGTGGGGTTTTTACCTTCATTTTCTGAAGAGATTTTACACATTTCTATTCACTCAGTATTTGCCCTTCATTTTCTCAGTCAGCTTTGGGATTCCAAGTCCCAGGGCAGTCTAGATTTAACAGGCATGAGTATTTAAAACATAACTGTGAATTGTCATAATTGTAATTTTGAGCAGACTCTGGGATTTCTGGGATTTGCTGCTTCTTTTTTTTTCTCCTCACCCTCCCTCCCCCCACCCCCTCTACAGGATTTTAATTGCCTTTTTTAACACCGATTTTAAAATAGAATTGATGCTTGGTTGAGTTTTATACTTGAATGAGAAAGGAATGGTGACCACTCTCAGACACTCAGAAGGGACAGTGATTCAAAGAAGTAGAACTGGAAAGGTGTGGCAAATGGCTAAAGGTGTGACACAAAGCCCAGCAAAGTACAAAGCTGAGCACAAAGGAGGAAGGAAAAATATAGCAGCTGACTACCAAGCTAATATGAAAAGGTTGAAAAGTTAAATAATCAGAAAGGAAAGAAAAGAGAGCTTTCATGGCAGGAAAGAGAGACGGCAAAAGAGAAAGAAGCAGTACAATGGCAACATAGTCTTATACACACAGAGGCAAAAAAGACTTGTCCAATGACAGAACATATGGACAAAGAAAAATAACCCCAACTGCAGATGGATTTCCAAGGCAACACAGAAACCAAACAAAAATTAAAGACAAAAAATTAATTTAAAATCTCTACAAAAGAATTAAAACCATAAAACATTTGGGGGGGAAGCAACAAAACCTTTTCCAGCATAATAAAAATGTTCATTTTCTAAAAAGACCATTTTCCAACACAAGTTTTCCCATTCAGCTAATGTCATCCAGTTCCAGTTATGTATTCCAGGCCCCTAGGGCAAAGCATAATCTATCTGTGTTTGAAATGAGAACATGTTTGTTCAGACCTTAGGCCAACAGCAACCAAGGGATCCATCAGTGCTCTGGTGAAAAGAAACAGAAAGGGAACAGTAGGGGAACATTTGAGCATACTTTGAACATCAGATAGTGCCCATGCAGCCAAGAACACCTGAGCCAAATTGTCACTTTTAATACCCACAACTGATCATGGCACCCTCAAAATATTTCCGAATGACTCCTTCCATGCCAGCTGCTACAACAGCTTCTCCAATATGCAGCCATGCAGGAGCTGCAATAAGCTGTTTGTAGAGCCCTTCCAGGATTTCCAGGTCTTTAGGATTTCTATCAGATCAGTAAGTTCCCTGCAGGGAGGAATTTATAAGCACTGGACAGTAAAGGTTCCCTGCTTCAGGGCAGGTCATGGAAGGCTTCCCCCCGAGGTGGGACTGCCTTCGACAGCTTCACCATTGCTGCAGAAACACGAGCAGACTGTATAGTGCTATTTGCTATCCCATTCCAGAGCTATGAGCCCAGCCCAAGCTCTGCTTTCTAAGTACCACAGCTGTGATTAGATGGAAGCACCACTCTGTAAGCAGAGCTGCAAAAGGGATGGATCAATGGAGCTATTGGTGATTAACACTGCTGTACCTGCCTAGCACGATTTTATTTATTGCAGCAGGAAAGTCAAGATGCCTGGGTGATAAGCAGTTTCTGGCATGGAGAGACCTAAGGAGAAAGGAAAAGAGAGGGTTGTTCATATTGGAGCTTACCCCTTTTCCCTCCCTTTGCTGCTCTCACAGCCTGGAGGAATGTGAGAACGTGTGCATCACATGTTGCTGCAGAAACATCTGATTCAAAGCAGAGATCAGGTGGCACAGACAGCTAATGCATCTCTCCTTCCCCTTTGGAGTTAGAGATGGAATAAATTTTCCCACTCCCAGGGTATACCCATGTGGGTTTTTATTTGCTTCAGATCTGTATGTTCACTTTCTTCACCCAAGAGAGTTTTCATGACCAAAAGAACTGGCAATGTCACAGGCCAGGATTTAGTAGGAATGATAATACTTGAGGGGCAGAACTGGAGAAAACAGATATAAATCAAAGACTTGGATGCCTTAGCAGAGCTACATGAAAAGGCTATGATAAGAATGGCTGGAAATATCCAAATTGAGGAGAAAAAGAACTGAGGAGAGCTCTGTGGCAGCCTGCCATGAGCAGAAGTTGCCACTCAGAAATGTAAGGTAGAAAATTGCTGTGGCCTCTGACCAGCAATAGCACAACTTGTATTCACCTTCATAAAACCCAGGAAAAACACCCAGTGTTTCAATAATGAAACAAACACCTTACAGCAAGTGATGATTTTTAAAATAGGGTTCTAGCTGTACAATCTATTCCAGTTGGTTTTGCTTCGTTGGTATTAGCTGTTTCCTGAGGCAGGATAGCTTCCAGTTTTGGACTGCATTAGTGTTTAGATCAGCTCCAGGCATTATTCTAAAGGAGAGAGGCAGGGTGAATTTTTAAAAGAGCCAGATAGTAGTATTATTTTTATACAAGCAGTTACTATTCTTTCTCACTGGAACACCACCCTGCTGGTACTGCCGATCCGAGTCAGCCCTCACCCTGAAGGGCACTTCACTTCTAGTTTGCACATCACATAGAGCTGCAAGAGCTCAACCATGAAAGGAAGCAGTAGGCACATCCTACATCCCAGCTGTAGCTCCCCGCCTCTCCGCTACTGCACCCAGCTGGAGAAGGTTGGCTTCACTGTGCCCTGCCTCAATTAACCCAAGTTCAGGCAAGCTCAGCACAACTCATCTCAGTCCCAATAACTAGGCCACAGGGGATCATTAGGATGCTGTCATTAGTGCAAATACATAACCTTTGAGTTCTTGGAGGCAATTTCATCTCTGTTTCCATAGCTGATAGAGTCTATTGTGTACTGACTTGAGGAAATTGCAGCAGGATATTTCAAGTCAATCTCTACTAAGCCTGGTAACATCCTCCACCTCCCTTATTTATAGCCAACAACAGGACATTGCAAGTCAATGACCATCGACAATATGACACATGGATCTACAGACCCAGCAAGTCTAATATCAACTGAACTGACAGTGCTGGAGCCTGGCTATCATCAGAGGAGAGACAAATGTTCCAGCTGCCAATAGATGTGCCCTTGCATCAACCTTCTGTGAAGCACCCTTGGCCTGAGGGAGCAATAGAAATCAATTAAAATTCTTTGGAGTGCCAAATTCTGCATACCTTTCAGGAGCTCCCTGTCCTCCTTCTACTGCTACAGGTGGACCACTAATCAGAAACCCTTTTATACGTGTTTGTACAGCAAACAGCTAAAGCTTTAAGGAATTAACAAGATGGTAGGGGTTTTTCTGTTTGCTGATAGAATCAGGTATCTCACCTCCTTTTCAAAGCCCAGAGGACTAAATGTGTGAAATCTTTCATTGATTCTGCAGTTTCCTTTTCCAATCTTGTTTGCAAAAAGCTCTTGAAATTTATCCTGCACTTGAAGAGGGCATTTATAGTTGTCACTTCTCCCTACTCTCAGCATCCATCCTCCATGGGAACAGCTTCTCCCTCGAGTCAAAGAGGACATCTGACACTTTTCAAGAGGCAGGTTTGCAGTAAGGATCTGCTCACAGGGGAGTAGTGGAGACCTTGTCAGAGTGTGTTCCAGTTGTCCTGCTTAAATGTCCCTTCAGGATAGGCTTCAGCTGACTGAGAGAGGCTCTGGCCAGACCCTGGCTAACCCCAGGATCTAGTGCTACCACAGACAGAGGTTAAGCACAGCTGAGAATCAAGCCTTAGGTCCCAACACAGCATGCCCCTGCTACTTTTTAAACTCACATGTCCTTTAGTAGTGAATGCAGACTGTTTGAAACCATCAGAAAACAACAGGTAATCCTACAGCCCACCCAAGAACTGCAGAACAGCATGAAGTCTGCATTAATGTGGTTCTGGGCTGCAGCTGAGGCAACTGCCTTGATCCCAGCTTTAGCTCTAATGCTTCAAACTATAAAACCTGCCATAATTCACTCTGTAGATTCTCAAATTACTTGTTCAGCCATGGGAAAACACGAACTGTGTTTCTCCCTTCAGCTTCCCCATGTCAGACGTGGAGTAGAGAGCAGAACATGGGAGCACTCCAAGTGTGGACTGGGCAATGGGACAAAATGCAAAGTGAAAAGAAATCTGCTCAAAATAACAGCAATAAATCCGAAAAGCACTGATTTTCTGTCTTTGCAGTTGGTGGTACTGACAAACCATATCTCCTTTGCTTTTTCCACAATTACTATCAACCAGACTTCTGGAAGCAATAAAAACTCTGTATCTACTATCAGCGTACACTGAGATTTGAAATTACTTTCAATGACAAAATGCAGGTTTAAGTGCTCTCACTGGCACATAGTAGGTCTGAGACATTAGCATCAAGAGATGCTGTGAATGTGCCATGGTCCTCTACTGCTCTCAGAACAGTAGATGATCTCTGCTGAAAGGGCACTGGTTTGCCGGCCAGAACCTCAGCTTAAAGCGGACAAAGTATTCCCAAGTTTGAGAAAGGCTTCTTTCTTCATTACAAGCTCTTCACTGATCTTCACAGACAGTCCTGTAACTAAAGACTGCAACAGGCAACAGGCTCCAGATACTCTGCATAACTCTGTGCTTTAGCATAACAGCAACTGCTCATGGCTGAGTGGTGATTATCTTGTCACACCAGCGTTTCCTTCTCCTAGGCAGAGACGGTTAAGTTATCTGGAGAATGCCTAAAACACACATTTCTGAGAGGGACCTGTGAGGTGATGGATTATGGGAGGCTGCCAACACAGGCATCAGAAGCCATTAAGACTGACTGAGGTCTGATTACAGTTTTGCATAGCATAAGGGCACATCTGAAGAGGTGCAATTTAAAGGCTCATTGCTCGCTTCCTACCCAGTGTTGTGTTGGAAAGAAAAACTACTGGAGTCTGGTCCGTTTGAAATCACCTGTTTGTGTTCTACTATGGAATGAGCTGCAAAATCTCATGAAATACTAAGGAAGGAAAATGCTTGGCTCATTCTGAATTGCTTCAAAGTGATCAGCCAGCAATTGAAAAGCAGAGCTGGAATTGATGGAACATTCCCTGTTATTTGCTTCTTGTTACTTCCATAAAATAGGAAGCCTGCATTTCATTACTCTCACTTTTCTAGCTTTCTTCTTATGCATTTTCTTATGTCATTTATTTTCTGCCCTGTAAAGCTACTGCATTCATGTCTTGCAATACAGGATCTCTATAAACCAGGAGCTGGTTTAGGAAAATGACTGTCACCTTCTGCCACTGAGAGATTGAGGCTGGAAAGAGGCAGGTTTTATTTCCATAATGACCCTTGTTTCTGGCTCTGCTCTATTAGGAGCAAACCCATTCAGCCACAGAAGTTAGGGCTGGCAGGGCACGTTCGTCCTGTTAGCTCAGATGCCAGCTCTATTCTGACCCAGATAAAGAGCTTAACAGCTGATTTAGACTTTCTCAGTTTTCACACGTGTCAGCCAGCAGGCTCTTTAGTTCAGCAATGTACCATTAGGCAGGGAAAGATTTGGTTTTTGCCTTGAAAATGCAATTCCTCACGAGGTTGTGATGAGGGCTTGGGGTGCCTTTGAGTTGTTTGCTTTGTGTGTTTACCCGTGGAGCTCTTGTTTAAGAGAGATGATTTTTATTCTGAGTAGCTTCCACATTCCAGTGCCAAACAGTGCCCACTCTGACAGCACCACTTTCTTTTTTTCCTGTCAGGATCTATCTGCCAGCCTCTGTCATGATGATGTTCATATTCTTGTCTTTCTAATCCCTGAGTCCCTTTTTTCATTCATTACTGTCAGATACCTTGAGCAGGAAGAAACAGACCTCCTAAAAAGACCTCAAGCTTTAAACACATCCACAGTCAGGTCATCAGGAAAACTACTGCACTGAAAAAAAGAAAAGTGTCTTTGGGTATGATGAGCTCTACAGCCATCAATTAAAAAGGTGTTCTGATTACTCTAAACCAGAGAATTTCACAGGCAGAGACAAAGTATCATACGTTTGCTAGAGAAATTCTGTTTGCATGAGCAAAACAGAAAAAGCCCCAAACTTTGCGATCATTTGTAAATTCTGTGAGCACTTTAAATCCTCCTTGGGGTGATTAGTATCCACAGGACGCTGACAAGGCTCTTTGCATCTTGCCCCCGGCTCATTTTGTCTTTCTCTGATTCAAAATCCAGCCCAGGAATCTGGGAAGTGTTTGCCCTCATCCTCACTGGCCCAGTACAAAGGTAGCCTCTTTTCCTTCCCACCAGAAGAAAGGCACTTTCACAGTCAGGACGGTAATATCTTGACTGCTATACCAGGCAACAGGAATTCTGCTTTGTAGCAGGAGCTGGTGCTCAGGGGGTGGCAGTAAGCCTGGCCCACAGCATAGGTGCTGGCTCTACCTTGTTGTCCCCTGCTGCAAAGTTTGTCCTGCAGTGGCAGCCTTTGTAATACACAGTCTTCCGATTCCTTGGCTGGTGAGCACCCTTCAGCAGCAGGATATGCTCTAGTAATTACAAAAGGAGGCAAAAAGGACTATCAGACTTAGAGTTTTGATTAAGGGTTTTTTTTGGGGGGAGGCAGAGGATTGGCTTTTTCCCCCTCCCTAGAGAACAGTGAATTTTTCCTTCTTTTAAAACTCTAGACTTCTTGGCTGCTGGAGATGGCTGACTAATGTGATGAGAAAGGAGGAGTAAGAAGGTATTTCAAGAGTGCTGTTATAAAACAAAAAACCCAAACCACTCTTAAAAATACACTGTGATTGGAATCATGCAAGTCCTGCTGAGGTCAAGTGGAACATGTGTTTAACAGAATTACATGTAGAGTAGGAAGGAATAATAAAATAAAAATAATTTTATATGGGGTATCAGCTTTCAAAAAAAATAAAAAATCAAAACCAACAACCAAAAAACCCACCAAAACAAAAGTCAAACAAAAAGCCTGGGAGCCACAGAGGAAGTTCCACTGCAATTCCTTTGGGACTTGGTTGCTTTCCTGAGACTCTTAATTAATTATGCATGCTAGTGAAGAAATATCATGTGGCTTTGAATAAAATAAAACACAAAATCTAACATGAAAGAGATAGGGAGAGGGAAGACAAAATGATTTTGTTAATTCAGGTTTGAACTAATTTCACTTTAATCAGAAGCTGACAGGAAAATGGCAAGCCCAGCTGCTTGTCATGTTCAGCAGAGATGTCCCCACTGTCTTGAACTGGTACAACATTTCACTGCTGACCTCCAGTGGGAGTAGAACATTGCCTTTAATGCTGTTGAGTGCAATTTCAACAGACCTTAATACTTATTATAATCTGCTCCATGGTCATGTCTCCATTAGCCTGAACAAATTAGATTTTTGTGAATCTAAATAGTAATTTTTTTTATTTTATTTTTTTTTTAGGGCAGTAGGAATATCTGTAAGCTGCAATAACTACCATGATAAGGCAAGTCCAGGCAAATCAGGGTTAAAAAAAGACTTTCATCTTACCAAAACAAAGGTGAAAAATCTTGTCAGTTACAGCAGTATCAGATTTCAGCTTTACAAATCTCAAGTGTTCTGATCCATGGCCCTGAGTCATGTATAGAGTTCACAGAAACCACGTTCCTCCTCTCAATGGCCCTTTCTTTAGACCTTCTAGAATGCAGCCCACAGCTGGGGTTCATTTATTGCTTTATTTGGATTTCTCCAATTAAAAAAAAAAACCAAACCCTGGTTGCCCTTGACTCCAGTTATCAAAACAAAAATAGAATAGCAGCATATCCCTAGAGCCAAAGGGGTATAGGTCCTCCAAGCAAAATATAAGAGTTGTCATTTGAGCAATCTCCTCCTGTCCACACAAGCAGATGTGCTCTGTGCCTTGTGTTCTGATAGCAAGTCATGATCCCAGCTACTCTGGACCAAGGATGGAAATTTATTCCATTGCCAAGAGTCTCTTGTGGAGAAGGCTTTTCACAGCAACTCAAAGGCCTCCACTGAGCAGAGCTTGGGTAATAAGGAGTGCCTCTCTCTTTTCTCAAGGAGGACATTTCAAACAACTTAAGACTTCCAGTGAGAGTCAACCTTGCAATTGAATCTAAACATTAAAGGCAAGCACTTTGGGTCCTGCAGCACAAATGACGCAGGCTGCCATGGAAGGGGATACCCTCTAGTATTGGTCATACTCTCTGACCACATCTTCATGGCCCAGGAGATGCCCTGCAGTAAGATCCCAGTGAAGCACAAAAACCCTCCAACAAATAACAAATCATCAGAATAGCTATCTTTAAATCAAAAAGAAATTGTATAGCTCCTCTCAACATGCTGCTATAGGTTCACAGGCCAACACCAATATCCTTGTGAGACTGTGCAATTGGGCTTTAGGTGATAAAGGCACCATCTCTTCATGTTTTCCAGTCCTCCCCTTTTATATCAGGGCACTCTATCATCTGCCTTTATACTGTCAGACACCACTTACTCAGGGGTAGTAGGTCAGTTGTTTACTCACACAATACCAGCTCCATTGCAGGCTTGCTGGATTTTCAAGCAAATATCTCTGAGACTCATTTCAGACTCACCTCAGACTCACAAGGATATTACAGACATCCTTCAAATTCCTCATTAGCCTCCCATTTGCTCTGATGCTTGGAAGAATATGGAAATGACAGGCTATAATTTATGACTATTTTGTTGATTAGTACTGGCAAATCTTTTCGTCTCTCCTCTCTTTGGACCCCCACATCTGTGCTCTCATGTAGTACCCAGAAGTTGTGAGCTCCTCGGGGAAGAAATTGCCCTTCTGTTCCAAGTTTGCACATTGCTAACACAGCAGGGTCCGAGTTCACTATTCAAAGATGCTGCAGATATGACTATGAACAACGACAACAACAAATACAACCCATTTCTGCCCCTGATCACTTGCATCTGGACTGAGTGTGCAGCTGGCATGATTGTCCAAATCTCATTTTACAGGAATCCTAGGGGCAAGAGTCATCTCTCATCTGAGCAGACAAGATCTCTCTTCTCCCTGCCCATTTCCCCACAGCAGCAGACCCCAGCTGCTCTTCACCAGTTGAAGACCAGATGTGCCCCTGGTTTGATGCCAGTTGGCAACTGTTAGGTCTCAGTAAAATAAGGGCAGAGAAAAAAGCCAGGCTAAAACAACAGTGATTCTCTGGAACCAACTAGAAATAGGGCAGTTGGATATGAACAGTCATGTAATGAAGGATGGATTGAAACCACCAATTAACCTCAAGTAGGTCAAAGAGCACTGCAGGCTAACACATCCTAGTTACAGATGACAGGGGCTGACTTTAAAGCAATAGCCTAAAAGAGGAAATCATTATACCACATGCCTAAACTCCTGTATCAATCTGCCTTCAGAATGAAGTGTTTTAGACTCTGTTTTTATCAAACCGTATTCTGATGCACAGCACTGTGACTCTTGCTGTGGTAGCACAGACCTGACATCAGTTAAACTTCACTTTCAACCATGTACAGAGATATGTGTTGCAGAGTAGAAACCTCACTTCGTTTTCATCAATTATTAAGGACATTGCTGCTTTTATTTTCTTCTGACTCTGCAAATAAACAGATTGTCTGGATTATTATTGCTTAGCAAAATTCTATAATATTTAATAACTAATACCTCTGAATTTGGATTCATCTCCAGTTTTTCTGAGCAGATTCAGGTTGGCAAAGTCAATTCTCCTTATAAAAACACTTAAATCTTCTGGGTTTATAATGACTTTTAACTGTCCCATTTATGATTTACTCATTTAAGATATGTGCTATAGACTGGAGCTCTCTGAGTCTTTGTTACCACCAGCTTTTTAACCAATGATACACCAAAGTTTTGTTCCTTTGCATTTTGCTCAATGGACCAACATTTAAATTCATACCATGGGGTTTGTCTGCCTGTCATTTGTGATCTGTAAATGGAAACAGAATTGTGCCACATGATCCCACGTACTCACAAGGACCAGCATTGCAAACAATGTCTTACTAGAGACACTTTCATTCTCCTGCTCTGTCTGATTACACTATTACTTCAATTTTATAAACACCAACCCTTCTGTACTTTTCATCATTGCCCATCCACCCAGCACACTTTGAAGAACATGTCTACTATGGTATAGTTTCAGCTAAAGAAATCAAGTCTTATAAAATGGGGGGGTTGTATTATACTCAATGTCACCTCCTGTGCTTCCAACACATGTGAACTTTATGTTCACAGGGTTGGTGAGAACACATTAAGGGCTGGATTACAAAGGAATCAATAGAGCAGTGTCTGCTGCATCACCTCTGGCCAGTTTTCCCACAGGACTATGTGCAAGTGTTGGTGCAACCCTTCTCCACCTCTAGTCTCATCAGTCAGGTCAGATTTACACCAGTCTTACCATGCATGTGACAATGACAGGCCAATCACAGCAGGAAAGGCGACAGGTATCGGGGTGAAGATACAATAATACACAGAGGAGACTGTTCATTGACTGTCAAGAACAACTGAGTTCCCTCCAAAGAGAAAACAACAAACCAAAACACAATTTTCTCTTCCCATTTAGAGCATTAATAAAGATTGACAAATGCCCTGATGTTGTCCGGCCCTATGGTTCCAAGAAGCTTTCTTCCACTCCCTCAAAGGGAGTGTGTGACAATCTGCCACACCAACCACAAGCCAGATTTACATCTGTAGAGTGCACAGCCTCGCATACACTTCCCCAAGGTTCCTTCTGCCTTTCCTACACATTCTGGCACTTCCTCCCAAGCTATCCCCAGCAATTCTGGATCTGTCAAGAAGAGGTTTTGCTTTTTCTTGCTTGGCCCCTGTCATATGGCCCTTGCACAGCTGATAAGGCATCCTGACAGAGATGGAGAAGGTTAGGAGTCTCACACAGACTGTGATGCACAAGATCTGTGCTTTGCTTTCCATGGCTCAAGGGAAGTAAAAAGAAGTAAGGTAAAATCTAAAGCTGGACTGTGTCTGTTGAAGAACAAAAGTGCAATGGTGTTATACAGCAACTTTTACTCCAGAATCCTACACTTCCACTTCTGGCACAGGACAAAGATATTAAAAATTAGGCAAGAGGTTCCTGAGGACAAAAGCACCTTTCTTGCAATAGCTGGTAGAAGTCAGGTGTAGGCTGTCATTATCTTCTCTTGCTCAAAGAACCCTTTTCAGTTCACCAAAGCAAAACAGCATTAGGACTAACACAGAGACATATTTTGATCATTTGGTATTTCATTCACTGTCTGACAAACGAGATGTTACTTCAAGTATATTCTCTACTCTATCAGCCTGGGCTCTTGTTTCACCTAGGGTTTTGCAGACACTATACTCAAGGAGTTAGAATGTGATAGAGTGCCAGCTAATGCTTGAATAAAACATTTTCTGAATTCTAAAGATGAAATGGAGAAAAAGTATGTCTTGTAGAGATATGTCAAACTTTATTCTCAAAGTGGCACACTTCCTTCTTGGAAGCAGATAGAATCCACCTGAAAAAATCTTCAATCTGTGCTGCTCAGAAGAGGAAGGGGTTGCGACTCCAGCTTTTCTCTACAGGCATTAGATCACATGCAGGGAAGCAAAGGAAATTTATATCACTTGGTACTTTGAACCAACCTTCCATATATTCACACACAACTTACTGCATCCTGCCTTCTCCATGCAGAAGATCACTGAAACCATCTCCTGTTGATATGTCCAGACTGGGATGGGAAAGTGGCAAGGAAAACTCATAGGAATGCATGATAAAGAACTGGATACCCTCTTCTTCAGCTAACCCTATGTTATTTCACAGAAATTTACAGCATTTCCAACCTGATCAGTGTATGACTCTCACAGATACTTCTTTCCCCAGGTACAGTTTGCTATGGGAAATCTCGTGCCAGAGGCATTCATGCTGACCGCTAATTAATGTGATTAACTGTACAGGCAGCAAGTGACAGATGTTGTGCCTAAAAAGCAACAGGAGTTTGGTATGGAGGATCTCTTACAGTCTGCAAATACACATGTGAGCAGGTCAGCTCATGTGAGTATAAAAGAAATAAAAAAGTACTCCATTGAACCATAACTTGCTCTACAGTTACCCCAGAAGCTATGGAAAAATAATAAAACCTAGAAGTAATTAAAAAAATATTACTTGAAATTTTGGAAAGTGCACTGGAACTAATTTTTAAAGTTAGCTCTTGCTTTTCAAGCCACAGGAACTGTGGGAGTCTGTGAAGAAGCTTGGATTACACAGACCCCCCTGTAGACTGCTGGACAAGGGACAAGTGATGAGGTGAGAAGTGCTGGGAGGTTCATCACAGAGCTCTGCAAGTTGTCACATGGACAGCACACATCCAGAGGTGTACCCAATGTCCATGGCTATGTGTGTGAGTGTGTAGGAAACTACTACACTAATACATCAGCTAATGCAAAGGGAGGTTAAAGACAGTGGATTAGCAAGCCAGAGCAGATACCCTGGCACCACTGCAGTCTCAGAGAAAAATAACACTGACTCCTCAGGGTGAGGTTTTCATCTCACTCAAGATTCTTTCAGATCAAATAAAGAACTGCCTGTGGAAGATGAAGTTTTGTCTTAGCCTTTGCAAGTAATACACACAGTTGAGTTATGGGACCCTTATGGGCCATGATATGCTAGCTGAGCAGCACTAGTTTCATTTGCCCTGAATTTTTAGCAAATAAATGCAACCCAATTTTATTTTTTTTTTGTGCCACTTAAGTGACAAACTTAATCTCTGATCAGTTTTGCAGAAATTGGATCATAATGGTGGATTGTGCAAAAGGCCATGAAATCGACAAAACCATAAATGAGAACATACAGTAAATCTAATAAAAACTTTTCTTTTTTGCCATGTTACTGCTAAATCTTCTGTCTCCTTTTATTTGGTGGAGGGCTTGGACAGCCTTCCAGGATAGAGGTCACTTGTCTTTTAACTTGGTACCTTTATAATTGGGAGAAAAAAAGAGGACAGGCATAAAGAGAAAACAAACAAAAGATAGGCACATCCTTCGGCCTTTTGTTTCTGTAACATCCACTGATATTTCACTAGTTCTTTGGTTTTTCACCAGCATTTAGAAAGTCATTGAAAAATGTTAATGGTCTGGTGGCAAAGCAGCCATTGGGAATGAAGAATGAGCCAGCAATGGAATGAGGGTGTGCAGCTAATGATTTCCTACACGAGCTGATTAAACATTGCACTTCCATCTCTTGCCACCTAATTCCCTCCACCGCTGATTTATGGAAAAAGCCCCATCATGTATGGCTCCTGCAGTTTTATTAGCCAGTAACAATTTAGCACCACAGGAGGCTTTTCCCAGCTTCTAATTTTCTTATAATGAAGAAGGAAAGGGAATGAAAAAAAACCCATCATTGCAGTGTCTTTGCTTAAAGGGTGAGGGGCAAGGAAGAGAGAGAAGTTCATGCAAAAATCTAAGAGAAATATCAAGGAGGGCAGCAGGTTCAGCACTTGGGATCCTGTTTATGATAAGAGGATCATTACTTCACAGAAATCATTATCCTTTTCAAGGCACAGAAGACGACAAGTACAAGTTCCTATAAATGGAATCTGTCTGGTACTATTTCAGTGGGTTTAAAAATAGCTCAACACCTCATTTTCCCTAATACAGCAGTGCCTGCTGCTAGGCCCCTTCCAGTAAAAGATTCACGGTATTTCTTGAAAAACTAAGTGGAGAGGATAGGGGAAATCTGCCTTGTTTCTTTTTATGATTTTTATGTCTGTTTCACTGTTAGGCTCAGTTCTAGAAAGAAAAGCACAAAGGCAGGACACGCTGCCTTGCTAGTTCTGACAACAGACATGGGATATCCTTTGCATGAGAACCTGTGTCACTGCCAATGAGCTGGGGGGAAAGCTGCTGTCAACACCACTGTGATCACCCTGCAATTCCAGGCTGGGGTGAGATTTTGTGCAGTGGAACTCTGTGGAGAAGGAGTCACCACAGGTTTCTACCCTTTGGGAGGAACTAGAAGCAGATCAGAAAGGAGTTTGCAGCGGTCCAGATGCTATCTGCTCAGCAAACCATTTGGCCTCCTAAAGCCAGATGGTTAATCTAAGCTGGTCGGTTAGGCATCCTGTATTTTAAACAGGAAGCTTGTTCCCATTCCAGACTGGGTCCTCCTGCTGACCTTGGTGAATCCAGCACTGAGGCACCTCAGTGCCCTTAGCTGGCTGAGAACCCTTCACTTCCCTTTGGTTGGGTGGGTTTTCTGCTGGCCTGACAGGCTGAAGTGGTTGTGAGAATAAGACAAAAGACAGAGCCACTGAAGGAGGAGAGGCAGAGATGTGCAGCCAGGAGCGGGCAGCAGTTTAGATTGGACACCATTTAGGTAGAGTTATAATGTATCTCAGGAATGCAGGAAATGACATACTAGATCAAACCCATACGTACCCTATCTCTGACATCAATCAGACAGGCATTTTGAGTGAAATACAAGATATTGCCTTTAGTAAAAGATTATTTAATCTGCCTTGCTGATTTCTTTCCCTTTAACTCCCTCACTGGCAATCTGGGTTTTCACTTTAAAGAAAAAAAATAAATAAAAAAAAAGGTGTTATTTAAGCTTTGTCCTAAATCACTGCACTTTGCACACAAAGTATTCAAATTCTGTGTAAAAGCTTA
Organism: Formicarius rufipectus; assembly: GCA_013399695.1. Classification (NCBI taxonomy): domain Eukaryota; kingdom Metazoa; phylum Chordata; class Aves; order Passeriformes; family Formicariidae; genus Formicarius; species Formicarius rufipectus. The sequence goes on from VXAU01002736.1 coordinate 1,465,940, forward strand.
ATATTAATGTTATGCAAATCTTAATGTTCACTAAGTGAACATTTAAAAAGCACTGTTGCAAAGTTTTTAGTGAAAAATTATTTCACTAAATTGAAAGATGCATTTTGCCTAGGTCATTCTACCACTACTGCAGTGGGGCAGTTTTCAAACGAGTTGGTTTGTATTCAAGCTCCATATTATATTATTGGACTTCTTAAAAAATGATGAAAGGTTTCTCAGGAATTAGTGTAAAATTGAACTACAGTACCTAAGGAGGGGTCAGAGAAAGGAGGGAAAAGAGGCAAAGCTGGTGAAAGCATGGCCAGGAAAGCCAAGCTGGCTGTATTCATTGGTACCAAGACATAGAGCACAGGTTTCTGTGAGGGCATGGCACATCCCAAGCCCTTCCTTGGCCCAGAAGGTCCATCTTTTCTCATCTCTGCTAAGAGCAAAGGGGCCAGGCCAGCTTTCCCAGCAAGCTCCCGCCCAAGGCTGCCTGTGCCTCATTTAAAGGGATGGATTTTTGACTCTGTAGCATCTGAAAAGATAAACTCATTGGAAACCAATCAACCTTTTTGTTGCATTCCAGTATAACAAAACATAATCAGCATTTGCATACAAGCAAATCTCCAGGATCAAACCGAGTCTCGGTTTAGATTTGACTGGAAACTCAACAGTGATCACTGAGGACTTTTTTCCTAAGCTTTCCACTTTCTAGGAGAAAGCCTTTGGGTCTGGGTTACAGCCAGTATAATGACTTCATCTTGGCCAGGGTTTTAACAGCCATGGCCACTACAATGAGCCAAATCATCAACAGAGAGAAATCAGGGAACTCCATGAAAACCCACGGAGCTGCACCTGTTTAAATGAGACAGAAGACTAATAATTTCATACGATCAATATAGACCTGTAACTAAAAACCAAAATTCAAGAAGAAGAGAGGTCAATTTTTTTTTTCTGATTTCCCTCTTGAGATCAATCGAACATATCTATTTGAATTTTGAAAAGCAAGAGAAACAAAGTTGGCCTAGCTATCTCCTCAATTATGGGTGCCAAAGAGTAGTAAGCTATACTCACATATATTTTTTTTAATTCTTCTAACTCTCCACACACACATTTTTTATTTCCTTGAAACAGACATTGGCAACAGAGTCAATCATTCCGGAGAAATATTTCCCAGTCTGCTTTCTCTTCCACAGACAGATATAGGGATGATGCAATTTCCCCTGCCATCGTTTTGGAATTGAAATCTTTTGATAAATCTAAGATCTCAAAGGCATTTGTCCCTCTCATTCTCCCTGAGAACTGTGCACTGAGAATATGCAACAGCAGAATGAAATCTGAGAAAGGGGTGTGTATGTGTGGAGGAGGGAGAATGATTTAAACAAAAGAAAGGACACAGACAAATTTCCCTAGAGATCAAAAATTCACATTGACCAAAAGGTCATCTTGGCATTGAAGGAATGCTGAAAAGTTCTAGAAGGGAGGCAACAAAGGAAGTGTTTTGCATTAAGATACTAATTCCATTAATAATTATGCATTGAAATAAAAGGTGCAGAACTGTTCTTCAACAAAAGACTTGTGCTTCATGCAGAGTAAGCACACAGCTTCAGGGAATTGTGAATTCACAGAGACACACTTCCCTTTATATTTATACAATGTCAAACTATGATGCCCCCAAATCTTAATTGAGGTCTGCAGGCCCTATCATCATCATCATAATAAAAGCAGCTGTTTAAGTCACTGAAAATAACATACATTAGTGTAAGTCAATCAAAAGCCTTCTCAGCTCTATATCACCAGGCTGTGAGTGCAAAGGTAAAATGAGGAAACACATGATACACTTTCCTGGATCCAGTCCTACTCCCACTGAGGCCAACAGCAAAATTCTTGACTTCACTTACAGCATAATAGTGTTTATAAGAAAGAAGTATTATTTCCCTGTTGACAGTTCAGTCTTTGGGCAATGCCATAAATATAAGCTTTGTATTCTCCTCTGTGCCTTTTACCCTGTTGCCAAGAAAATGCAGTTTTTGGATTTACAGTCCGTACAAGACAGGTGAAACAGTTCTGACACAGAATGGCACAAGCCCTCAGTTCAGATTATTTACAAGTGATGGGACAAATGACAGGGGAATGATTTATACCAGCAAAATGTCACTGGGAAAGTAAAGTAAGAAAGCCTTACTTTGGCACAGATAATTATGGGAAGCCTCAAGTAAGCCAGTCAAAACTCCAAATTGTGAGGATTTCACCAAATTGGAACATACAACTATGGTAATTTTTTTCTCCTTTGAAAAAGATACTTCATAACAAATGACATAGTCTGCATTATTAATACTGAAATAGTATGAAAAATGGAGAAAATACTAAAAGTAATGGAAAATAAAATGAAGCTAACTTTTTTTTTCCTAAAAAGTAAGATTAAAAAAAAATAAAAAAAAAAGAGGCAATTTCAAAAAGAATTTGTGTCAAGAAAATATAGGCAGATTCTTGGAAACTTCTTTGGTTTCTGAAAAAGATCCATTTTACTAAAGCTGTGTTTTCTCATGGAAAATGGTTTCAATTAACTTTTCCTGAACAGCAATATGTCACATCCCATATGCATCTACAGCTGAGCACCAGCGATTCCCATGTTTGCTTAGATATTTATGGCATCATTTATAGCTACTCCATTATGGTGAGAAATATTTTGACTTCATTCTTTAGACACAGCGTGATGAGGCCCAGACAGCTGAGAAATGACAAATGAGAGCTAGTCTGCGCTTACACCCAGCATCTTTTTAGGATGCATTTCAATCACCTGGCTGCACTACTTCCTCTGACCTGCATTCAGCACAAGCTTGCCAGTAATCATTAAAACCGAAGGGCTAATCTGTAAAACAGGAGATCTCTTATGACAAAGACGACAAATAGCAATTTTATTAAAACAAACAAACAAACAAAAAAACCCAACAACAATGCAACGGACTCAATGTTAATGCTGGTCTAGATTTATAACATGTATTTGGAAAGTATTTTGATCATCATACATCATTCACACAGTAGAAAATGAAATATAATGCTGTTGTTTTCATAAATTGTACATGTATGTCAGTACAGAAGATGAAGCATTGCCTTCCTGTGTCCTCAAAGATCCTGTACCAGCTGTTCTCACAGTCTCGGGTTATATAGAGAAAAGTCTGTAAGATACCAGGATTACAGATGCTTCCCTGAGCAAGATTTCCATGAAGCACTATGAGAATGCTAATTCCTTACTGAGGTTTCAGAAAACACTGTGTTCAGAAGTGACTGCTGCCCTTACCAGGTCTCTATAGCAGTCAGCAGGTTCCTTCTGGTCTAGTGTGAGATGCTCTGACAGTTGAGTCAGGCTCTCCAGGTCACACAAACCCTATGTGTGGTCCATTTTTTCTACAAGCATTACCTGTGGAACAGATCATTCTTCCCTCCCGTTTCTCCTCCTTTATCTCAGCACAGCACTCCTTAATCACTTGGCTCCTAGGAAAATTTCAGACCAAACCAGTACAGGATGGAGCAAAGCCAGATGTGGCTGGAGCTGAGCAGATATAAACTGTGCACTGTGCTGTTATCTCTTTGGAGGGAAGTTTTAAAAGACCTCACTGTGGAGAGCAGGATTTATTGCTCCCATTTCCACAGACAGCAAAACCAAAGCACAAAGTGTTAGAGACAGTCCTTTAGGCACTTTATGAAAAATGCAGGAGTTGCTGGCTCCCAGCCATTGGATGTGGAGGACAGCTCAGCCTAGAACAGCCCATTAGTTTTATGAATGATCATTGTTGAGTGGTTTTAGCAGCATTTTCAAAATGAGTAAGACTTTAAAAAAAAAAAAAAAAGAACTTTCCAAAGAAGCAGGACTAGCAAAGCCCAAGTTTCTATTGATTCAACTAAGCCACTTCTCCACTCTGCAGCATCCTCAGTTCCCCAAAGTTCTCCGAGAGCACCAAAGCACTGGAACAAGTCCACAACAGTCTATAGGATGACTAATATTGGTACACCAACCAGCCATGCAGCCTTGTGCTGCCAGCAGGACACTGATCAGTGAAGTTCTGCTTGCCCTCACCAGTGGAAGGCTTTCTCTGCTCTATTTAACACCTGCTTTCAATATACTTTTATGTTCTTTGCAAGATTTTTACCCCCTCTTCCACATTTGGTTGCAATTGGATAATGCATTCAAATGTTATCAAGCAAGACAAACAGCACTGTAACTAAGATTTATTTTTTTTTTGAGCAAACCAAGCAATGAGCAATACTGTTGGCATTTGCTCACCTGTAGCCCTGCTGGCTCGAGAAGAGTCAGTGTATAACAAAGGTCCAGTTGTAGTCTGATTTCTGAAGCTGGTTAATAAGAATCCGATCTGACAAATAAGATAGTGCTGCCCTGATGTAACTCTCTTATGCCCCAGAAGTTCAGGCTGGTTTCTTCAGTCTCTACTTTTATTGATGTTTATTCAGTCATTAACAGTAGATTCATTAACATTTCCCTTAGTTCACAGAAACATACAGAACTCCAAACCACTGCTTCATTTATGCAGCTGCAATATGTCTGATAAAATACAGCAGGAAAAGGAGATCCTGAGAAGAATACAGCAAGAAACCAGAAATTAAGTGGAATGAAGATGACAACCTGATGCTTACAGCTTGCTGCTTACCACCCCATAGCCAGCCCAAAGGTTGGCCTTACTGCTTTCTGACCTGGCACTTGGGTTTTCTTGTCTCTATCTGGTTTGCATCTACAGGTTGAGATATTAAAGCTGAAGCAGAATGATTGATGTTCTTGCATTCTACCATAATTCACTGCTTAGTTTTTCTTGAATGGTCCCCTCATTTATATGTTCTGGGGTTGTGACCCTCAACTGCTCATTAATCAGGAAGGTCACATAGAAAGGAAATTTTTCTACCAACTTTCACTATGTATAAGCTCTCGGTTCTCCTAGTGCTCAAAGGGAAAGACAACCTAAACTTTACTTACCTGTTTCTGATAATTACTAGGTAGAGACATATATATATATATATATATAAATGGTATTTTTCTTAATGTTATTTTGCAGTAGAGCTTTACAGCTTGAGAAAGCAATGAAAACCACTAAGGCAGATAACGTACAGACAAGAGCAACGTTCTGTAGGGAAAAACACTTGTGTTCTCTGTATGTGCACATCATTACCAGTTGATGGCACATACAAGATACTTTCCCTCTTCCACCCTACACCAGATTCACTCATATGATCTCACCTGCTCTAACAAGAACCTGTGGTCATCAGAGAGTAGCAGATGTGCTGTCACCTGCTGTGCTATGTTCATGTGAAATAATAGCATAGAGTGTCACTTCTCAAGATTCCAAAAAGATCTTCTGAGCACCATATACTTAATTCAATTTTTGGCAAGTGTAAGAAAGACAAAGGTAATCCACTTTCCATTAAGCATAGTAAACTAGTACTTATAACTCTTTAACTGCCTGATCTCAGGATTTCTTATTAACCAGACAAGTCTGAACCTGAATGATGGAAAGGCCTCTAAGGAAAACCCAGATGCTGTAAAGATCTAGTAATTTATACAGGATGATCTCGCTTGCTAGTCTGTATTGAACCAGTGTCCAACATGTAGCTGTCTGTTAGGTAAGTTATAAAATCAAGGTCCTGATAACCCTGTCCTTTTTGCAAGCACAAAACTTTTAAAATCCAAGATTCTGGCCAAATTCCAGTTAAGAAGATTACATTCTGTCTACATAAAATACTACCCTTGTTTCTCTCTTTACCTGTTAACAAATTTGATGTAGTTCTTGATGGAGTAGAGCAGTTTCTGTGTTCCACCCCAGAAGTGTTGCATTTCAGCAGGGAGTGAGCAATCTCTTTGTATGCTGTGAGAAAAAGCCCTCCGGGATTCTTTTAAATGAAAGGAGCTAAATAAATCTCAGTTATTGCTATTATGACTTTCTCCGGCATTTATCCATGGAATAAATGGATAGGTAAGTTGATTTTCAGGCTGCTCTTCATTATTTCCTGAGCAGAACTACCTAAAAGTGGTTCACTATTACTTATACAAAATTTAATTTGGTGACTAATAGACCCAGGCAACTAAAGCAGGCAGAACTCTATAACCAATATAAAGAGACATGTATTTATGAGGTAGTGACTGGGGAATCCCAGGGACACGAAGGTTCTGTGAACTTTCCAAATTGCATAGTGGGCTTTTGTAAGGTTCCCAGGACTCATTTGAATTCAGAGAACTTTTCTTCTTCTGTAACTCACATTCACAGGGCTAGGTCCTAGTCCCCACTTTGGCTTCTTTGAAATACAGGAAGATATCCACTGCTGGTTTCTCTCCTACCTGGCTGCTGACTCTCATAGTTTTCCCATAAGGAAGAAAGTCTGAAGATGTAGCTCATGTGGCCTACATGTCTTTATGGCCTCTGTTGCTTAGTTACCAGAAAGGTCCTACATGGCTAGTGAGCTGGCACAAATATGAGCAGCTTGACACTGTTTTTCTTTGCACTGGGGGCTTGCTGGATCCGTTCTTCATCCTGCTGGTGTTTTATTTATATTTGTCTGGGCTTACTTTTCTCCCTGGCTCCATTACTCAAATGATAGCCAGTACAAAATGAAACCACAGACAGTCTAGGTCTAGCTGCAGAAGTTTCAATCTTTGAGATCATCCAGAGGCAAATTAATACTTCAGGAGAGGATCTGAGAGCAGCACAACTCAGGGAAGAGTCATTCACGCTATTTCTCACACCTTGCCCCAGCAAAGTCAACAATAGGAACGTTCTAAAACCAGAGTAATAAGGATTTTTACATAGTAGGATGAGGTTACTGGAGATTCAGTGTTGGCCTTCTGCCAGACCATGGGTAGTCACCATCTCCAAGCTTTTTCTTATCCCCAACATGCTCCTTTCAGTGATGCAGCTGAGTACAGTACCAGGGAAATTGGACTATTTCAGACAAGAAGTCTGTTCTGACACAAAGGGAAAGGATGGTAAGAGCAGCTACTCAGGAGAGATTCTTTCACATCAGGGCACTTACTGCAGAATTACAAGATGAACCTCTAAGGAAAATAATTTTTCTACTCCTTGATTGTGGCTCATTACGTACATTCCTAACCCTGAGGGAAAATCCTTGCTGACTGATCCTGGGTCTGCAGATACTCATTCTAGCACCTTTTGATAATCCAGGGGTCCTGAGAAAATGCATGCTAATAATCTATGGACATCTTGCCCTTCTAAATTAGAAGCTCAGGTAACCTGACATGAGCATGAATGAAAATACACCTAGACACCTAGAGGGTGTCTATACACCATTGGTATTAATTCTGAATACTCATTGGACTGCTGAAAAGCTACATTGATTCTCAAAGGTCTGGTGGGTCCTTGCACTCTAAAGGCTTACACGGTCTCACATAAATCCTTGACACAGAAGCACTACACTAATATCACAGCACTTACAGAGCCTGCCTGCAGGTCAGTTACTGACTCAGCTCCGGTAGTTACCTATATTGATTAAAGAGTCTGTTCAACTTCACTAATTAATTTTCATAATTAGCAACTACCTTTTTAAAGTTTAACTTTACGGTTATGCATCTCCCTAAACAGATAATGGGAGGTGGAAGTATCAAGCTTGTATGGAATAGATGATCATTTAAAGCCTTATCTGGACTAACCAGGTGGAAACAGAGACTGTAACAGATACATGTAAAACTTCCCCTTAAGTGTGGTGCCCAATTATTTGCTGCTTCAAGTTCTTTTGTCATAGAGTCAACTGTAATTCTTTCTATAACTAAACTTTTGGAGGATAGTTTCCCATTTTTTCCTAGGACTGCAAAGTTAGAACTGACCAATGTATCCCTCATGCCTAGGGGATTTGACGTCAAGTTGTTTGTTCAGAAGAAATCAGGACTTTGTGCTACCAGTCTGAGATAGAGAACTAGGGCCAGATACAAGAGTACAGGTGTCTGGACCAAAAGGGAATGAGGATTGAGCCATTGCACAGGGATCCACCATTACTGGGTGGTGGTGGGGCAGCTGACTCCAGTGCAGTGATGAGCTCTGAGGGGAGGTTCCACTGTATGCACTGAGCCAAGAAGAAGGAAAAGGAATCACACCACATGAACTATTAATCTAGTGCTCAAATCTGAAATAGAGAAGTCTGTGCATTTAATGACTAGACACTAGCCTCTGTCACAGTTACTAAAATGACAGCCAGTAGATGGAAGAGGTCATAGTTTAATCAATTCTCTCTCTTTTTGTTTTACATAACTGAGGGTGATAGGCAGCTAATACATTTCACAGCAATGTGATAAATTGCACTGTCACCTGCACTTTGCCTGGCACTCCTTCTTTGTCAAGGCTATTTCCACCATCCCTACTCTCACTCCAGTGCAACTGCACTAAAAGTTAGAAGTGTGTCAACTTCTTTCCTCTGACAAGTGGATTTTTTCCATCAGTCTTTCTAGTGCACATCCTCTAGGATGAAGTACCTATAGGTTAAACCAGTGAGAACTTTCATGGTCCCAATCAGAAGCTCTGTCTCACTGCAAAAAGGAATGTTTCAACTTTGACTGTGTTTGTCTCTTGTTGCAGAAGGGCCAAAGAAGTAGAGTTCATGGTTGTGACACTTTCAAGAATAAATAAAAATATCTGTCTCTTCTTAGTGTTAATTTTCTCTTTCTCTAAATCATGTCTATCTCAGATTCTTCTTAGCTAAATCATTTGTTTTCACAGGCCACATGGCAAAAAGGCTCTCTGGCACTTGGAAGGATGACTTTTCATACTCATTCATGTCTTTGCTGTGCATGATAAAGCAGCTATTCCAAAAGCAAAACTAAAACCATTTGAGTTTATATAGCATAAGCTGCAGGGAGCTGCATGACAGGTGTACTACTTGAGGTCCATCAGTCACTTCTCAGGGACATGGCTTCTTTCTAGCCAGTACTCATGGATTTATGGAAACAAAAGGGGGTGGTAAATGCAAACACTGAACTGGTACATTGCCAAGGTCCTGAACTTTCAACACATCCATACAGAGTGAAATATAAAGAGGAGCAAATTCTAATTCCACAAAGGGCAATATTCTACTTCTGCATTTGGCCAAATCATTACCTTTAACAGCAAAGTAATAAATCTCAACTGCCTACATAAAATAAAGTTCCAAGGAACTGAATTGAATTTGCTTCAAATTGTAGATGAGTGTTGCACTATTTTTCTGCTCTCTAGATTCAGCCATTCCTAGTAAATATAGCAGCAGCATGATTGGAAAATTGCCCTCAAAGGTGATAAAATACAGGATTCATCAGGTTTTGAGATGTTCCTGAAGATGGATAGTTGTCCTTTCTCACTTGACAGTCTGGAAGAATCAGGACTTGGAGACACTGCAGAAAACAGAATATATTACTGGAAGGGCAGGACTTCACCCCTACTTTTCCACAGCCATCCTTCTCTGACTCCCTGTTTACATCTTCCCTCCAATGCTGTGATGCTTTGCTTTTTTGCTTCTCCTAAGAGGACTCCAAAGAAGGTGTTTGGCATTGCATCTTTAATCTAATTAGAAGCCAAGGTACTGTTGCCTCACCTCATGGCAAGTTCAACATCAATATATTCAGAGTGAGAGCAAAATGTGAAACCCATAGAAGCCCCTTGTCAGCACAGGGCAATGCTGGGCAGGATGAGGGCAAGCAGTTTCTAGGTCTTTGCTTCTGTTTTCAGTTTTGTTATCTCAAGGCAGCAAATCCCTTCCCCCTCCACTCTAAGTGGAAAAGAATGGCAGTAAGAAGAAAAAAGGCTTTTTACTGTACTTCGATTACACTTTAGTGAAGTTCCATGTGGTGAGAACAAGAAAGCTCTAGGATGTCTGACACTAGGAGATGTCAAGGGCTTGCCACTTCATATTCAGAGAAGTTTTCAGAGTATCTTCAACAAACTGCTACCCTTCATGTTTTTTTCCTAGAAAAAGTACACATTCTTAATGTTTCTCAATCTAATTCTTCACTGAAAGAAAAGATATTAACAGGCATGATGGCAGATGGACGTTGGGGATGTTCCCTCCTCATTAGTCTGCTTTTCCCAATTGCACTAATCTTTCACCTTTGAATATCAGGCTGGAAACATTCCTGATCTTCATTAGTCCCAACACATCTGCATGTGAGAGGGTGCCCCTCCCTGGCATTCACAAAGAGTGATGTTGAGTCCAATTATGAACACATAACTGAATCTTCTGCCTAAGACATGCTGAGTTATTTTAGTGTACTTACATATCAAACACTCTATTGGACTAAAAGGTGATTTAGCTAAATAGGGAAAACCAATCAATTTCAGCTAATTTAACCTGCATCACTATTATTTAAGAAGCTGAATTGCACCAAAATTCCAAATGCGTTATAATCCATGTTTTTTGTTTTGTTTTGTTGTTTTGTTTTGTTGTTTTGTTTTGTTGTTGTTGTTTTGTTTGGGTTTTTTTGTTTGTTTTTAACTTACAGGCAACTTAGAGCATGGACATACTTCTATAAAGCTGTAACTAAACTCTGTGACAGTTTAAGATAAAGAAAATTATTCTAGTCATTGAATAGCACTTTCAGAACCTCAGGAAAAGAAGAACATAGTTTCATTTGTGATGCAGAAAGGGGGACAATGCATTAAAATACACCACTTCTCAGGATATTGGAGACAGGCTGCTATCAAGTCCCACTCACCATCGGCATTCAACATTTAAACCATTTCTTCTGAAACTACTCTTTCTATACCCAGAAAAAATACGAGTAATAGTTTACTCTGCAACCTTTGCCACTTTTCTGTTTGTGAAAATCTGGACATAAGACTATGATTTTTCTCTAGTATTTTGCCCTGTGCACTTAATTATGGAGTGTGTTTCTGTTTCTTTGCTGGAAAAGCTTGGCTTTCAAATCAACAACACACACCACTGCAAACTCTGCATGTCCTTCCCATGACTGTTTTATAATCTGTTCTTCCATCTCCCTCTGTCCCAGATGATCTCTTGCCCCAGGACACTGCACTGGCAGCAAGTGAGACAGAAGGAATGCAACTGTGATCAGAACAAACGCAAAAATTCCAACTCACATTTGCTGGAAATGTTTTGCCTTATTTAGCTGCCTTTTCTCTCATGACGCAAAGCCCTGGACACCGGGCAGATAAATATTAGGCGAGATGATATTAACAGCATCAAAGTAGTGAAGATTTTTTCTTTGGTTTTAGGTCTTTACAAGAAAAGCCAAAGACACCATTTCCTTTGTGTCATGCTGTACAGAAGAAGGAGAAAGCTAATTAATGACATTGCATTTTGTTGGAGCTGCCATGATACTCTTATATGAGTAAAACACTTCATAAGAACAGAAAATTCTGCTTAGAGGTTTTTGTTTCCCTGTTCTCTGTCAGTGTAACAGCTAAGAAAATAGCTAGATTGATTGAGAGATCTCAGGTAGAACTCCTGGTGCCAGGGTTGTGTGCCCTTATGTGAGAAGGGGGGAGGAAATTATCCTTTGATTAGCAAAGTGACTAAATTGGACTTGGGCTTCATTGATGTAGAATGAATATGACACCACACAAGGTAATCTTTGCTGCCACTTTTTTGAGCTGTAACTGCACTTCAGTGCAGGGGTAAAAGGGAAACAGAGGTCAATGGAATAACCAGGACTCCACAGAGTTCAGCAATGTTTTGGCTTTGTCTCAGGTTTATCTAAGGCAGCCAGGTACTAATTTCTGTTCTCATATTAAAATTAATCTCTCTTTGGTATGGGTTACAAATGCAGATTAGAAAGCTTTGGCTTCATATAATGTGACTGGAACAGGTAGAAAATAAAAGGCTGAAACCATAAATAAAGAACCCATTAGAAATAGGAAGCTATTGACATCAGATAAAGAAAGCAAGAGAAGACAGAAATAAATGCTCTAGGAACTTCCAAGACACATTCTCCAGGGTTTTCAAAAATTTTTGCTTCAGAGTTTATCTAAGTTCTCATTAAAAAAAAAAAAAATAAAAACACACCAAAAAAAAACCAAAGAAAAAACCAAACGAAAAAAAAAAACAACAAAACCAAAACAAAACAAACCAAACAAACAAACAAAAAAACCAAACAAAACCAAACCAAACGAAAAACAAAACCCATGTGCTGGGCAAATGCAGATTCTCATCTACACAATAGTTCAGTACAGCAATCAAGCCCTTGTTTCTCAGCACGATTGGATCTATTCCCTGCTCCCTCACTGGGAACACAGCCCCAACAACAGCATAGAGTGCAGAACAAATTGCCATCCCTGTTTGTGCTTTCAGGGACAGGATGATGCCTAAACATAATCAGAATGTGCAAGCATGAACCTGGAGCACATACTGTAATTCCAGTCTAGGGCTGTCAAACAACCTTGCTAATGCACTCAGTCTTCAGCTGTATTGTCTCCTGTTTGTTCCAGTCTGCCCTCACTTCCCAGATGCAGTTCTCTCCTACCCCTGTGCTCAGTCCCAAGATCCAGATCTGATTTACCCAAGAGTTCAGCCTTAAAATTAGTTTGGAGCATATATAAGGTAAAATATTTCATTCATCAGTTATGAAATAGAACAAAATCTCTTCCCAGAGTATGGACCATGAAATTTAGGAAGTGCACTTTCAAGTATGTACTGGGCTGCATTTGAAACCTTATCCCTTAGTGAGTGACCAGACCCTAGGAAATGATTTGTGAACAGAGGAGCAACAACAGGGGAGAGAAAACAGAAATCCATACCAAAAAGTATAGTTCTTTTCCTTTTCCTTTCTTCTCTGCCTTTCCTAAGGTTATTCTTTGCATTTTAAGACTGAACTTACAAATGTGTCCAGTACTTCCCTGAAGGACTGAGGAACAAGATTGAAGGAAAATGATTTGTCTTTTTTTTTCTTGTTGCAGTCTCCTCCTTCTTAACATTCAAACTAAAAGGCTGCCTATCAGAAATAATTATTATTCTCCAGATTGCAGGCAGGACATCAGAGCACCTTTTGCTTAAAAAAAAAAAAAATCCAAACTAAAAAAAGAAACTAAACAAATGTGTTGACAAAAATGAAAGTACTGACATTTTCTTGCTCAAGACTGCTTTATCTCACACTCTATGCACCCAGAGTCTGATTCCAAGCTCACTAAATTCAAAGAAAATCTCCTGTTGCATGCATAGAGCTCTGAATCAGTCTTACCTCATGTCCACCTCAGTCTAAGGCTGTAGTTACAATACTGTTTTCATCTCTTCAAGTAGACAATGGCATTTAGAAGTGGCGAAAGCTCCTATATTTTTCTTTCTTTCCATGAATATAGGTGGGGTGCAGTTCCACCGAACCAGGGTAAACGTAACTGGAAAGGACTAGTCCCTGGGTCTCAACACTCCACCTGAACTAACATCACTCCATGTGGCAAGAGCAAAACACACATATCCTTTTATTCTGGAAGGGAAACAGAAAAACATTTTGGGGTACTGCTAAACATGAAGCTATTGTGAACCTTAGTTCCAAAACTTTCATGACAACCAAGAAATTCAAAAGCATAATGAATTTCTCAGAGCTCTACAAGATTAAGCTTGATATTTCAATTAAGAGTTCTTATTAAGGAATTTGGGATCCAGTGCATAAACCTATGCATGAAGGCTATTGTCCTGTAGGCCCTCTCATGAAAGCCTCTAGTTTAGAAGATCAAAAGACTACAAAGCAAAGAGAACACGAGTATGGTCAACATATATTGTCACATTTACTTTTTCTTTTAATTTCTCCCTTTGGTTCCTCTATATTTTTCCCATCTCAAATAAGGTTAGTCTTCATTTTTCATTGGAATCTGTCTTGCCATATAAAACTGCATGTCATGCTTTCAATCCCATGGGATATGTGCAAACTATAAATCAGTATAAGCTGGAAGACACTGTAATTAGAGGAGACAAAAGAACCAAAAGAGTGCAGCTACAGATTTCAATCTTCAGATAATAAACATTAGGGAAAATTGATAATACACTCCAGAACACTGAGGCATGCACACTCCAACACCTAAACACACTCACCTCTATGTGTACACTCAAAGGTGCTGTCTCCTCTAACCCAGAAAGTCTTCAGCCTTCGTAAAAGAAATTTTAGAGGTTTGAAACACTTGACTAAACAGTGTGCTTTAAAACAGAAGAATTCTTATGGGGACCCTGAGAAGCCTTTACAGGAGAGAACAAAGAAGCTTCATGAACATGAAGACCCTCCTATGAAGACAGGCTGAGAGAGCTGAGGCTGTTCAACCTGGAGAAGAGAAGGCTCCAAGGAAGCCTCATTGTAGCCTTCCAGTAATCTCACTCCAGGACAAGGTAGGAAAAGACCAGTAACAACTGAAACAGAGAATGACCTACAGCTCAATCAGAAGGGAAAAAAAAATATTTGTTGACACTGACAAATGTCAAGGCTATTAAAATTAATGAATTTCTTCAGATTCCACAAGGTAAACCAAGGGTACCCAGCAGGAGATCTCAAAGCAAATCTTCCTGGGTTTACATTCATCAGGCATCCAGTTGGTATAATCAGATGATTTGTAGGCCAGTGCTGGGCTATTATAGAGCATCACCCAGACTAAAGGAATAGCAATACACTGGAGTCTAACTCCAATCTACTTTTAACACCTTCAATCGATCAAAAACTCCTGACAATCCCTTCAAAGAATGAAGAGACTTTGGGAAAGAGAACTTGCAGAATGAGAGATAAAGCCAAGGTCTTTAGATAAAATGAGCAGAGTTTTTGTGTGTCGCTTTGCAACAATGAGCATGTGATGAAATTTGCAATCCGTGTTTGAGATACACTTTAACAGAATAACGGGGGTTTATTCATCTTGTAACTGTGTCTGACTTGTGAGTGTGATTTCCAGGCAGAGGTGACTCTGAACAGGAGCACAGTTTCCTTCAGAGGCAACGAACCCTGCTATCGAGCAGATTTGCTCACTTTTAAAGACCTTGTCAACCCAGCATTAGACATGAAGTTCTCTAGCATCAAAGCACAAACTCACATTTTCCTTGCAGCACTGCAGTAATAGAAAGACAACAAATTCCAGAACCATGAAAGAATTCCACCAAAGCTTAGCAAAGGAGTAAGATCAAGCAATCAAGGCTTTATGTAAATCTTCCACACAGAGAATTCAGTGGAGGTGGCTGGCCGGGTGGGTGAGTATTCTTAAGAACTTTCTTTCTGTAGGACATCTAAGAAAAACTATACATCCCTGAGAAAAAAAGGCATAAACTCAATCTATGTAATTACAAAGAGAGGTAGTCAGACCAGCTTGGTCATACCAAAAGGTCTTAACTGGCTTCAAATATATGGTAAAAGTACAAAATAAGATTTTTTTCAAAAAGGAGCTAAAATAGACTAATGAATGCAAATGTATAGAAAGAACAGCTAGGAATAAACTGTGAAAAATTAAACCACAAAGTGGGATGAGACTGGCAAAAATATCACACAGAAAAGAATATTACTCTAAGTTTATTGGAAGTGAAAAGCAGCATAAATTGCTAGTCTGCTTTCCAGATAAGGAAAACTTATTGACAGTAAGACTGAGAAGAGTGATTTTTTTCATCAGTTTTCATAAAAGGGTCAGTTGTGATGAATTAACATTGTTAAGAACTAACAAAGGAGTAAAGGAGGCCTAGAATACAAAAGGGGTTGGTTAGAGAAGTTATATAGCCCAGATTTTTTCAAATTATCTGAATCTGCTATATTCCTTCAGCAGCTCTTAGGAACTGACTCCATCAATCTCAGAGCTTTTAACAATTATTTTTTTGGAACTTAGAAAAGGCTGGTGATGAACTAGATAACTGATACAACATAGTAACTGTCTTTGGCAGAGAGAAGAAAAGGAGCAGACAGCAAAGGATAGACCTGTCAGCTTAACTCCAGTTCCTCAGTGCAAAGAAACAATTTGGAAGTACTTAGGAGAAAAGAAGTGGGAATCAGTCAACACAGCTTTGTCAGGAACAAATTATGATGGCCCATTAGAATTTGCTTCTGTGAAAAGGTACCAGGGGAATACCCAGTGGACGAGGTGTCACATAGCAAAGATTTTTGAAACTATTTCAAACTCTTACAGCAAATAAGCAGCATGGTCTAGGTGAACTACAGCAGAGTAATTATGCAAGCTCTTCAGAAAACTGTACTCTGAGACCAGTTCTTAGTGTTCCCCTGTTCAAATGGTTAGATGTGTAGAATGAGTTTCTGCAGGATTCAGACATGGATTTGGTACAATTCAATATTTTCATTAAAAATTTAGATGAAATACAAAGTATGCTAATTCAATTTGCAGATGAAATTAAAGTAAAACAAAGATTGCATTAAAATTCAAAATAATTTTGACAAACTGGAGATGTAACCTGAAAAAGAGGTTGCAATTCAATAGGGTCAAGTACAAGTTGCCTCAATTAGACAGGAATAATCAATGGTATAAACACACAAAATGAGAAGCAATGACAAGGTAGCATTTCTATTGGAAAAACAAAAAACAACAACAAAAAAACCACCACCAACAACAAAAAAAACCCAAACCAAAAAAAAACCAACCAACCAAAATAAAAAAAAGAAAAAACCCAACAAAAACCCAAACTTCTCTTCACATGGCTGAGCCGTGAACATGGCTCCAGGAATTCTTTTTCTCACCAATTTCATCTAATCTCTTCTCTAAACCCCTTTTCTGTTCTAGGTTCTGTTTCTCTGGAGCCACTTGCAACATTCCTTTGTTGGGACTGAAGGAAGGAAACAAAATAATCAGCAAAGCATTTTGCTGTATTAAAAACACAAATAAGAAATATTTGCTCCCTGAATATAAACTTTCCATTCTCAACTGCCCTGTTCCACAGTGCAGGGAGGTCTTCAATTGCCTTGGGTCACATCCACAGGACAAGCAGCTATTTCATCAGTCTGGTGTGGATTATACAGGACTCAATTATTGCAGTGAAATTATCTCTAGATTAAATTTTGTATAATTGTATAATCTGTGAACCTGATATTCACTTTCCCATCTGCGTTTTAGCAAAATAAGGTAGTGTGTGCCTTTCACTTGGGTCTAAGGAGATGCATTTCCAGCTTCCACACTCTGGTGTGAAATGGTTTAGACTACAAAACAGAAAGGTGAACAGATTACAGCCCTAGACTGTCTTCTCTTATTTTTTTATTTCCCCCCCACTCCCTCTGGTGAGAATGCATTCCCTAGTTAGTTATCCTGCTACTAAATCAAAGTATAATCAATGGAAGATGTGTAAGACAGATGGAATAAATTGGTCTCAACGACTGTAAAGAAAGTGCTTAAAAACTGGCATGGCCAGATACACAACTTTGAGATGGTTAGAAAAGTTATGAATCAATTTGCTTGGCCTGATGGACTTGGATATTGGAGAGGTTTGTGTGTATGTTTCTCCCTCTGCCATCAACTACAATATGAGTGGAATAAACTTCACCGTGACAAGATACAGGTAGGCAAAAATAAAGCATGCCTCATCTTTCCTAAAAAATTAATTAGTTCTGGTGCTATAAAACCTCTATCACGTTGATTTCAAAGGCAGACTCCTCTAACACTTTGTGCACTGTTGCTGTGGGAGATTTATTCACATCACAACCAAAGTACTTCACTTGTCCAAGAAAAATAAGTCCTTTGTTTTTTTCCTCTTGTGACATCCTCAATGCATTAAGTTTTCCCATCCACAAACCAGAGTATATTAGGGATTAATACGGCTCAGCAACTCAAAACACACAGATTGTCAGCCTCAGTAATCAGCCTGAAGAATTTTGAGGACAGTTGTTATTTACAGAAAGTGATAAGAGACCCAGCAGAACACTTAACTCTAAATAAACAATGTGGAAACTTCACTACCCAGGAAGTCCTAAGTGGCAAATAGGCAACTCAGATGTTCCCGAGTGAGGTTTGATTGCATTCCTGCTGAGACTTAGCAAAAGCAGAAGACAGAAAAGGGTAAGTGAGAAAGCAGGGGGCCTTTCTCACATGGATTCACTCTCATTTCAACCAGTGGTTTGTTAATTCATTAAGAAGGTGTTACAGAAACCTGGCTCAACACGCTGATCACCAGCTCTGCTACTGCAGCGTGGCCTGTGCTACAACACAGCTCAGTGACAGGGACCTTATGGCACCTGGCAGCAGCAGATCTCACTACCAAGGCTATGAAAGGACCTGGTAGGATTTTGCAGCACAGACTGCAAAATGAGTTCTTCTTTCTCCTATGTTTCCTTCACCAGTATCCGGATGTGGCAACATGGACATGTTTTTCTTACACAGCAAACAGGGTCATTCTAAAGTGTAATGAGCAAGACAGGCAGCATAAATCTTGATTTAACAAGAACAGGGCTGTGTGGGTCCTAAATTAACCACTGGTCCAAGTTACAGCCCAGACTAAAAAAAGAGTCACATAGAGAAGCATCTCATTAGACCAATTTAGAGATTGCAACCAAACCCCATCTACTTGGAGACATGTACCTCCATCCTGCCCTGCCACTGAGAACTGGAACAGAGAGGATGAACTGGGGGCCCTGAAAAGTGCCACATGGAGTGTGGTGTTTTAACACTTTGCCTCATCTGCATGTGGCTGCTGGTCACCTTCACAATGGAAAAAACACTCACCAAAAAGCAGCTGTTATTCGCCAGAGGATCTGCAATCGAGCTCTAAATATAGCAAGATGCCACAACAGAGAGGGTTCTCATACTCCTGTCACCACCTGGGACCAGAACTTGGTGATGTGAGTGGGCTGACAACAAGCTCTGTCCTTGGACTTCATAGTAAGACAATGCCAACTGCTGAATGTCTCTCTGCAGCTTTTCTAATATACCATAACCCTGTAAATACTGAGCTAAAATAAAACCTGACAGAGTTCAGATATAAAATAGTGTGCACCCTGAGACCAACCCTTGCTGATCTTTGAACTCCGTTGTTACCTTGAAGAAAACCCTCCTCTGAATTTTGGTATAAATCTAATTAATTAATAAATCCTCAGATAATCTATTCTCTTCTTTCTGTCTCTTTCATGATTAATTTAGTTCCACTGAATTTCCTTTTCTGAGTGCAGAGTCAGAATAGCACATTTCCTGTCCTATTAATCCGCACTTTTGACCCATCATCAGGGACAAAAAAAGGGCACATGCCCCCATGACTTTATTTTCTGAATCAATAGAGAGCACAGGCAAGTTACAGAAAAGCAAAGTACAAACAAGCAGGGAAATTCTCCAGCACACTTGTGCTGCTACCACAGAGAAGATGGAGGTTAGACTGGACACCCAGAAGGTGTAAAGGCTGTGAAATACTTGAAAACTCTGCTTGATTACATCAGCCACAGATGTCAGTGAGAGAACAGTCCTGCAAGGCTGCAAAGTGCAAAGGAACATCACTCAGTGACAAAAAAAGAAAACGACAAAACAAAAACAACAAAAACACCTAAAGAAAAAACCAACACCAAAACCAAAATAAAACACACACAAAACACCAAAAAAACCCAAACCCAAAACAAATAAAAACCACCAAAATAAAACAAAACCCAATCAACTAAAAAAAAAAAAAGAAAAAAAAAAGGAAAAAAGAAAAGGTAGGAAAGAGAAGCCAGTCCACACCCCATCCCTCAACAGTGAAACAAAATGTATTGTGGCTTTCTGCGTAACATCCCTGGTAGAACAGTGCTGCCAGCAATTAGCATCACAAGCCTTCCTTCTAAAGCCAGAGTGTGTCAAGGACATTTTTAATGACACATCAAGGGCACTGCTGTTTGTGTGGTGCTTGAGCTGAGTTAACAACTGCCTTTTTGGCACACAAATCCAGCATCCCACAAGAGATGCAGTAAAGGCACAAAGACACCACAAGGCAGGAGAGATCTCTATGTAACAGGAGCATTGCTTTCATGGCTGTTCCTGTCATAACTGCAGGGCATCAGCTCTGAAGTTTCACGGAAGATCTTTCTCTCGCTTCTTTCCCAATAGCTGGTTGCTACTAGAGTCACTCTGTGAGTGGATGGAAATTCCAGAAATTGGACAAAAAATATACCGGAAAGGGTAGAGACCTCCATTGATCGTATCCATTATCCCTTCTCAGATAAATTGCAGCCCCTCTGCCAGAGTATTCCATTTCTGAGAAACTTCAGGAATGAGTAGATGTTGCATGATAGAAGAGCCTTAAAGACACCTGACAGTGGTGAGAGTAAACTCTTGATGGACCATGGCCTCCAGAGGGACCTGAGCTGGCAAAGGGAGCTAAGATCAAACGTTATGGAAGGACGTGGGGTATGCTGTTCACAACTCCACTATATCACCAAGGGCTGGGTCATGCATGAGTAGATTTCCCAAACAGACTAGGATACAGCCAGCTGAAGCAGCACTGTAGGCTTAGCCTTCAGGCCTTACTCTCCAAGGACTTTCTCTACTCAGAGATAAGTCTTTGATCTTGAACAGTACATTTGCACAATAAGAGCTTGGATATGATTTTAAAACGTGAGAGAGAAAAGTGAACAAAAGCTGTGTTTCTGCATCCCATGTCTCCAATCTGCTTCTCCTTGAAAGGGGCAAAGACACCTCCAAGACATTGTCAAAGTGCCTAAACCAATTTTTCAGCCAAATCCATTATTTATACTTTCATTCAACCTTTTTTCTTTAATCCTGAGCTCCTGAAATTACATTCTGTAGTATTAAGAATCCCTTCCATGAGCTGCAGGGATAGACAGAGAGAGGACTTCAGTCTTGGCCTTGCCATTCCCTTCCAAATCCACCTCTGATAGGGACCGTCTGTCTTTTGTTCCCTGCTCTGGATCATACACAAACAACCAGCATCACATCCCTGTCCATTTGTTTGTCTCTCTTCTACTTGGTCCTTTCTGAGATATTTACATAAGAATAAGCACCATCTTCAGGCCGGCACACTAACACTGAAGTCTAAAAGTTCTGAAAAAAAGACATGACTTTTTATGGGCATGCCCTCTCCCATGAGAGACTCCAATGTCCTTCACCAATCTTATTTGTGGCCAGTAATCTTCCTAGACAACTGCTTAAGGGTAAAATGGTTTCTCCACTATAGTTCATCAAACCAGGTGAGGATAGAGCTGATTCACCTAGGAAACTATCACCCTTCTTGAAAATAATAAACCTCAATGACAAGGAACATGGACAGCACTGAAAATACTACAAAACTCTTACTTTAACAGATGCTACATATTCCCTAACAAAACCATCCTGAAATCTTGTCTTTCTCTGTCTTAAAAAAGTACCACATAAATAAACAGGGTCCAAAGCAGGTGGTAAAAACATTTAGAGGCATAAGAAGATAAAAAAAAAATAGGCATCTTTCATGACTAGATACATGAGATGGGAGGTGGTAGTTGTTTACAAAATACCTGGCAATTTGGGCACTCCCAATTATTCTGTGTTACAGCAGAGGATAAAGGTGCATTTGCAAAGGTGAAATACCAGATGATGAAAGGAAATATTTTTCTCTTTCTGCACAACATGCAGCTAATCTATAAAACTCACAAGATAGCAGGGTGCAGCCAGGAGCAATGTGAGATTCAAAAAGCATTAGGCACTTACATAGAAAATGAGAGCACTGAAACATTTCATTAGATAAAATTCTTGTTATTCCAATTATTTGGAAAGGCTACAAATTCTCGTGTTCCTAGATATAAATAAGTCACTGTCTAAAGTCATTCCCCCAGAGGTAGGGGCATTCTGTAATTGTCCACTGTGGCAGTTTCTTGAATCCCTCTTTGAAATCTCTAATGCTGAGCACTGCCAGAAAGGACACTTGACTGTATTAAAGTACTACAGTGGATTCTCTCTTATGATTCACTTATTCAGACATGAAAACACAACTTGTGTGCTAGAACAAAAAATAACTGTTAAGTCTAGGAAAAGCCTGACAAGACAAATCCAGGTAGCAATACTTCACCCAAATTCTTGGCTGCCCCCTGCAGTTCAATGGAAGATGAGACAGAGTTTTATTTGCAATGGGTGTTTGCTTTCCCTTTGAATTGCATAGGACTTTTATCCTTTAATGAGATGCCTGTGCTTTTCGGAGGATGCTATAAAATGGGACCGTCAGAAAAAATTCTGAAGTACAGCGTGATGCAAAAACTTGTAGGGTAGACTAGACAGAACAAATAGGTTAGACAGAGAAACAGAGAACAGATGCTTTCTAGTCTTCCCCTTATTCTTAATTTCTGATTATGCTGGTTTGATAGCAGAATCTTTTTCTGGCATTCAAGTACTTCTATTGCTTATTCTACCTTACAAGTTCAAATCCTCAAACTCATGTTGAAATAAGGATTTAAGGTAGTAAGTAACTGTTAACACTTAAAAGGAAGCCATTATAGATTAAATGGTGAATAATGTGCCATAGATAAAGCTGCTGATTATGTATTTTTAAACGGTTAGGGATTTATTTGAAAGTCTAACCATAAACCATGCTACTGTTACTCTAAAAATGAAATCTGATCTTCCAGAAATTTAGATTTTCCTCCAGTTAAAACTGAAAACTCTTAACAGGATCAAATAGAAATAGGAATGGGAGATGGAACAGGGGAAGAAACAGAGTTAACATCCCTAGATAGAGACAAAAGGAAGGATTTTTCTGTTCTCTTACACTGTTCTGTCTCCCTCCTGCTCTGGCATCAGCCCTTGCCCTGGCATGTTGCCTTCCTTCCACACTCATAGTCCAGACAGCAACTGCCTGAGCCCTCAGCATCTTCCCAGAGACCCTAGACCAGAAGGAAGACACAGTCTTTCCTTGGGAAAGAAAACTTCACAAGAAATAGGGATGGTTTCCCATTTGTTTTGGTCATTGTATCCCAATCCAATTCAGAGTCACCATTTTCCATAGCTTTCTGCCAATACATCCTTTCCTACTTCTTTACCACTATCCCCAGGCCCACGTGCACACTGAGTCCTCCCAGCACATCATCACAGGTCTGTCTTCATTGTTCCAGCCTGGAATCAGTCCCACACCTCTGGCATTGCACTGTGACAGTGATGAGAGTGGCAGTGCCCTGTTCTGCACTTCTGAAAAAGATCTCTTAACTGACCTGCATTGCTCAATGCTGCAGACTAACCAGGGTCTCCATGATGAATGAGAACTTTCTCCACACTCATTAGAGCTGGATCTGAGATTTTTAATCTTGAGCACATTTCTGCTCAGCAGACAAAAAACAAAAGGCCAAGTATTAATTTCATGTGCATCTTCCCCCTCACATCCTCCTAGTCTCAGCCCCAGCCTAATTCTCACAAGTTCTTTTTGCCAATATCACATTTAACATGCACATTCCAATAAATCTGTATAGTTTCTGAGAGAACACAATGACTTATCAGAGGCTGCAGGGACCAGCTTTCACATTTGTACCTCTGTACATAAGCACTCATCCACACTGGTTCACGTGTGTGCCATGCCCTGGAACAACAACCTGCATGTGTTTATCTCACGTCTCACACAATACCACTGCCACATCTCCCTGTGCAGATCTGGTGAGGCAGCAAGAGGCAGGGTCTGTGTGTGAGTCACAGCCACAATACACTGAACAGCCAGAGCCTCTGACAGAATATACAATACAGCTGAGATGTCAGTGGAGGTGGCTTTGGAGTACTTTAAAATGCTGTTCAAGTGCCAACTTTCACCTGCAAATATGACACTTTGCTCGCCCACCTGCTTTCCTTCCAGGCTATGCGCTCCTTTTACTGCAACTTGACAGCTTTAATTATGAATTTCTATGCCTTCTCTATTCCTTTAACCATTTATTCTCTCCTTTCTCTTGCTAAGTTCTTTGATATGCTCCTAGATAGCAGTTGTATGCTGTCACCAGAGTACAGGAGGGCTGGTCAGACTCTCATATTTGCAGGCTGGGCACCAGACTAAAAGGACTTACCACACAGCACTTGCCTTGAAAGCAGAACTCTCTCCTCTTATGTTCCCTTTGCAGAGAATGTATGCAGCAGTTGGAACACAATGAGACTATGAGCATCATTACACCAAAACCATTTGGGATTCCGTAGCTCTCATTGTCTCAATAATTTACACAGGTGCAGACTTCTGACCTGGTGACAAACTGGATCCCACTGGTAGCTTCACAGCAGATTTAGCTTCTTCTAGCCCTGTATTTCACCCATGACAGGAAACCTACCTTAGACCGTGGCAACGTATGCACTGCTGTCTTCACCACATTCTGCCACGCAGGACAGTGAGGCTCTGATGCTACAAGATGGGTGGGGAGACATTGTGGTCTGCGCAGCGTCACAGACCACTAGCATTCATTTTGGTTTGCTCCTAAATTCTGTGGTGCTTGGACGTCTGAGCCATTATGTTGGATCCAAGAGGTGAGAACTCTACATGGCAAAGCGTGTGATACACTTACTCAAGATCCAAGGCTCTTGCTCCTGTGTTCTGCATCACATGATTAACTCTCCAACACACAGGCCAGGAAATCCTGCTTTAACCCTCAGCTAGTCTAGTTTTCACCCATGTGACCACAAAAGGCTCAGGTGGGAGCTGTGGACACAATAATTAGAGGTCACCCCAAGTGACAATTGCAATAAAGATAATTTATCAGAGAAAAAATACACAAATTTTTGAAAAATGTGTTCTAAAGGGTTGAAAGTGCATTTTGGCTAGTTACCATCCTGCTCACTCATTCCATTGCTTCTGCTGCCTGAAAGACGGTACTGTAACATGTACTGGTATGACAGATCTGACTGTTCTCTGGTTTTCACAAGTCTCTGGTTATTTTGGGACGCTGGGAACACCAACTGAAAAATTTCCACTAGAAAATAGTAAATAATCAAGATCCTTGAAAGTGCCTTATTTTTCATCTGTGGTTCCGATCAGTCAGAAGACACCAGTACTCCCACCACAGTTACACCTTGTTCATTCATATCCTCTTAATAATGTCAATTATTAAGCAAAATTATTATTTGCTGAAAGCAAAGGACAGGGATCACCAGTAGAGTTGCACTGACCAAGCTGTCTCCTGCTGTTGTGCAAGAGCCCCAAATCTAATGCAACTGGTGTTCAGCTGCAGTTTACATACGGTTTACATAAGGCTATATATGGTCCTCTGCCTCTTCAACACTAGACCTGTAACATGTTCAGTCTGAAATCCCACCTCTGCCTGCATTCAAAATGACCAATAGTCTAAACAGATTAATTCTTCCACCATCGTTTGTATCACTTTAGAAAAAAAACACAACATCTATTCCGTTGTGGTACCAGCACTAATCTGGTCTATATAAGGGCCACCTCAGAGGAAAGAGTACATCCCACATAATGCATTCCCTTGGGGAGCTCTCCATAAATGGGAATCACTTCTGAACCCCTGATGGCCTTGAGCTTTATTTTACTATGCCAGAACGTGAAGGGCCCCAGTGGTTTTCGTATTTCAAGTTAGATCTGGAGAGTAAAGGACTGCAGCACAGAAATACAGATGCTCCTAATCAACAGGAAAATATCTAATACCAAACAGCACCACGGTGATATGCCTTACAGAAAGGGCATTGCAGAGCCCATTTGTTCTGCTGGATATATACAAGTTCATTATCTGTAGTCCAGTCAGATCTGTACGGGTATGGTAATTTGAATAACCTCAGACAGATACAATAGCAAGCAGTGCTTCTGTGCATGTTTGAAGTTCCTTCTGTGATGTCTTTCTCTTCCATTTGCTATTTTCCTCTCCTTCCTTTCGGCATCTATTGAAATTGCTATTATTAGCGAAAAAAATGATAAATTAATTACCTCTGAAGTAAGCATGAATACATATATCCAGCCTAGCATTGCTGGGGCTGGCATTTGATAACAGTCAACAGAAGCTGTGCAGCTCACAAAGTATTACAGAATAAGAAAAATCAATAGGAGGAAAATAGGGACAGCTTCAGAAAGTGTTAATGAAAAGTTGCTGAATTCCAGCAGCTCACCTGTGAACAGCTACATGAAAGCCTTCTGAATACCAAATATATTCATTATGGGCTGTATTGCTTGTCTGAACCTCCAAAGAATTCTCTGGGCTTTTAATTCCACAATAGTAAGGAGAGAGGCAGGATTGCAGGATAAGAAGGATGAAGGGGTGGGTGGAAGAAGGTTCACATTTTTATTTAGAAAACAAGATGATCAAGGCATATAACAACAATAAAATTAACATCCATAATAGATCCAAACTAAAGATCTAAGATTTTTTTTCCTCTTGATAGCAGAGGCGACAGCTCTTTAGGTCAGATCCTGACAGGGTGAGAAGGTACCACTATTTTGCAATGTCAGTGTGAAAAATCACTGGAGAGTGTTATAAAAACAGCCAAAGTTAAGGCATTTTCTGAACTGATCCTAAATGGTTACAGCAACATGAGACCACTCCGAAGCCAAACCCCAGCTTTAGTTACTCGCACACCTGCCACGTTGCATTAACACTGGACTGTGCTCTCACAAGTGTTATACAAAATGCATTAGAAACCCCTTTTGCCCCATGTTCTGTACTACCAAAGTGACATGTAGTTTGGCTTATTTAGATAAATGCATTGCCATAGCACTTTCAGTATCCAAGTACAGAAATACCAAATCCAGAGATGCTCATATAGCAGCAGAAATTTCAAGTTCCTCTACCAGCAATAAAATTTGTGACTAAGCAAAAAAAATGGAATCAATAAACAACCTCCTCTTCTGAAAACTGCCACAAGGTATTTGATGTCTACAGATGATCAAGGCTAAAAATGCACCAAGTATTTACTTACAGAAAATGAAACTTCAGCCAAATACAAATCTGAATCAAAATGGTCAAATAAGTCCTTCTGGGATTAGATTTACTAAATGATAAAAGACCACTTTCACCTCCAGCCATATGTCAGAGGACTCCCCAGAGTCCCCAGACTGTCCCGTCTTCCCCAGGGACCGGATGGTGCAGCCGCTGGTACATCCTTAACTGAGAGTGAATGGGGTATTTTGCAGAGTGAAGTGCTGATTTGCACTTAAACCCTTGAGCTGAAATTTGTTTCAATTTGTACAGTCAAAACAATATAATGTCCAGGAATAACACAGACATTCACCTGTAAGCACAGGAAGGCCCAAACCACTAGGCAAGGGAAGCATTTTCGGGTGTACCACCACATTTCTGGTATTTGAAGATTCACTAAAGATGCCCCAGATGAAGTGAGCATGCTTTGCTCTATCTGCATTATTCTGTGGTTTGAACTTTCCTCTCTTTTTGTTCCCTTCAGCTCTGCAAAATCACCTTAATTTGATCTGAATCACCTTTTGGCCACATCTTAAAAGATGAGAGAAATTGCTTGCTCAGCCATAATCAGGGGAAGGTGCATTATAGTGAAGAGATGTGAAATTCAGCAGCTCAATACTATCCAGGATCATGATGGTGCATCAATGTGACACAGAAGAACAGCGTGCACAGTTCCAAATGATCTGCAAATCCTCATCAATTCTTGGATCTGCTGACCAATCTAACTCTGTTCAGTGTATGGAAAATGAGAAGATTACAACTGGACAAAAGACCAGAGCAATGATTAAGCCTTCTGCTTTTGATTAATAGCAGAGCTAGACATATCTCCACCCATCTGGGGTAGAGAGAGGTTTGGCTATGCTTAAGAAAGGTAAGAAATGACGAAGAAACACTTTGAATGGATAATACCTGAGTCAGCAGAAAAGGACTTAACAAAAGCCGCTCTGAACACAGATGTCTCATGAACAAATGGCTACAACTGCTGCAGTATATGCAAAACATTTCCTAATACAACCTGGAGGGCAGAAAAGAAAGAAAATGAAGAAATGTGCTCTCAGTTCAAACCATGTGGAAGAAGAGGAGAATACCTATAGAGGGGGGACTGCTCTTGCTTTCTCTGTCTCTTAAACCTGCTTTATTTAGCAGTCACTTCCCATCCTCCTTGTGGTCATGACAAATGTGAAGTTACCTGGACATCATTAGCTTAAAACTTCATTACTTTTAAAGCAAATGAGGCATGAAACTTATTATCAAAAAACACGATGTCCAAAGTACAAGCTGCACTTTATTTTCCCAGAAGAGAGCTTCTGAATGCCAGAATTGACTGCAAGGTACAGGGGGATACTGGAAACTCAAAATCAGTAATTCTTTTTAGGCATGACAATAGTGTGTGAGGACAAGTCTGAGAGAGGGCAGAATAAATTGCTTTTATGAACACCTGACACTTGGCTTTGTATTAGGAAGGTGGCGGCAAAGCTCAGAAAATTCTTCACATAATTGGCCTTTGGCATTGGCAGCATGGTCCATAAGACCAACCCTATTCAATGATGGTGGAAAAAGGGATATTTGATTCAGAAAAATATCCAAATAACCCTTGTGAAAAGAAAAGCCACAGTAATTAATTCCCTAAGGAAGTCTTGTACAAGGTGAGGGTGCATAGTGCCTGAATAAGCATGAGAGTGAATATGATGTGTCCCAGGAGCACAGGCTCTTAATTAAAAGACCTCTAATACCTGGAGCAATTTAACCCCTCTTCTTCACTGTCATACATTTTAGCTCTGATGCATCTTATATGTGTGCTGCATCCTGCACTTTTCTCCACTTCTTGGCAAGTTCATGAGTCAGCTGCCATACAAACATATTGAAAACAGTGACACAGAGCTGTTAGGCCAGCTTTATGATGTCCAAGGATTTCCTGGATTTAAGGCAAATACTCTACTGTCTCAATAGCTGTACAGTCCACTGATGGAAGTTCAGCCCGTCTCACTTAGTTTTAGATGCAGCTACTTTGCTATTTTTCCTCTGCTGTGAACTTATTCCAAGTTACCCCTCTCATGCTTGTAAACGATTCCATTTGCAGTTGACACTTTAGGGGAAACGGAGACTGAAGTGGGAACAGGAAGATATTCTTGCCTGTGTACCAAAATTTGTTTATTTAGGTCTGCTAAAGGCTTCTTTGACCTTTCTCTGGCTCATTGGAGACAGTGTGCTGAACACAATGAACCTGATCTGGTGTGAGAAATCCCCCATTCACACAGGATGCTTCCATTTAGACTAGTCACTTTCCTGACAGCTATTACCTTGCTCCAATTTACTGACCACTGACTCTGAGTGAGCTGTATAAAGTGCACAGCAAATAGTTTATTCCAGGCAAGCAGGCAGGGTCCACCCTGTTCCTCCATCCCCTTCACAGCAGTGGTGAAAGAATAAGGCTGCACCGTACCCAGAGCAGAGAGAGCCTGAAGGGGAAAATTAAAAGACATGTACACTTATGAACCTTGACAGGTGAAAATGTTTGCTGTCGGAGTGAGATGCTGAGATGCCAAGTCAATGCCAAGCACGCCAGACACAAGGGCAAAGAGAGACAAATACAGGACATGAACTGCAGGGATTTCACAGCAGAAAAAACCTCTAGCTCCACAGATTTTGATCTCTGTACCTTTTCAATGAGATATTTCATCTGGGAGTCAGCTTTATCCAGTGCTGGATTAACTTCTTCTTCCACAGCTTGACCTGTCACCCAGAGTACTACAGAGATGGGCACTCAGAAACGGATATATAGGAAACACATTACATTGAAATGGAAGTATTTAACATGAGCACTGTGCAATGCCTCACAACTCACAGCTTAATTTCAGCTTGATTTCTACAAAATAACCCCCTAACTACTAAATAAAGTTTGCATTTTCATCAAGGTTGAACAACGCTCATACTTTTCTTTTGATATTGGTGAATGCTATTCTAGTAACAACTACCCATATTTGTACTTTTTTCTAGATGAGTCAGCAGGACCTTTTTTGGGACACATTTTCACATTAGCTACAGTAAGAGCCATTGCCTGGACTGTAATATCTGTAGTTCATATGACTTCCTAGGGTCAGGACAGTGCAAACTTCTGGAATAAGGACAATCCGTAAACTGCTTAAAGCCACTGCTGTTCACAGTGAAAGAAGATGAAAACAGGACTAATTTTAAACTACAAACATTTCATCCTCCTTGAACCCATAAGGGTGAGTCTAGTCTAGGAAGGAGCAGAGTATCACATACCAGCAGTAAGCTGCAAGGCTCTAGTGATCTTGTGCTAAGTCAAAGAGCTAGATTACACTTAATATTTGCAGAGTGAGATCAGACTGAGTGGCACTCCTCAGTTTCCTACACAGAAATGTTTTGTTGGAGAATAATTTATTTGTTTTGTTTGTTTTTGTTTGTTTGTTTTTTATTTTATTTTTCAAAACCTGTGAGTTGAGAGAGAGGTCTTTACACAGCTGTCCTCCTGCCCATCTCAGTGTGGTCTCTATATTCATCATTCTTCCACTGGTTCCAATATTCCCACTAAAACCAAATAATGCAATTCTCTTGGCTAGGTTCACAGAAACCCAGGAGTAAAGTATTAATTTTCTGAATCAGAATCAATACACTGCATGATCATTTCCCATTAATTATTTATTTTTAAAGAAGAATATTCTCACAAACACTAGTCCCTGCATCTCCCTTCACCCAGACTTCTGCAACAAGCTCCTGCAATGTGACACATGTGGGGGGGATTATCAGTTCAGCTGTTTACCTGGTCTGCAAATGATAAAAAATCACACCTAAGCTACTAAAGCTTCCAAAACCTGCAATTATAGCCAGTGAAGTGAAAATTAACAGCTAACCATTAAATTGCCTTTTAGCAATGATGTTAATCCCTGGATGTCATGAAGGTACTTCTTTAAGAACATTTGTAATTAGAGAGCTTCTTACTGTTGTTTTGTTACTGATCAACTGCTGTACAGAATTGGATAAATAGATTGAATTAATATGAAACCAACTAAAAAAGAAAGCAACAGAAGACTACAAAGATCATATGAAACTCTCACTGAGTTACTGTGACCAGATGGCTTTTTGTCAGCATCTGAGGCAAGTCAGGGGTTGATGTTTTTCTTCCCATAAGTTATTTTCATGCAAAGGCCCTTCTAGCTCCAGTTCAAAAGTGAGAGTTTAATTTATATCACATAACCATCATCCCAGCCAGACTCCAGCAGCTCAAATGACATACCAATGATTTGTTGGATGGCTGTCCACAACAGGGATCATGTTTAGCATCCTCCTTAAATGCTTCATTTATATGTTCACATGAACAAGTGAGCACAGCTAATGCCAAGGAATGTCTCTACATTTTATCCTTCTTTCTTCATTGTCCCTCATAAACATTAAAAACTGTGAACAAGTTTGTAAGAATGGGTTTTGGCATCAGGAACAGGTGGTGATAATGTTGGGTAAGTGTTCCTGCAGGGAAGAGACTGGAAGACTGCTATAAATTACAGGAGCATTTCTGCAATTGAAAAGCTTCATGTTCATTGATGAAGATGAGAGAGCTCTTTGATGACAAAGCCACCAGGGATCTTCAAATCATGTCACATCACTAAGTTTGCTTTCTCCATTTGTCTTGGAAAAACAATCCTGCAAGCATATGTGATGCACGTAGCATTATAAAAAGTGATGATGGCCTAGAACAATTGTGTACTTTTCCTTCATCATAAATTCCAGTTGAAGAAACTCATACTCTGACACTGTTCCAGATCAAATTCTCCTTGCATTTATAATGGAGAAAACACATCTAAATACATCCCATTGAACACAGGAAGCAAGTAAATTAATTTTGCAATTTAGGAAAGACTATCCTAAATAATTAGTGGGATCATGACTTCTTCCTGTGCGTCAAAAAGTCATAAACCTATGCTCTAAAAGACTGTGGGACTCAATTGATCAAGGAAAAGAAGAATTTCTAGGACTAAACTTGCAGGATGAGACCTACAGTTGCTAAATCATGTTACTAAAATCCTTTCATAATAGTCAAAAACTGTTCCCTATCCTGCAGTATTTAGAGAACACATTCCTTACAAGAGATCCACTCCATGAAGGATCTGTGGTGGACAGAACCCCATCTGACATCCAACTGCACAGGAAAATGTTTCCCACTAGGCATTTTTCTGGAGCAGTATAATTCCCATCCTCCAGGAACCAGTTTGGATAGGAAAATGAAAAATCCCTGGAAAATAGGAATCAGGTACTTTTCTTTCACCTTTTTGCTCCACTATGTTGGCTGCAGGGCATAGACCCACCATTTGGGTAGTTTCTTTGGGAGTCAATACATCTTCACGTCCAATTATTCTCCATACACTGCAGTTCCCAGGATGCAAATCTCAACCACAAGAAGAGTCCATTTCTGCATATTTAATCCCAAAACACATCCCCACAAACTTGATTCCGACAGGAAAACCCTCTAGATGCTGCTGCCACTGACCTTTGTGCCCGATCTGTTATCTCCTCCTCCAGATCTAGCAGGAGTGCTGCCTGAGCCATCACCTCCTTGCTGCAGGGCAGGGATTTGAGGTGCAGAATCAGCAAACCAAGACAAAATTTGCTTCCCATCTCCTCCAGCTCTTGAGTTCCCAGCTGCAGGCCCTGATGGAGAGAGGCAGAAGGTTTCAGTGCTGGGTGTGCATCTTGCAGGCATGTAGAAAGGGTCAAGCTTGTCTTGCAGCAGGACAACACTTAGTGTTCCTCCTTCCATTCTGACCCAGGGGTTTGATCATGATTCTTACATACGGAAATTTCCCCCTCAGAATCGTTTTTAAATTAACTGACAGGACATGGTCTACAGAAGCTAAAATAGCCTGTGTTCTAAAAGTGAGGAAACAGAGGCAGATAGTTTAAATACTTCAACTACATTTGCAGAAGTCATTGTAAGAGCTAGACTTGGAACCCAGAAGAATCTGGCTGTAAATCCACTTTACAAATCATTGAGACTCAATTTTTCTTTCTCTTTTGTCCCTAAGCAGTGGGAAAAAGAGACAGATTCTATGATCGTAAACACTGGGCAGTGGCAAAGATGGAAAAGGAAACTCGGCAAGAGGAGAAAAGGGAGGGAGAGATCTTTAACAAGTTATGAATTGTTTGTTAAGAAAATCAATTGCAAAGTAATTGCAAAATAGCAAACACCTCTAAGGAATTTCTCAGTTTGTTAAAAGCTGGTGGCACAAACAGGGGTCAGATTTCATCATCTTTCAAGAGAGGAATGCTCCAAGCTGTGGATTCTTGCTGATTATGAAAAGTCTGTGTTTGTTTTTTCACTAATTAAAAAAATAAAGATCTAACAAAGATCTTTACACCAGGGGCCTGCATTGGAGTAAGTCAGTGGAATCGATGGCAGTTTCATGCATCTGCTGAGAGGAGAGCAGGAGACAAACAAAGATCAGATACAGCAGAAAGAAACTGAAACTGTAAAATCCCTCATCTCTGGCATTTAGTGACCAAATCACGTGTACTCCCTAATGCTAACACATCAGGGGTTGGATCAATTGCTGCCTCTGCCAGTATCAGCCCTGTGTGTTTTTGCAGCACAAAACATCTCTGCAGCCAACCTTCTGTGAGAGTTCCAACTCCATTCCCAGGCTGTTTCCTTAGCAACTCTCGGGAGTCCGCATTAAGTCCTGGCCCCGGTGTTATGCACAGTGTGAACTCCACACCAGAACAGCCTGCTCTTGACTCCACTAGATATTTGTTACTGAACCCCTTATGGGTAATGAAGCTGTGCATGCCCAGTAATCCATGACAGGTGACTGAAAAATCATATTTTGATTTTTTTTTAATATATATAAAAAATTGTATTTGTAAAATGCTTTGGGATCCTTGGGTCTGAGCAGATCTGAACAGCTGAAAGATTATTTCTTATATCGAAAGCACAGAGGTGGATGAAAAAGAGATTTCCCACATAAATTTAAGTCCTTTTGCAAAGCTGCTTTGTACATTTTAGTTAGAGGACACAAACTACTAAAACAGCACCACTATGACTTCACCTCTAGCAGGTCCAGTTTATGCAAATTTCATCTGGCATAACAAACACATTCCGTAATCACAAATAAATATTCCTATGGAAAAGATATTGTAATTCAGTTTCTTTTCTAAGGACTGGTGAGTGAAGCCTGAATCCATAGTTATGATGAACATAGTCTAGAGCTCAAACATGCACTCAGTGGCTGGACAATTAGTTAAGTGCAGGATCTTCACAGAAGAGCACACAGACAATCTGAGAAAAGAGCCTCAGGGCTAGGCAGTGTCTAGAACCTCAGGAAAACCGAGTTTTGCTCTCAGAACACTCTCTTAAGTGTTTTAATCAGTGGGCAAATGTCTGACATCACTTCTCTCCTCCTATTCACCTCCACTGCAAGCTTTGCCCAGCAAGATCTGGGTATATTGTAGCAATAATTAATAATAAGAAGAAAACAGAGGGAGAAGCTTATGGAACTGAGGGTCATTAACACAAAACAATGAGAATGCTCAGCAGCTCTGCATAGATTTCTAAATGTTTTATTATTTTACTTTAAAAGATTTAAGATATTTTAATGTGGCAGAGTTACAATCGGCAGGCAGAAGTGGTGATAATTCCAAGCAAAAATATGTCATTTCCACAGCAAAAGAATTATTTTCTCAGGAGCAAAAAATACGAAGAACATCTCAAGGCTTTCCCTGGGGTGCATCTCAGGGTCTTGCTTCCAAGATTAAGGCGACATACTAAATAGCTATCAGTCCAGGAGACATGAATAGTGACTGTGCTAAAACTCAACCCTATGGCTTTATGACTCCCTAGAGCTTTATTCAGGATATGAAGAGGTCTTAAGAAACTATAAGCAGAGAAATAATAATAATAAAACTATAATATACCTCAGAAACCTCAGTAATTGCTCATGCACTGTAGTTAGCTGCTGTATCATGGACCCATATTGCTTTGATACCAGAGAGCTAAGGAGTAACAGCTGGAAACTCAGCTAGAGGATTACCTGTTAACATACTTTATGTACTTCAAACACAGACAGACCTTTATTTTATTTTAATTCAGACACTTCTCTCCCTCTCCTTCCTCCTCCCTCAGTTCTCAGCAGAGGATGGAGCTGGAGGTGAAGAGCATGACTACCATTAAACTGAGGCTGTAGGCAGAGATGACATATTAAACTATGTTATTGATGGCACCTGCCAGCACTGCCAGGAGCTGGTGTAGTGGTTAATAATCAGTCCCATTTGCATTGCTGAAAGGGAAGTTCGATCTCCAGACATTTCCCTTGTAGCCACATAGCATGGACAGTTGCAAAAATTTTGAGATTGTGCTTACAACTCAGAGCTATGAAAATATTTTGAAGAAATTCCCGAAAGAAGAAAACAAGGGTAGAAGCAGTTCACACTTTGGTTTGGCTCAGAAGCTGGTAGGAAGCAGAGGAAGCAAGGCTGTCTCAGTTTTCTGTGTAGTGCCTGCACATGGCCCGTTTGCCACAGCTGTGCAGGAGGAGGCTGCTCTGCCTGACAGCACCTCCCCTGCAGTGTCCTGCCAGTCTGGATTCTCAGTGACCCCATCTTTCTTTCCAGCATGATACTTTACAGAGCTGTTTCCTCCTTTGGTCAGGTCTATGTGAGCAGTGGAGCATGATGCAAAGCCTCCCATGCCAACAGAATCTAAGAAAATCCTGAAGTAGGAATCAACATCCCTGCACCAGAAAGTTGCAAACCAGCTTATCAGTCCTAATTAGTCCAGCCTCAGAAACATGCTAACTAAGCCATCCTACTTTGATGATCAGCTCACGTCTCCACACAAGTTTTGCTCTCTGTTACACCAAACCACCAGCCTCGACCAGCATCAGCTTGATGCATCACATTCCACTGCACAATACAAATTGGTCCCAGGAGCCCTGTCATGCAGACATCACGTTAAGGGATAACAGGTTAATTGTTTCCTGGCTATTATAGAGAATAATGGAGTTGAACAAGTTTTCTTAATCCCTTTCCATATTTTCATACAGCAAGAGAGTGGGAGGAGGTGATGCCTAACAACAGTCCAAGTTTGAGACATTTATTTTTCATGGCAAGAAACAAATTCCAGAAGCAGGCAACACAGCCAATCAGATGAATGAATCAGACACTTGGTCTAGTTAAACAAATTCATTTTTCTTGCCTTTTCTGCCAAAACTGTTGTTAGCATAACTGCTGGGACAGCAGGATGCTCACCTATCTCTCTTAATTGACACTACCATTTTAATACAAAATGTGAGAGAAGGAAAAAGACACTTATTTGGCTACAACAATGCCAATACAAATTTTCCTGAAAAAAATTGATCAAATTGTATTGGAAAAAGTTTGTTCATACATAGCACTGATGCATCAAATATCCCCAGCTAAATGTTTCCAATATCTCTCAACTTGCCCTCAAAATACTTCCCCAGCTAAATGACAATGAAATGGAAAAACTTTGTTATTCAGTACTCATATTATTTAAATACTCTGTCAGCCAAAGGCAGCAATAATTCCATAACACTGATACTGCTGAAGAAGGTGGAAAGTTTCCAGGAGTTAGAGATTTATCCACAAGGGTAATGAGCGATACAGTAAAATTAGAACAGGAAGATACTAATAAATACAAGTAGAGAGAAAATTTCAGAGGGATCAATTGTTTCCTAAAAGGGATTTTTGGCATTCAGCATGGCCACTTCGGTGGCTCTCCCTCTTTAGGTCACCATTCAGTCCTTGGGGCAAGAGCCCTTCCCTGCAAACTGACTTCCAGTTAACACATATACATACACGCTTACAGAATATTCTCTGAATCTCAATAGCTTTACACATGCACAATGGTTATGCCCTAAGGCTGGATATAAATAAATTGACAGTCTGGTTTCTCACTAATTCCATCAGTGAGCTCTCCCTCAGAATACTAATCAAAACCATTTGGACTCTCTGGAGGACAAACCAGGGAGATGAATGAACCATTTGGTGCCTGGTGTCTGCAGCCTTAATTTTAGCTTGAGCCAGCCCTGAAGGTTACTGTCCTTTCAACCCCTGTGAATGAAAATATGCAGACACCTGCTGGGGAACTGGTTATTTAGACAGCTAGGACAGCAGGGAATAAGCCACGTTTTCTCATGCCCCAGAGATCCCTAAGCAGCAGGTACAACATGCAAAACAGATGAAGTGGAGGGGATGTAGATGGGAATTTGGGACAAAACATTTCAAGAGGATTAACTCAGCAGAAAAAGCTGAAGATGCAAGAAAAAAAATTAGGCTAGCAGGAATTTCTAGAAAGAAAGATGAGAGGGACTGGAGTTAGACACAGAAGATAAAAGGACAGAAGAGATAAAAGGATGAGAAAGAAGGAAGGGTTGTTGAGGTCAATGGATGCTGATACAAAGGAAATATAACAAGAGGAAAGCTAATGGAAACCTTGACCATCTTCACACCCTTGGAAAGGCGTGCCTTGCTCTGAATATCTGTCCTTATTACATTTGGTACTCTGGCCACATGGTGAGGAGGAAAGGCCCAGGTCACTTTGAATCCCCTCACAAAACTTTGGCTGAACTCAGCTGCTGCTTTGACTGAGCAAATTTCAACAGTACTGAAGCACAGAAGTGGTTATTGTTTTAATCATTCCAATGGGCTCTTTTACTGTTACAGATGTGTATGTCAGAGGCAACATTTTTCAAGGAATGGAGTGAAAGGGAAGATGAAATACCTGCTTCCTTCAGACTGCTGGAGAAAGCATCCTGAACAAACTCCTCATAGGAGAACTAGAGATTTAACAAACAAAAAGTTGTTGCCAAGTGCTCCAGAAAAATAGTTGTTTAGAACATGAATTCTCCAGGTCTACTCTAGAGAAAAGTTTTCTCTTTCCACTGACAAGTTGTTTGACATTTCTATCTCCTCACCTTTACCTCACAGTATTTCCACAGCTGTGTCCCCCTCTCCCTTTTCTCCTTCCCCAATTTCTCCTCCTTCTCTAATTCCCCCTTCCTTAATCAGCTCTCGCGAATGACTCAGTACATAACTTCGTTATGTTTTGGAAGAATCAAATTATATTAGTCTTGCACCTGACCTCACTACTTTGCTTGGCCACTCTACCCCACACACTGTTACCTTGTGTTTTATGTCAACAATTTGCAAACTACACTGAATGGCAGGGGTGCATTTGACTTCTCACCTCCTCGAAGACTGCACGCACACACACAGAGGTACTAGATGGACAGGGCATACTTCCATGACCTCTGGATGCTGTTAGACCTGATCTGCACTGGTGTATGATACTGAAGGTGGGCACCAGAAAGCCCAGCTTTGCCAGATTGCTTCTCAAAAAGCACAATACCCTTTTTTCTTCTTCTTCTTTTTTTAATGTGGGCCATAATAGTGAAGAGTGGTGATGTTGGGAACAAAAAGAGAATGAAAAATGAGGGTACTTTCCCCCTACACAGACAAACCATGTAGGCAGCTGCTGTTCTTTGCAGAGTTCTTGCTTTTCAATAAAATTGAACAGTACATTGGTTTTCTGTCTCATTCATTACTGTGTGACACACTAGGGACCTATTTTTAGGCCCTGGATGGACCTGGACTAGCATCAACAGCTTATCCCTCTCATTGGAGACACTGAGCAATCTTTCACCTTATCCCACAGTGTCTTTTCAGATAGAACTGAAGAGGCTGAGTGAATGATATGCCAGGCTAGAACTGTGCACTTCAGATGAATTTGCACTGTTTCACAGTGACAGGATCAGGAGAATCTCAAGCTCCAATCTAAGGACTGCAGACACTTTTGGGGAAGAGAACCCTTTCTATGCCATCTGATGAAGAATCTCTTGGAAGTGACACTACAGAGAGCAAGCTTTTGACAGTAGAGCTAACAAAAACCATAGGCAATACCACTGTTTTAAAAAACAACTCACCGACACAGAGCATGCTAATTCCTAAAGGAAAACAAATGCTACTCCAGGGTACTTAAGCCACTGACTTGGCAGACAGGAAACAGAACTAGAGAACTGTTCAATGTAGGAATGTTCAGTGTAGGTATTCTGGGGCAGCACTAGGACAGAAAACAATTACCTTGTATTGATTCATTCTAGAAAGGATCTTTCTTCCCCATGTTCCCAGTACTTGCAAACAGGCTCACCCATATCACCCCATCTGATGGTGACTTGAAAATTAATCCATAGTCTATCCATTACTTTCTCTCATGTGTGTACATTTTCCTTGCTATCAGGACATTGTGGAACCTGGAACAAGACACAGGGAGGTTATAGCCTAAGGTATGTGGATATTGAGTGTGAGGTGGGGGCTTTAGGTATGGCTCAGAATCTGTGTCAAATGAATTAGCTCTTAAGAGCAAGAAGATGAAATTTTGCAAGTCCTCAGTTGGTGACCTAATCCCTGGATTACTTTTCTCCCTCTCTTCTTCCACTTAAAACTTGCTTGTATAAATAACTTCAGTGCCCAGAAAAGTGAGCAGATTTTTGGTCCACCCAAGCCTTATCTTCAGCTATGAATTTACTCAGTCAGGCCATATTTCACCATAGGAGTAAAATAATTTTCTAATCCTGACTGGTGATCATCACAAGCCTTGGAAAAAATTATTTATTATACTTATTCTGGATAATGTAAATTCAGATGCTACTCAAAGCATCTAACCCACTTTAAAAATTCTTAGCAAGACCTTAATAATGACATCAAAAATGGGGATCCCCAGGTTAATTATATGTTACATAAAGAATCAATTGCTGCATCTTAATTTCATGACATGGTGACACATCTTTGTATTATATTGCACAACATTTTGCTATTTTCCTGCATGGCTTTGAAGAGTTTAAATTAGCAAGTACCTGTTCTTATTCCCATCAGAGAGGGGATGAAAATATGTATTGACCAAACTGACACAGCAAAGCTGGTGTGCTTTAACTCCCCATCCAAAATGAGACCCCAGGCTCATGGTACTTTTGCCCCAATACAGGAACTGAGGCATTGGAGTAGATTTAGTGAGAAGCCAACACAGCATGACTCAGACATCACCTCTGTTGCTCCAGCCCAATACCACTCTGCCCCTCATTATCTCCATATCCTCTGCTCCCACACCCGTGTATTGTGGAGAACAGGAAAGCAAGCAAACTGTGTCTTGGCCTGGCAGCAGTGCCATGTAGAGGAGAACCCAGTGGAGTGGGTTTTGCTCAATGCTATGCTGTCTCCAAACATCCCCATCACTGCAAAACCACCCCCCAGCCCAGTGCTCAGGGTTCCTGCCACACACTGCTGTGCTCTCTGCACTGCTTTATTCCTTCCCTTTATAATTCAATAGCTCCAGTATCCCTAATGCTTTCCCCATACTGAAGCTGCCTTCCAGGCCACTAAACACTTTCATCTGCTCCCTCTAGCCTCTGTATATCAGTGCTTTGTTTCTCACAAAGAAATGATCCATAACACACACCGTACTCCACAGGAGGTATTACCGTTCATGTCTAAAGGGATATCTCCCAAGTCTACCTCTTTCTTCACATATGCAGTCATCTTATTCACTTTTTTCTTTATTGCTGCTGCTGCACGTGGCACAGGCATCTTTATCAATCTGTCTTTGTAAGACCTATTTATGTTTTCCTGAATGGTTAGAGCTAATTCAGAGCCCAGTCATGTGACTGAATGCTTTAAACTATTCCTTCAAACTTGTTGCACCCTGCCACTGCTTATGTTGCAGCCTCCATTCTAGTCACAATCTTTCATCCTTCCTTCCCACTGTATAATTTATATCAGCTGCTAGTAGCCAATCTTATTAACTTACTGTTCCCCTTGCCTTTCAGTCATTAAAATTTTAAATATTGACCATCACCTATTCACAGAGTGGTAGCTGGAGTCACCTGACCAGCAATTTCCTTCCATCCAAATGTTGTCTTGTGTATTCTACCCACTTTCCCCATCCTTTTAACTAGGCTTTGACTACATAAACAGTCCCTTTTGCTTCTCACTCCATAACTCCTAAAATCTCTTGATGCCTTTTTATGTAGAAGGCTGTCTTTTCATCAGCACTGACTCATCTGGGATGCCCACTAATACAGTTCTGCATGAAAATTAGCCCAGGTTCACCCTTGAAAGCCATGGGTGAAAATTTTGTCCTCTAACTCCTGTACCTGTTAACAAAAAAATAAATCTTATTATCAAGGCACTATTAGTACTCTCAATCACTGGGTTTCCTTATCTCTGTGTTACTCCAGTTCCTGTGGTTCTTTTACCAGTGGTTCTCTCATGTCATGGAGTTTTTAAACATAAGGAATCATAATTATGGTTATTTACCTTATTAAACCTGGTTTATACAGTCAGTTATAGAGACTGCTGGCCATTTTAAATTATTTCATTATAACAGTACAAATTCTTAATTTCCTTACAACTCCTACAGGAACAAAACTTGGGCTTCATCTGATTCTGTGAGTTATAAACTTAGACAAATACCAAATAACACAACACAAAACATTGTTTTTGTGTACAAACCAGCCAGTGGTCCCACAGCATCCCACTCTGTTCCCATCCTGGTTGCCTACCAACTTTGCCAAGGTACTTGTGGCTCCAAAGTGCATCCAAATCTCAGACTACACAAGCTCTTATTGTTCCAGTCCTGAGGTTCCCATATTATTTTCCAGAGCCTTTTGAAAATGCCTTGAAGCATGCTTCTTCCTTCCAAGTCTCAATCTGCTCTCCACAAAATCCCTCGTATCCTTCTGCCAATGGCCTCAGAGCAAAGCTCCCACCTGGAGGTGGATTTCCTGCCCAGACTACATCCCATGCCACATGACAACTTCCATGGTGGAATAACTATGTGCACATCTTCAGAAGACATTATCCTGAGGCCCTGTGTGTTGGTCTGCTTAAAAACTTACTTCAAATAGGTCCTCACACAGATCCCCATAAGTGAGAGGTAAGGACACAGACCAATCCACAGCTCTACACCTTCCTCTCCCATTCCAGTTTTCATTACTGTGACCTTTCATGAGTTCTATATTCATCCCTTTATTCTGATATAACTCAAGAGTTACCTGAGACTTTTTTCCTAAATTAAAAATGGCTCCCCTAGGCTAATTTCTTTTTTCCATATCACAAATTCTCTTTGGTCATCTTCAGCAAACATGGTCCAAGCTGGCCTTCCCACCTATCCCTCCCTACAGCC
This sequence comes from Formicarius rufipectus, assembly GCA_013399695.1. Classification (NCBI taxonomy): domain Eukaryota; kingdom Metazoa; phylum Chordata; class Aves; order Passeriformes; family Formicariidae; genus Formicarius; species Formicarius rufipectus. Next base: position 1,507,846 of record VXAU01002736.1, read on the forward strand.
TCAGCATCAGTGACAGAAAGTAACTATGATTCTACAATTTATTGTATTAGCACTTCTAAAACAACAAAGGAGTCATTGATTTTCCAAGCCAAAGGCACATGGGAAAGCACAAAAAGTATCTCTACCCAGCTCAGATCAGAGAGGAAGCAGACACTGCAGAGGAGAGGGCTTCCCCCAGCCTGGTGCCTGCTCCCTTTGAAGGAGGAGGATGGAAGTACAAGCAAGGAGCTCACTGGCTGTTTTATTACAGGTGTCAGCATAATCATTCTGACACAGGACACTTCTTGCTGTATGTCACATTTAACAGAAGAATGGACAATAACAGTGAAAGTATGACCCTTTTTTCCACTTTCTTTCTTTTGAATATTCTACACTAGTTACCTGGAGAATGGCTGATAACACTGAGCATAATTCAGGCAAAATACTGTAGAACTTCTTTGATGTCTGCTCTGATTTAATACAAGTTCACAAAATGAATGTGTAATACAATACCATAAAAAGCTACAGAAGACACGACAAAGCTGTGTCAAAGTGAAATTTTACCAGATAGTTCAAGGGCAAGTCACTAATCATTTCATTCTGACTCTGGGTTAGGAAGAACATCCTGCGATGAGTCCCAGAAATGTGATCTCCACAGTCAGAAATCAAACATCAGGAAGGTCCTTTCAGGTGAATCAACACCTTTGGCTGCTAACAAGGGTTTGCAGGCCTGCAGAGTCCAAAGACTCATTTTATTGCAGCCTGGTGTCCAGCGCTACAAAGTAAACTGACAGCCACTAAGATGACTGATGGATACTTATACCTTAAATTTTATTGGAGAAGTTATTACTAAAAGGAAAGCAAAAATGAAGACTGAAATCAAAGCTTCTACTTCATTACAGGAGACCTGAACCTGTGGTGCTTGTCTATGAGGAACCGAACAGGAACATGCAGATGATGTTAGTCACTTGGACATTTTCCCCCATAGATTAGACCTGGCAGTTGAACTTTGATTTTTACAAACCACCTACAAGCCTTGTCCCCTCTATAATTCCTCCAGCACAGGCTCAGTTTAGCACCTGCACACTATGTTTTAGGAGAGACAGACACAAAGAAATCAGGTCTTTGAAAATTGCGCCAGATAGACTGAAAAAGGGAGACAAGATCAGAGAGACAGAGCTATGATGAGGAGGAAGCAGATATCTCAAGCAAGTGGGACAACTGATGTAACTCACACAAAAGCAGATTGCATTGCCACTTGCTCTGCTCTGGATAACCCCTCGTTGGCGTTTTCAGAGATGGAGACCAGCAGAAAGCAAAAGCATGGCAGCTGACAAATGCTTCACCTCATAGAGCATCAGGTAAGAAGAACACAGAACTTATAAGATAAATACAAGTCTGAGTCTTTGAAAACCTACTGACCATTCACAGGAAAGCAGATGAAGGTTTATCAGCGGAGGAGATGCTGACTTCAGATTACAGGCTTTCAGGATTTCTCGTCTTGCAGCCGTACTACCTGAGAAAATTTGCATAAGAACAAGCTGACCTTTTCTTAGCAGTCCTTTTATGACTTCTACTGAAAATGATAATCCGCTGTTTGTGACATTGCAATCATTTCTACTACAATCAAGTATCCTGTCCAAAAAGAGGATTACTGCTTCAGTTTGGAAGTATATGGACTTTCAGAGCAACAAAGGAGCCAGTTTCCAAGAAAATGACCTTGGTAATCGAGAACAAAGAAGACAAAGGTATAAAAACAACGCTACATATGATCAGATCTGCCTTTTCTAAGAGACATCTGATGCCCTTCAAGTTTATAAAAACTGATGTTTCCTACAGACGTTTGTACAATGGAGATGGAAAAAGTAGCGACAGACATTTCTCTTTACTGTACCACTCCAACATTAACTCAGCTTTTTCCTTTGACCAAGCTATCAGTATTTTAAAACTAAACATCAGAGACACAGAGAGAAAACCCACTTCAGTGCCCAATTCCATCCTTTCAGCAATGTCCTGTGAGAAGGAGCACTACTGCATGTGGTGCTGAATGTCAAAAAACGCACTTAAGCCTGTGCCTCTGGAAGCAGCTCTGAAAAACAAAGAACAAACAGCTAAAAAAAGGGGGGGGAAGCCTTTGTTTTTCTGCCTTTTTTTTCCCAGAACATAATTTAGCACGACTTTCCACAGAACAATTTGCATGGGATTACCCACAATGCTCCACACTATGGTAATACATTTCAACCCTTGATGCATATTAGACTGACAGTCTTAAGAATCTGTTAAAGGAAAAATAAATGATACAGAAAAATGATGATGTAAGACAGGACAGTAAATATTCCACACTTGTGTAATCTGCCAAAATTCAGTCTAAAATAGGCCTAAGAAAGAGAACAAGAGTATTGTGCACTCAGAACAGCTTTAGGGAATGTTCCCAACTCAAGCAGAAAACAACACCTGACTGAAACATGGATGTAATCACGAAGGAATGGAAAGTACAACAAACCAGAACTAAGAGCTGAACAGGAGACAAGGAGAGATTTTCTTCATTTCTTTGATTTCCCACTGGGTAGCAACCTGGAGGAAATATTCCCTCTTGTTCATCCAAGGATGGTTCAGTTCACTGCACTTCACAACACACATTCACTCACTCTGCCTTCTGCTCTTCTCCAAGCCCTGCTGCATCTACTGCTGCTGGTAATGGTCCCTAATAGATCCTGGACAGACTCTGTGTCCAAAACCAACCATCCCGAAATACTGAGCCTCAGGGCTATATGGACACAGAATCCAAACTACCAACACCTCCTTCCTGCAGTCACAGATGGCTACTCAGGCTTTCAGCAGGTTTCAGCCAGGGAACCAAGACTTCCTAACATTTTCTAGCATTGGTCTTGCACTTTCCCATAGGAAACAGCCACAGAAAAAGAGTATCAAATGTTAGCTCTCTCCCTCAGTCAATCCCATACACTGTTTTCCTAATAACTGAAGTAATCAGCTATCACTCTTCGAATCCCTTTTTTTTTAATTTTTATTTTTTTGTTCAGTGAAGAGTCATTTAACTGGCCAGGGAACTTTTCTGCAAAGCCCTCAGACAAGAAAGGGCAAATGATGAAAAGGAAGGAACAAGTCATAGGGCTGGTTGAGGGGAAGGGATATGGGAAGAAGCAGAATTTCCCACCAAGGTCTTTTCATTAGTTCTCTTAAAGCTAAGTCACAGAAAAATGAACAAAATAAGGGACGAGGCAAATTATATTTGCTGAAGAGGAGTTATAGAGATTAGTGTATTAATTAATCCAGACAACGATGTCAGCAAGGGTCTGACCTTTATTCCTGCCCTAGTAACAACTTTGTCCCTGGTGACTTTCAGCTTGCATGCTAAAGCCATTTAGATACATCCCTCAATTAATCGCAGGATACCCTCTGGGAGATAGGAGAGCAGCTCTGCAGACTGCAAGCAGGGATGCTGAATCAGAGGAGGAGTAACCTAGTCAAAGGCACCTCATCAAGGGCATTGGCAGAGCTAGGGAGAGAGCCGACAGTTCTCTTTACTTCTCACACTTCACCTCTCACTGGTAAGAACAAAACTGTTTGAAGCTATTAATCTGGAATTCTGCCATACTTTAATTTTTTAAGAAAAACAAGATCAGAGCCTAACAAGACAAAGATTAAGATTCAAGAAAACCCACACCAAAACAACAGAAGATACCCTGATTTAAAACAAACTTTTATCTTTTTCGTAACAAAACAACACCAATACACAAAAGAGACCGGATGACATCTGCTGAGACCAGGACAGCAGGCAGGTTCTTCAGTCACCCCCTGCTTCTCCCCATTCTCCTGAGACTAGGTCCTTCCCTCAGCCAGACTAGTTGCCCATCCCCACCCTCAGTGTAGCCTGGACTCCTTTGCTTACTGTCTGTCATACATAAGGTTTACACTCCGCTCGCTGAGTACCAACCCGAGGACAGAAGGTCCAGCAAACCTCTGAGCACCAGTCCCCCTAACAAAGGATCTCCACTCTGCAGTGCAGCTAGATGGATGCAAAGGCAGATAGGGAGCTGGTGCTGCCCCACACAGCAGAGACAGATAAGGGTGGAATCTGAACAGGTTCAGGAAGACAACATAATCTCAGGCTTTCAGGAGATCAGAGACCTGAAACGCCACAAGAGTTCAGGAGAGAGTGTCTATGCTCAAGGATGAATGCAATGCTGGAAGAAGTCTGCTTCTATCAAAACAGATGCTATTACTGCAACTGAGAGCCTGAATCTGTTTTTGCCTTCCAAGCAAAAGCAACAGACATATCAGCCCATTGGTCTTACCCACAGGTCCCGTCAGTCTGGACCCCCATCCATGGACTGAATTCCTGACTTCACCTTGGACCCACCCCATCATTACAGACCCACCAGGTGATTCTTAGGCTGATCCCAATCACCACCACTGGACCTGATCCTGATTCACTTGTCTATGTTTCTGGCTTGACCTTGTTCTGCTTTGTCACCATGGACTGCCTGGTGAGCTGGCCTCGGGGGTCACAGTGCAGAACCTGTAGCTTGGACAGAAAAAACTGGTCCCTCAACACACTTATCGCTAGCTGAGCTGAACCTGCCTGTCCCTTCCACTTTAGTTCTACAGTCCTTCACATTCAGTCCTGATGCTGGAGAAAGCTTAGACAAGAAGGTATATAATGATGATGGAGACTAGACTAGCACACACTCAGCTTAGTTCCACACTCCTCAACTTAGAGGTTACAACACCCCAAACCACAGCTAGATTATGACTGACTTCTCTGCATTACGTTTCACTAACTTGTTTGGCACCTTCTTGTCCATAAGTAGCCAACACATATCACCTCTCAACCATCACATTTTGATTTGGCCAAAAAAACCCTTCCAACACAAAGAATTCTTTAACTTTAGGTGCTAAATTAATTTTCACTAAAGCCAACAGGGCTACCTCATGTTAGAAGCCATCTACAAAAATAGATTTCCTTTCCTCTTCCTTAGCTATTGTTGGCAAACATTAGTAATAGTGAGAGAAGCTAATTTTGGACTTTTATTGGCAAGTCTTATGTTCAGACACTAAAGCAAGTAATTGGCTGACAGTGGGGAAAAAGTGATAAACATTGCTTTCAAGAAATACCATTTTCTGCCAAGTTCTTTATGCACATTTCTCTGGAGGGGGGAACCCCACAGCCAAAAAAAACCACTGCCAAACCCCAAAACAATAGAAAACCAAGCTGCTTTATTAACTGTTACTAATAGGGATGGGTCTGTGAAAACACATGAGAAAATAGGGCACGTATGGAAAATTCTGTGTCTCGGACTGACAATCACAAATGCAGAAGGACACCTTTCTAAGACACAGCCATCGTAACAAATGCAACCATTCACAACTATACAATGAAAATAACATGTTCATCATATACAGACACACCAGAGCACGTTTGTACACCTAAAGGTTCAATATATTTTGAATTAGCTCACTCACATACACGTACCCACATTCAGTCACAGTCTTTCACCAAGAGAACTCCAGGTTTGCACTCAGATATTCACTGCACACAAACACTCCACCAGTACAAACACCTTGGGTGATACAGGAAGGCACAGTCAGGAAGCTGAACAGAAGCACACAGAGATTCATATCTATTTCTCTTGTAAATTGTGCACACAGTCTTCACTCATTTACTAAGTCCCTGCTAATAATTTCTAGTAATTAGTGCTAAAATAGGAAAACACAATAATGCAGCTCTTGGTCCTTTACCAAGTGAATTAATTACACCCAGCAGTACTTGTCACCCCCAATACATACAAAGGGATAGCACCAACTTGTTTTTCAATTTTCCAGACATTTACTTCAGAGTAATTGGGATTTATTCATCAATAAGAAAAAAATCATCAACTAAGAAACAACACAATAAAAATGACTAAATGGAAACATAAAAATTAAACCCTTTCCCACAAAGCCAAGCTGAACAGTACTATTACTCAGACTCTTTCAGACTCCTAATGAAAATCAAAAATGATTGGAAAACAATCTGGGAAAAATGTACCCTGTTCTTTTTCAGTTCTTTGTCTGCGTGTGGCAACAGTACATTTGTCAGCAAGCAACAGACTGCACAGGTTATAGTCATGCATAATCATAAACTTGTGTTGTGCTGTGTCTTGGTGCCACTGACCTTGCTCTGCATCCAAAACCTCAATAAGGATTACATGTAATCAGCAAAGACAAAGTCTTTATTCAGTCCCTAAACGTTCTCATACCAGGTTTGCCAGAGCTATGGGCACAGCTATTCACAGGGATAAATCATCCACTCACAGGCAAACCATAAGCCCACAGAGGCAGGTTTCATGGGTTATATGTTGAATCATCCTCTCCATGTACACTTCTGCTGATTTTCCCTCCAAATGGAAAATAAATTCCATATAATCTATACATCAAGACTGAATCTTCTATACATAACAAATAGTTTTGTGCTATTGCACACAAAAAAAGTGCCATGGGCCATGGAAGAAAAAGATCTTAAGGCTTTGGGTTTTTCTTTTTATTTTTTTTTTCTCTTTTTCTTTTAAGTTCAAGCACATATACATAAATGAGATGTATTTTGGGATTATGCCAAGCCTGAGTAGTATTGACACAGAAATATTATTGGTAAAACATTCCTGATTGTCTTGGGAGCATTCTGGCTGTCTTAAGGAGAAGGCTTTCAATTACTTACTCGGCCTTTTTGAAAGTTTTTTAAGGTTTAGATTCTGAGTGAGGAGTTATGAGAGCTCACATTTAATTCAGTTTATCATCACTGTACACTCTCAAAATCAGTGGAACTGACTGGAAAGAGAAAGCTATTTAATGAAGCACCTTGGGGGTTGAAATATCTGTTATTCAATGCTCGTGAAATAAGCCTCTCTTCAGAATTTTGCACTCCCTTATTACAACCAGTCAGGATCTTCAGCAAAGCCAGACTGACCTTAAATGCCATCTGGACTGTACTTATGTATTCTGAGCAGGCCTAGAAGAGCCACATACTTCTCATTCTTGGGCTGTATGAGCAGATAATAAGCCAAATCTGTACCACAATAATTTGATCTCTCTTCAGCCCATCCCTCTTTTAAGAACCTTTTCACATGAATTCATAAATCTACCTAAGCTTTTTCTTTCCCAGAGAGGGTCAAAACAGTTTACTCCAAAAAGACATGAAAACTCCTGATAAGATTTCTCCTTTCTTGCAGTGAACTCACAGAAGTTCCCATTCATGCTACGCCAGTCAACAACACTGCATGGACAGTACATTCACTGAAAGGTTATCTCAATACACTTACAGCAAGTGTCTGCCTTCGTAATTAGTATCAAAGGCATGAACAAGCCACATTACACACATATGGAGAACTGAGTATCTTGGTAAAACCAGACACTTAAATAGGATCCGACTTCACACATCCAGCTGAAATAGTCTTGTTTTTTCTGTACTCCTCTGCCACCAAATCCATCCATGTCATCTTAATTACCAAAAGGTTTATGTTGAGAAAGACATTTCTGAAGAGGTGTAGAAGAACCAAAGGAAAGGTAAGAAGAGTTAAGTATGATATGGGGGGTTCTTTCAACCTTTTGATAAATACTGAACAAGCAATAAGGAGAAAATATTACAAGGCATAAGCCATTTCCCCTTGCTCTGCAATGCAGCAGGTAACATCAGCTCAAAGCAGCAGTCCTGACAGGCACTGCCTGCGCTGGTTTGCTCTCCACCATGTACCAGCCATGGTACCCCTCATGTCCATAAGGTGTCATTGAACAGGACTGCACAGCATTAGGAGGCTGCCCTGCCCTTCTGGTCCAATCCTGAATGGAAGGAGGGATGGGGCAGAACTTCAGAAGGCATTGGTCTCCCCTGCTATTCTGTGGGCTGCCACAGGCAAGCAATGATGCACAAATGCCAGTGCTGTGAGCATGCAGCCTGTCTGCAGGCTCCACTGCAATCCTAACACTGCACTGTACACCTCCACTCCAATTAGTTATGAATATAAAGGAGATGAAAGTCACATTTCCCCTCAGCTTTGAATTTGCTAAAAGGTCACCAAGGAAATGTGACTTTTTTTTCCTGTGAACGAAGATATCAGAAATCTGAATTCCATCATTGTTGCCTGTGTTCTCTTTTCAGTCTTGTTTTAGAAGTGAACTCCCTTTTCCCTTCACAGGCTGCTAAAGACTCCCACATGTGCTATGGCAAGGAAGATTTAGCAGGAAGACTGAGGGTTATGCACCTCTGCCTTCTCCCCACCCTTCCTGCACTAGCAACGGTGGTGGTGTCACATGACAACAAAATGCCAGAGTTCATCATGATTTTATCAGCACTTTGCCCAGTAGAGACCCCAAAGGGAGCACCCATGTGCTATTACACATACACACACAAGATACACAAATATTTAGAATTATAGAATCATTTAGGTTGGAAAAGGTCTCCAAGATGATTGAGTCCAACCTTTGAGTTGGACTCAAGTGCTACTAAACGATGACATATGTATCTTGTTCTGCCCATAAGCAGTGACAGATGCAGACTCACACAGAGGCAACCCTATGCACAATGTCTTCCAAGCACAATGTACAAACACATCCCTGTTGTGCATACAACCAGCTACAGCATGTACAAATCCATGTGAAAATCAATCATGTAAATCATGTTACTCACCCATGCTAACAGGCCCCTACAAAGGTGCATGTTCTTGTCTGCACCCAAACACACCCCCTTCCTGACCTTACCTCTAGAAATGCAAGAGATCTAGGAATCAATAACCATTTACAGCCCTTCAATTCAGCACTGTCAACTTTGTTCTCCCCTGTTTGCAGTGACAGACAAGCAGACTAAAGATGTGGGACATCAGTATGCAGAAGAGGAGAGGTAGGTACTATGTCAGCATAAGAAGCAAGTAAAGGCTACTGAAGTCAGTAGAGGTTGTTCTTACCTCCTACAACCAGCTGAGCAGAGGTGCCACTGTCCCAGAAACCTCCAGCTTTATTCCTAGGATATCAGTGCAACCAGACAGCATAGAACAGGGAAATAATCACTGGCCATTTCCCTGAAATAACATGACTCTATATGAAAAGACTCAGAAAGAATCCCATTCTTACCTGTTTCCAAAGCCTGAGCAATGACCTTGCTGACATAAAGATGTGCTACCTGATCAATATCACACCAAAATGATTTGATACTATATCCTACAGAGGAGACAGCATGAAATTAAACACACTGCAGGCACAGCATGCTGCCTTTAGAACTGTCAGGATGCTTTGCTGACCTTTGAAAGTGAGTGAGCATGCAAATGCAGTGTACCTGAGAGCAGTCAATACCTGTGCCAGTAGATTTCAACCAGCTTTGCAGCATCCAATAATAACCAAAAGGCTGTCAATATTCCCAGAGTCTGACATGAGCTCTAATCGTGTACCTCTGTCACAGCCCACAGCCTCACCTGTAAAACCAGCACATGAAAGTCCCAGCACTACTCAATCTCAGCCCACAACTCAGCCTTGTTCCCACAACCCTGAGTTTCTCATTGTATCTATATTCAGAGATCTCACTTCTGCATTACAAACAAATCCTATTATGCCTGAATCTCTCCTGGGCAGAGACTTAAATTAATATAAATACAATTATGGTTGTTTAATAAATGTAAGATGTCTGCCGATCTATCTCATTAAATTAACCACAAGGGTGAATTTTGCATTAGTCCTTACAAGGCCTATTTTCAATGTGACATCTGTTACCAGACCCCATACTTCAGAGTACAAAAATCAAAGGATTTGGTGAGTAACTGTGAGAACTAAATGTGTGAAACCACAGAAGCAGTTTAGGTGACTTGCTGGAGGTACCAAATCTGTGCAACACATTTACCTAGAGCTGATCAGTCAGATCAGAAAGTCATTTCTGTGCATGTGTGGGTTAGCAGGGCTGTTCTTGACCCAGAAAAAGCTTCAATGCTTTGACCCCTGGAAGCCCTTCCAATCACTGAACATTCTGGCTTGATCAGAAAAGTGACCTTTCTGTCGCTCTTCCACATCCAGCCTGAGCTCCACTTTCTGATCCCATTTATTTCATTCTCACTCACTGGAAGGGACAAAAGGGCTGTTCTTAAAAGGTCATTGCAAAATTGGTGTCCAGCTGCCTACTGCAAAATCCATATGGGCCATCAGACTGCAGGGAACACAGAGCCTGTCCCACAACACATTCACAGCTCTCATCTTGCTGGAAAGGTTCCTTCTAGAAGCACAGGCTACAGAGTTGACTTCAGGTGCCAGGTCACCTGAGTGCAGGACAGCTGAAGGTTGTGAGCAGGTTACCAAGTAATTCAGGCTTGTTTGTGTTGTATTATAGAGTTGTCTCCCTTTTTCCCCATCATTGCCAACCAATGAGGCATACATGCTCTGGGCCATCGTGACATGGCCATGCAGCCCTTCTCTCTAACTCAGACAACAGCCAGAGCCAAGCCTATTACTTCTCAAGGCTAGAAAATAAAATATCAGAAAGGCAGTTAAAATAGAACTGAAAGTACAAGATGATGGAAAAAGAGGAGTACTTTTAGAAGTTCTATATTCCTTCTCTACTGTTTTCATGTAAATATACCATTTCAAACCAAATAATCTTCTTACTCAACTTTCTGTTATCTTGTAAGAGAAAATCATTTTATGTGTGGCCAACCTCCCCTCCAAATGAGAAGAAGTCTCAGCACTTCCAGTCTGCTGACCAATATCTTTTAAAGTAATGACTTAAAAAAAAAAAAGTACCTACCACCAGATTCAAACTCCCCTTCTGGATCCTGTGACACAAGCAAATCCATATATTTGTTCTAAACTATATTTCATAAAATAAGTGATCTCCAGAAGGTCTAAGTTACTGTAAACTGAACAAAATTTCTAGGATTTTTTTTTTTCAGCCCTGGTTGTACCTAGCTGTACTTTTCCCCACACTCATTTACAGTATCTTTCTCAAACTCATTGCAAATCATCTTTCTCATTGTTTTGTATGAATCTCTGATTCAATTTCAGTGTGGAATTTGGTAATTATTTCCAGCAGTTCCAAAGGAAGCTGTCTGCTTTATTCATAAAGCTAAGAGGAAATAGGAATTAGGAAGAGATTTGGTGAGAAATATTTTGAGAAAGTTGTCTTATTTAAGATCAAGCTTCTATGTGAGTATAACTGGTTACAGGTGACCTTTCTCAGGAAGAGCTGCTCAGCCCTTGGTTGACATTTCTGATCAGAGCCTACAGGAAAGATATCTTGCAAGTTGAGCTCCCTTCTTCCCTGTGAGGGTACAGGGACTGTTGCATTTTAGGGGAGTACTAATGCTACCAAGTTGGACAATTAAGTCTCTTTCACTCAAGGAACATCTCACTATTTACATAAAACACAGTTCTAACGTGAGCAGCAGAGACAAGTTCAACCAAGAACCTTCTAGTGATCTAAATACATGCTTTGAAGCGGGAAGACTTAAATCTGAGTTTTCTTCAGCCAAAAGAGGGTAATGATCTATTCTGTGATACGCTGTTTTAAATTTTTACAAGTTATTTTAAAGGTCTGTGCTTTCATCCTAGTGCAAAATGGGAACATTGGCTGAAAATATCAGAAGATTTTAAAGACAACATCTGTTTTCCACAATTATCTATTGATATTTTTAGCTCCTGTGGCAAAAGGTGCTGAGGATGCATTGACTGTGGTGGCAATGAGGACAATAGAAAATGAGGCAAAGCATCTTCAGAGATATAAGTCCTGGTATCTACCTACTAAGAATCTTTTAAGTCTATCTCTAAAGTAAAATACTGGACTAGGACTAAGTGTGCAGTCAACAGAGTAGAAGATTTACCACTGCTGGGACAGAAGGAACAAACTGAATAGCTGTGTCTTACAGGTGCCCAACCATGTTAGACAGAAAAGGTCCTGAAAAGGAACAGGGTGTTCCCTTCACACTTAGTCCAGTGACCTAACAAATCCCAGAGGAAGAAGTGATAAGGAAAAAGATAATCAGTGTTCATCATCATCATTATGGAGAACATCCAGACAAGAACAGGCCATAATCTTTGAATATATAACATGATTATGAGTGGAAAAAGAAATATCTCTAACAAATTAAAGGCACCAATTTATTAAATATCTCTAACAACCTTAAAATGGAATAATTTCTGTGATACTGTTCTAGACTTTAATTTCTGGGGATAGTTTCAAATACTTCCTTACTGTTCTAAGTACCGACTACCATGAATTTTAACTTTTTGACTGCTTACATGTATTTCCTACATTGCAATGGCTGATATCTGTTTTCTTTGTTCAACAACAATAAATTTACATTATTGTTCCTCAAAAGCTTATTTTCATGAGCCACATTTAGGAAAATTACCTTTCTTTGTTACATTCATAAATTTGTTACATTCAGAAATACTAGTAAACAATTAGTGCTAACAAACAAGAAACTGAGACTGAAATAACCAAAATCTGTTTACTATAATCAGTCATGTAGGTTTTCCATCAGTATTATGAGTCACTGTCCTCTAACATTCTAATTGTTGCTTTTGCTTTGCTATCAAGCCAGCATAATTTTTAACTGAGTATTCTTGATTAGAGATTTGTGCCTTTTTGGACATGTAACAAAATCCTTTTTTAAAAGAGGACTTGACTTTTATTCGTAATACTTCATTTTTTTTTTTCCATCTTGTGATCTGCTTTATCTCTAATATTTCTTCAACTCAGGAAAATCACTCTTATTAAGTAAAAAATATACAGGAAAACATGTTAATAGGAGCACTGTGCTCTGCCTGTATTAAATCTAATTGGGTCATGATCACTGGTGTCTAGGTAACCACAAACTTCCAAAAGAAAGATTAATTCAGCCTTTCCCGTTACAGCATAGTCCAAAATAGAGCTACAGTGAGCACTACATCTTTTGTGTTAAACTTGGTCATCTGTCATCTTTGGAATCTTTAGTAGCATTTACTGCTTCCACATGAAATCTCGAGTATATCTCACCCAACCTGAAATCCATGGATGCACGCTTGTGTATGGAATACAAGTACCTCTGAGGGAGCCTATGCCATTTTCTAATTACAGTTAGTGTGCCAAACAGGCTCATTTCCTAGACTTTGCCATCCGACCTGCAAGGTGCAGACCTGAATTATCAGTAAATGAAGATGCAACACACTGCCATTCCCCTCATCCCAGCCTACTACCCTTTCTGTCCTCCCCAAACAGGGAACAGCAGGAGATTTTTAAATCCAAAAAGTAAAATTCCAAGGTTTTCCTACCTGATTTTAGTACAGACAGTTAAATTACACTTTGTCAGCAAGATAATCTTTCAATAAGTCTTGCTTATTACTCAGATCTATGTAGACATTTGAGAAATTTTGTCTGCAGTTTTTCCCACACTGGTTTTATTTCTTTATGACAAGGTGTTTGATTTTGAACTGCATTTGTAGATGTTGCTCCACTAGGCACTTCCCACTTCATGAGAGATTAGTTCTCTTCCTCTGAAGGACAAAGGACTCTCATTCATGGGATCTCTATGAGCACTGGAATACAGCTCACTTCTCCAAAAGAGATGGTCTGCTTTTTACCAGTTTATGCAACCCATAGTTATCTTTCCTTCCTTCTTTGATTTACAGCTTTAAAAAACTCTGCTAAAAACACCAAGATTGTCTTTCTTTTTCATCAAAAACCGTGAAGGATCCTATGATATACCACTCCATATATTTCTCTGCTGTCTGTTCCCAAAATGTTTCATCCAAACGCGCCCTTGCATCTCAGACTTCTGGTCTAGGCAGACAGTGCACTGCCACATTGTGCGTGTATTTACTCCTCTGTCCACTTCTGTAAGTGAGGTTCACTTATGACAACTACTCTGTTGCAAATATCTCAATGGTTGGTTGTTTTACTCCAAAAGACATTGAGATATCCTTCTAATTCTCTGTGTGGCAGGAATTGTCTTAATGAGTCTCTCAGAGACCATCACACAAGATCGTCATTGAACATTTCTAAACTCTCTTTCTTCCCTTGGCTATGAGTAATCAACTTTTTTATTTCTACTATCTTCAGCTTCCTCAGGTCTGAGCCTTCCCTGCTTATGGCATGTATGCAAATGATTTCTGAATTATCCCCAATATCTGCATCTCTGCATGTTATATGCTGTGCCAAAAAGTCTCTTCCCAGACCACGTATCTTCACTTCTAGATCTCTCACCATCTGGCTGCAGACGCATTCCTCAGGAAAAAAATTAGAATATAGCACATCCAAGGCAGATCACAGCAGGGTTGTTGGTTTTTTTTTTTTTGCACTTCATCAGCCATATGCAGTATGCAATACAGGGTCTTACCTAAAGATAAACCTTAACACTTCAAATTCCATCCAAAACTCTTGTGCCAAGTTTATCAACTTTTGTTTCAGAGTTCATCTGGAATAAGCATACCCTCACTTTACAAGTTTATCACATACAGAAGCACATATTTCCGCTCTGCTATTGAAAATTAAAGTGTTTGCAATTTAGTTGGGCTTAATTTACTTTAGAAATTAGTTAAACCAAATTTAATTAAGGCCACCTTAATTCTGCTTCAGAGTGTTGACATGGAGCTTAATATGGTTTAGCACAAGACTTTCCACTTGTACCTTTAGCTAATTCAGAGGGACTTTCCTGCATGTTCTGATATACACAAACTATTAAAGAATTTAGCATGTTTAATTAATTATCACAAAAGACTGAAAGGTCACTTAGTTGCATTGTTTAAGTGCCTTTAAGAGAACAAACTAAGTTACTAAAGGTCTCTCAACTAGCAGAGAAAAAATAATGAAAGCAGCTGTAAACATCAGGCAGATTAATTCGAATAAGAATAAACCAATAATATTTAAGAGTTACTGACACCTAGAATAAAATACCAAGGAAGCACATGGATTTTCAGATGCAATCCTCTAAAATCCAGACTGAATATTCTTCTGCAAAAATCTATTTACACAAACACAAGTTAACAGGCTTTGTACGAAGCTGCCTGGGTGAAGCCCAAAGGCTTATGATGTATAAAGAGGTCAAACCAGAAGAACTAAGTCTCATCTGAGCATCAAACTTTCATGAATTTGTTATCAAGGTTCTGCCTTCAGTGTTTAATACCTTTCCCAGCAACTGCAGCCCTCCTTGCTACAGGAAAGGCTGCACCTGGGCATGGCAGAGAAGGGCAGGAGAACTGAGTCCCCTTTGCTCTTGTTATGACACTGGAATATTTCTGAAGTCTTCAGTGCAAAGAATTACAGAAAGGCAGAGGGGCTGTGGAGCTGTGTTGCTCAGAAGGAACTGTTATCATACTCCAGGAGCTGTGGTAAAAGCAGGATTTCCAGATGTGGGCTTGTGCAATACCCACCTTTTCCAGCTGAAAGGCCTGACTTTACTCAAGGCCAAACCCACTACAAACCCACACTTTGCAGATACCTGTGTGATATTTAAGATATTTAGAGTACCAGGCAAGGGTGCATACTGTGATTTAAGTACAAAGAAATACCATCACTCTGTCAGTAAGAAAAAAATTTAGTACTTTCAATGCAGAGAAAAAGCAATCACTCCTGCTATATTGGGTGCTTGGAAACGTATTTTGTGGTAGAAAGAAAAATAGAGAAAAGGTAATTATTGCAAGTTTTCAGCACACCTGAAAAAAAAAATCTGGACTGGAAACAAAACAAGGACATCAACCAAACAAACAAGAGATGGGTGAAACCAGGATGTATCTACAGATTTTTGAGACTGAAGATAATGAACTAGTGTGATTTTAGAGGAGACCAGATCAGGGGAACTAGGAGGAGATAAGAGAAGCATAACCACGGCAGTGGGTGTGGACAGAGCTGACAGACAAGCAGACTGGAACCACTGCAGCTGTAGGGAGCACATTTTCCAAGGATACAGAAACCAGCAAAAGGAAGATTAGATTTCAAAATACAGTTTATACCTAATCATGGACAGCATATATCTATTACAACCATCAACTAGTAGAATTCACTGCTGCAGGAAGCCCTGTCTGATAAAATATTATGAAAGAGACCAAAAAACAGGCATAATTATTCACTGCAAATGTTGCTCATTATTTCAAGGTTCTGATAGTGATAATCAGGGCTCATGTTGCAGTGTATGAAGTGGAGGAGAGGCAGGTCAGGCTGGCAGGATTATTTCCTTTCCGTGTCTTAGTGCAACTGAAGCAGTTGCCTTACAGGCAGGTTTTGTTTTCTTCTGAGCGGTGAGGAACCAGCGTCTAGATGAGGCAGGATACCTGATTGTATGGACCAGTGATCTGATCCAGCATGGCAAATGTTAGGATCCTAAGAGGAATGAAATTAATCTTTACAGAAAATCCTGTAATCAAAGACTTTGAAATTCAGATGCTCATAAAATCCATGCATAGTCAAAGGCAAACATGGCTCTTTTAGCCTGTGCTTTTCCACCTACCCATTCTTATTTTCCATGCCTGAGGAGTTCATGATTAGACTAGCAGCTTCATCAAAGGGCAATTTTCAGCTGCCAAATAGATTTGTACAATAAATCCACACGGGGCCAGATTAACAAGCAAGAGAGACATCAGAAATCAAAAAGCTAGCTGCTGTAATTCCTCAGAAAACTTGAAAGGATGATGTGCAATGATATTTGGGCTTTTAAAGGGACACCATTGAAATACTGCAGTTAATTTTCATTAGGAATGTTGCTTTTCTATTCCTTGTCCTTCCCAAGAGTTTTTTCTTAGCTGACTGAGATCCCATGGGCATTCAAGGTCATGCCATTCAGGATTGCTTAGTGGGCTTCAAATAAAACAGTAACATTTCATTCAGAAAAATCATATGCATGTGTGACTGCAATTGTCTGATTTGTCAGTATAATATTTAGAATAGAAAATGAAAAATAATCTTTAAACATCTAGTTTGTTTTACTGCTGTAGTTTTCTGTTTGCTCTAATAATTTATACTATGAATGTAGTTAAGGCTCTAGCTTCTGAAGTCAAACCAGGTCCTCAACTATGCCCATAAACTGAATAAATACAATTCAGAGATTAGCCTGGCCATAAATTGTGAGGCATTTTCAGCTTTCTCTACAGAAGACTGTTTGACTTCCAAGCATGACAGCACTGATTTTAATACTAAGGGAGTTTGTTGCTCCTTACAGCACACGGACAGACCTACTTCCTCAATCACAAGGTGACAGCACTTACTGTTTTTATGGCTCCACATGAGTACACTGGTCTTGTTCATTTTCAGATGGGGACACAATAACAGTCTCTTGTCAGGAGGGTGAAAATATGGAGATGAGCCACTGATTCATGTCTGGTTCCCTCACAAAATGCAATCTCTTCTCCATGCAAACCCAAGTGCTATTGCAAATGGGTTTTTTACTTCAAGCACCCAGGTTAGTCCAGATCAGTAATGTTGAAACCTGGGGATTCTTCCATCTAAACCCTGCTCTCTCAGGCTGTGGAAGACAGGTGTGACAGGACACTTCCACTTCTGAGTCTCTGTAGTCTTGTTGCTCCTCCACCGTTTGATAGCCCCTGTCAGTACCTATCACCACCCCTCTGGAGTACAGCACTGGAATGTGGGAAAACTGGCTGGCAACCAAGTATCTGGAGAAAGTGCAAAGCATCTGAGGGAGAAAAATCCTATATAAACCCCCAACTGTTTACAATACATTGAGGAAAATTACAAATTTAGAGGAACACCAGCATTAAAGACAGGCATTATCCAAGATAATGCCTGTTTTTCCACTCGTCAGCCCCACGGAGCTTGCTATGTCCCTGGATTTAACAAAAAGCAAACTAGCAACTAGGACACATCATTAATGTTGCTAACATTGTTAGCAAGAGAAAGGAATGTAGGAGTTTTCCAGGGTTTATTGGGACAGGCACTCCAAGGCTGAGTTCCAAGCAGAAAGGGTAAGCAGAAGAGATAATAAAACTGTTCCAATAAAATGATGGTGGAAAATGGTGGGCCAAGAAGGACATGCATGATAGCTCTGCTTCCCTTTTCAACATGCCAGCCATGTGCACTGAGTCTCACCAGAACTGGATACCTCCCAGATTTGCAGAGTCAAGTCTATTATCATCTCACCTCTGCTGTAATTTTTTATTGTGCAATAATTTAAGCATATGGCATGGGGCGCTTTGTCAAGGTCACAGCAAGTCAGGGATACATCTGGCTCAACATCTCAGGAGAAATAACCAAAATAAAATAATGTAATAACTTAATCCATGATCCAGCTAGCATCAGGCATCACCTCGTTTCATGCATACAAAAGAAAAAGCACACTATTTCATTTCTTGTGTGTTGATCAACAGTGAGAAAGACTAAAATACTGTTGTCCTGTGTCCCCAGCAACTCTTTCACTGGGTTTTAGTGTTTCCTGGGGCCTTTGGGGACAGGAAGGCTAAAGAGAGCTATGTGCCCATTCTTGTCCAGTAAATGTCTTTCATTCCTTTTCCTAATAAGAGCGTGAGTTCAAACACAGCAGAACATCCATCAGTCCTCCAACACTTGAATCCTTCAGCCCAGGAACAGGGAAGAAGATGGCCTGAGTGACAGCTGAAACCCACTGCAGAAGGTGTTGGGAAGAACATTTTTCCCAAAATGTCTTTCAAGGCAGTACACCCATGGTACACCTCAACACACAAACTAGTGCAGGCATCATACCACTGTCTTAGTACTCATCAAGAAAGATGAGATCTGCTGGGATAGTCCTACAAACAAGATTTTCTTGAAGACATAAGGGCCAAAGAATCTCTACAATGTTCTACCAGTTCTGTGACTTGCTTTTCCAAGAAACTTGAGAGAGCCAAAGTCAGCACATCTTCAAACTTCTTTTGTTTAATGTGGCAGGAAGCAAACAGAACTGAGCACAGTCAAGCATGTGATTTCTTAGTTAGCATTCTGTCAAATAATTAAAACAAACAAACCAATAAAGACACTTAATGAAGAAAAATCCTGCAGCAGTTCATGTAAGAATCTTGTGGACATAAGAATCTAAAAGGAAGACAAACACCCACCATCTCCTCATTTGTTTGCCCAGAAACCCCTTCTCTCCCCCACCTCCTAAATGCCATTAATCCTTACATAGCTTTATGAAGTGAGGCCCACAAACCCAAAAGGTACAATTAGAATATCTTACAAAATGAATCACCAATCAACTAGTGCAAGGGGTGGGTGTTAATTAAAGGCAAAAAAACAAAGCAAATAAGAGGCAAACCTTTCCCTTGAGTAACAACTTAAGAAAAGAGAAAAAACAAACCCCTTAATTTGAACCTTCAGTCCTTAGATTACTATTAGATAACTATTTTTTTCTATACTTTTCTTGCTGTTACAGCTGCTTCCAATTTGAGCCACTTTGGACCAGAACTAGAAGCAGAACTATCAGAAGGAAAAATCATTCTTTCTTATTCTCAAAATCTGCTTTAGAATGAGATCTCCAGAGCACCAAGGGTCAGCAAAAAAACCACTCATTTTAGAGATGATTTTTTTGAAGAAGTAGCTTTTGAATGCTTTTGAGACTTACTCATACTCATGAAAAGTGTAAGCTCTGCAGCACAAAAGAAATCAGAAATGAGAAAAAGTCAGACTCACAAAAACTATGTAAGTATCTTGCAGAAACTTACACCAGAAAGAGCATACGTGTTCTATTTCTTTACTTTTCCTTTCTGCAAGTACTTATCAAACATGCTTTATAGCAAGAATATTGATGAAGTTTTGTTGGTGGGTGAATTACTGGCAAGAGGCCAAATTAAAATTGTCGGTTTGTGTACCAGATTTCTAATTACAGGAACAATATACATATTACTGGAGAACAGAAGTGGCACCATGTGACCTGCAAACTCTATCAAAACAACTCAATTTCTGATTATTAAATGTAATAAACTGCTTATAAAGCATAGGTAAAAATTCCTCCCCGAACTTTGGTAAGTAATCTTCAAAAATAAGAAGGATAAAGGAAACATTTAATGGTGTACAGATAATTTTTTTAAAAACAATGCTGTAATTCAATGGCCAAGTCATACATTTGAAACAATTTGGCTAATTTTGGCAGAAACAGGTCAAACCAGAGCAGGCCACTTCAAAAGGATGAGACAAGGGGAAGGGTTTCATCTTGGCACATTGCTTTAATTCAGTCACACTTTCCTGGTAAATCACTGATTCATCACTAATTTTAAAAAATTCAGCCCAGCCTGGACAGGTTAAAGAGGATGGATAATGTTATATCTTCCCGTTAGACTGACTCTCACCACTTCTGGTCAGCAAAGATACTTTGAATTAATATCAAGAAAGTCTTACGAACTGTATTGGCCACGCTGTTTAGTGCTGAGCTCTCCCATTCCAGAGTGACGGCTTTTTCCTCTAATCCAGTTCTATGACTCAGAAGAATTAAAATGGACAGGGAAAAAGAAAAATCTTATTTCTCAAGCTTTCTTCAAAGAGGCATACATATCACCAGTAAGACTTCCTTCACAAGGCACTGTCAAGATAACAAATGGGTTTTAAAATTATGGCAGGTATTCCTTAATGTTTCTAATCAAACCAAGAAGCTAAAATCTATTTCCAGTAGTACTCCATCTCCTCCACCAGGCACAACATGCCAAGGAAAATGCTTTTCCAACGTAGCATGTACTCCCAGAACACAAAGTCAATTTTTCAGATTTGCTTTCTTACCAAGACATATGGTTTGGAACTCAGATGTACACCATGGCACCAAAGATATTAACTTGTAGCATGATGGATGCAGTAATGAATGGAATAGCACAGTGCAGTATGCTATAAAAGGGTCTTAATTAGCAGGTGAGGTAACAAGCAATCAAGGGGAACAGGGAAGCAGTGTGACATGACAGAACAAAGACAGCAAAGAGATACCCAAGTTTCTAAATGAATCACAGAAGGAACTTGGCAAACTGTCAGTATGTGCCACTGGAGATTTGATTCTTCTGGGGTCATAACTGTACCTGTACTCAGCAGAACTTCTTACAATAGGCCTGACATTCTGTCTTTTAAAAACAAAAGATGAGTAGGGACTCCGGGCTCTACATCCCACAAGAGAGAGACAGCAATTAAAATAAACTGGAGGAGGAAAAGCTCCATCGAGGGACCAAGTGCAGACAGCCTTCACATGAGCAAAGAAATTATAAGAAGTTTATTTTTTTAATTATTAATATTTTCTGGTTTGACCACAGGGTTGTAAACTGGCAAAAGCAGGAGGTAGAATTCCCAGTGGAAATTGGTTGCTCTGTTTTAAGCAACTTTCAAATGGAGATACTGCTCCTCTAAGACTTATTTGGGCAATCCAGACAAAATGAAAAAGTTTGGATATTTTACCCCTTTCTTCTTTCTTAGGTTGAACAAAACCTTAGATAAGATCAATAGTTTCTTTAGTTTTACGTTTTGCTTCCTTAAGGGTAGTTGGCTTATTGCATTTCCATTGATCACACAGACAGAGAGATTTGACAGGCAAACCATATCTTTTCTCTTTTCATTTCCACCCTCCTTTCCATTTGAAATAAAATTACTTTTAAACGAGGCCGGGGTCACTATTGTTTCTCATTTACATATCAATAGTACCAAATTCTTACTTTATCTTTCAGTCACTAAAGTATTTTAAAATTTCAATCCAAGAGGAGATACACATTCCTAGGAAAAAACTCTAGAAGCATCTTTTACACCAGGAAAACTAGGTTATCCTTTACCTCAGCCCTTACTTGACCTGTGGTGAGAGGGGGTACACTAACCAGCCTTGTGCAATTAATATTTTAACCTCTTATAGCCTCCTAGTTCTCCTAAATCCTTTGCACAGTCCCCATTGGATGCCTCTGTGCAACTCCAAGCACTGTACCTGTGCTCACAGCCAGCAAAGCAGATACTTCAATGAATTCCTTTCATCACTTACAAGCTGGAATAAAATTAAAGACCAGCATCCAGGTCTGCTGTGCTCTAATAAAAGTTTGACCACTGATTCACTGAATGAGGCTGGACTTGGGAGCCTCTGCTGCATATAATGAGATGGTTTAAATTCTAGTCGCTGTTGTATTGTACTTGAAGTAACAAAAACATATGGGCATGCTTGTCTGGTGGAAATTCTGGTTATATTTCTACAGGGAGATCAGTTCTATACTATAAAAACCCCTGACCCTATGATTCACAGTTAAACACAAATCGACTAAACTAAACATCAGAAAGCTCTAAACATCAGATGCTCATGTCTCCTGCATTAATCTCCTCCATTAGTGTCAGTCTATTGTTTACACACATCAACTGGAGGGTCCAAGAGTGAAGTACTCAGGTTGAAGCCACTAGAAAAATATGACCTCTTACATGATTAATTTCCAGTTTACAGGTATAATTTCAGGGTTTATTAAATGGTATTATGCAACAAAATCTTCAATTCAGTCAATTGCATACTGCTAATAATCCATTTGGAACAGCAAGTAAATAAGCAAACAAGGACCAACTCTAAAGTCCACTAGAAAAAGGAAGAAGAAACAGCTTATTAGTACTGATTATTTGGAAGAGATAGCATATGTATTTATATGCAGTTCTAATATAATCAACATCAGAAATTATATTCCATTTTGATATTAACAAGTTGGGTATTTAGTGTACCTGGAAAAAAATTAGTGGAAATACATTAAAGCTGCCTGAATCAGAGAAACTGCAAAAAGTGTTAGTATTAGCCTTATGATAGAGTAATGGCAAAGAGATGCTCCCTATTGGGAATACTCATATATCTTCTGTCTTCAAGGCAAATTATAGTCCTAAACAAATTAAAAAAAGACATGTGAATTCATAAACCCGATTCAACCAGGATTCAGCTTTTCAGGATGTTTAGACTGGAAATTTCAGAGCAGTTTTAAAGCTTACACACTTCCTTAAGGGCCATGAAAACATTGGATCCTGTCACCAGTTACATATGTGAACTTGCTCTTGCCCTCAGTGGCTGCCTGTGGCCCTGATTGGTGATGAAAAAGAGGACAAGAAAGAATGTAGAAAATAATTTCACATACTTTTTAAAAGAATTATGAAACATCTGCTTATTTTTTTTGTGTCTCTACTATATATTACAAGGCCCCTATGGATGACACAATGCCAAAATGCAATGTCTGAACGTGGCATTTAATGTTCTTTTCCTACTATTTCAAGCATCCAATAGCACAAATTAAGGAAATTTGTGTAGAGACCTCACAGATGCTGATGAAGAACAAGTCATTAGATGTGATACAATCTGATGTGTCACTGTGTTTACATATTATTGTGGATATCTAAGAAATCAGTGAAATCATCCTCTGTAGAGATCATCAGGAGTTTTGTCATTGACTTGAGCCAAAGTAGATTTCCCACCACTGTCTAAAAAGATTCAAATCCACTGTCTTGACCTGTGATGCCTATTAAAAATCCATTAGCACTGCTCAGGAGTAGGGAGTGTTAGTTGTAATGCCCATGGCAATTATATTCTCTTTCTTTTAACTATCTGTCATTTTTTTAGTGCCTTTCTTGTCCCAGAATTGATGTGTGTAGAGTATGGTTAAAACAGCAGCTGAATACTTCCTGCTACATTCTACAGAGAGGTAAAAGGATTAGTATAGAGCTTCCAAAGATAATAATTTGAATGCCTTATTAATTAATTGTTATTTGTAATAATGGCTCTTTCCTTAAGGGTCTTTCAGGATCCTTAACTGCTTATTAATGTTGTATAGATAAGGATTGCTCCCTAGTGGAAGAAATGAGGTGGAATGTGGAAGCCTCTCAATGAAAGTAATAGATTTGGAAAAGGAACAAGCAAAAGAATTCATCATTTAAATGAACGGAGAATTCTGATCACTCAAACACAATTACCAGAGTTCATCCCGTATGCTTCAAAAGTGCCAGGAGATCTCACAGACTGATCTGATGCACTTCGTACAAGTACAGCCCTTCCTACCAAGCCTGGAAGCTCATTTGGTGTGGAATTCAGGTCTGTCTAGATCAGTCAGAGGCAGAGCTTAAACTCATCGACAGCTGTCAAAACTACCCCTTAGATTAGCGACCTTTGCCTGTCAGGATTCTCAGTGCAGGCTCTTAAATTTAGGCAGGTGAAAGCTCAGGTAGACAGTCTGTACCAAAAAGGTTGGTGCCACTACTGTTCCGGTTAATTACCTTAGAATTAGGCTCAAAAGTGTCCATATGTCCTGCCAGCACTTTTGTTACAACACTGTGAATGCCCTTGTAAGGATAAGTGTCCCGTAACACCCCTTAAACACTCCTTTCTTCAGCTCATTGCTTTTGGCTCCAGACAGGAGTTTCCTTTTATTTCACTGATGAATGAAACCTTAGAGAGTGACTCTACTTTCCTGGCATGGAAGGCAAAAGAATGAGGGGTCATGGAAATATTTAACTGAAAAGAAACTGAAACTCAGACTCCCTGGGTCCAGAGAGAGTAGACAATGCTGAGCATCAAGACAACAGTCATACACTCTGTTTTACCCTTCCAAGTTAATGAGACATGCATTAGGAGGAGGGTGGCAGAGGGTTCTTTGAAAGCTTTACTCACTTTGTAGAGCCCGTGGCTGCAGCTGCAGTATGTGCTTTCCATGGTGTAGCTCCTTAACACACCCATTTCCTTCCACACCACCACCCGGGCCGTCGACTCCCGGGACTTCTCCACCAGGAAGCTGCAGCTGTTCATGACAAATGCAGGGGCCACTTTATCCAGGATTTTAGGAAGAGTCTACAAGAAAACAAATTGCACAGATGTGTTGATATCACACATACACATGTAGAGAGATCTGTGTGGCTTAATGTGTCTGTAATCAAATCTATCTGTAGACAACAAGAGTTCCAACTGGTGCATCACATCCATCCCGCATGGAACCCCATCGACTCTAACATTTGGTTTAATCCCAAAGACTGAAATGAAAATTTTCCAGTACATTTTGTATATCTCATTCAAACATTTGCACACCCAATAGTCTGGGAATGCTAAAGTCAGTGTCACATCTTGCTGCTGTGCTGCTAAGAAGGTTGCACTCATAGTTCAGTATATGATAGTCCTATTCTCTCCCCTGCAGTTATACTCTATGCCCTCCCACTATACATTCATGGTTTGACAAAAGGTTGAGCTGTGGGAAGAATTTTGCCTGAACCTTCTACAGAACAAAGAATGTGGATGTGTATTTCCACAGAAGGTTGCACATAATTATGTAAAAATAAAGCTGAGAGTTTATCTAACTTGCATTGCGACACAAACTGAAATATTCTCATCAGAGTCCAAGTTATATATTTTACACAATTCATTTAAATCACAATAAGAAGTAATAATGAAACACCAGGAAACATTACACCTTAGCCCTGAGTGATTTTCTATTCTCAAAATTGTATTTCCCAGCAAAATCTATAAACACTCCTGAAGTATCAAATATTCCATCAGAGAAGAGGCAACACTTACTTAGTCATTTCAGAGGGATAAATATGTTACTTTTACATTTTATAAAAACATACCAGCTGCACAGAGCACACCTGGTACTAGTATATGAACTGGATTGTTAGGTACACACACGACATGGGTTATCTGTGTGTGTGTCTAAACTTCATTGCTGGTACAGTAACAACAGCTTATGCCAAAAGACCATTTGATCTATCTAAAGGAGAGTAAGCAAAATTAGAACATTTTTTCTTTGATGACAGTTTTCTTAAACATCTGAAATTAATGGACTCATATAGAAGGAGTTTCCATGCTAATGGTATTTACCCTTGAATTTCATTCGGTTTGGTGAAAGCCAACCAAACTAATTTCACTTTCCAGTAACCATCAGTTTCACTGGCTGATTCTGAGTAATTATAGTTCTGTTCTGTTGGGCTTTGCTTCATAGCACTGTATGGGAATATTTGTTTTGAAAGTAAATGAATTATGTCTTTTCCTAAAACACATTTGATGTGAATGATATATATTTGGCTCAAAATATTTTGCAATATCTCTTGCAGACTGCTTAACCATACACATCTTCAAAATAAGCAAGTAGATTTCATTTTCCAGTATATTCTAGCTAGAGCTATCAATAGTCTCTACCAGTTCCGTAACATATAAAGTTCCATAAGGTCCATTTTTCTGATTAAAACAAAAACTGCGATGAAGAAAAAAGATTCCACTTTAAGTCTGAGGCCACCTCGAGGCTCACTCAAGTCAAGCTGTCCAGTGTATTAGTAAGAACTCCTGCACTCCCTGTCCTGTGGGCACCCTGAACAGAGGAAGCTGGAAAACTGACTGCTTGCCTTCAACAAAGCGTCCAGTATTTCTGCATTGCCTTCAACCTCCCACTGGCTGCAGGGGGATCACAAAATACCATGTTTTCATGCTCAGCTTCTATGTTTTCATGGACTTTGGTTGAAAACAATGCAGCAGAACCGTTACAACTCAGTGTTTATTAGCCTCAGCACAACCATGAGATCATACAGTTAAACTGTATGTGAAGGTTCAGATAGTTTTCATTCTGCCCTTATCTGAACCTACGAATTTTATTTTTGGAAAATATATGCCATCAAACACAATAATAGGAACCCTAGTCCACTTTAGCTTTTACAAGCAATTGAAATTATATGCATAATCAGTCTTTTGCTTTTAATTAAATAAAAACACTGGCAGGTAACAGCAATGTCTCTGTACAGAGGACTCATTTAGGAGCATTAGCAAACCTGAATTTAATATTCTTTTCATTTTATCGGCATTCACTGAATTTCACACTAATGTCTCTTTCTTCTCTACTTATTCTTCTCATGAATTATCTTTCAGTAGTATATTTTGTGTGAAAACACATCCCTTTAAAGGATGCTTTTATGATAATGCAGCAGTCTGACTGTATTCCACGTCTCTTGCACAGCTGGATTTGACAAGTACAACAGCAAAGGGAGCCGCTCCCTTTACAGTGGACTCTGTCCATAAACCTCCAATGCTATTAGGAAAAAATGGAATTATATTTCTTTATTGATGTCCCTGCAGAGGTCACTGTCAAAGGAACCCTGGAATGTTTATCAGAAGTTTGAGATTGCAATGCCAATGCTGTGCAAGTCACCCAAGGCCACCAAATATTAGAAGGCAATGAAGACTCTGACTCTGTATATTGCCAAGGGCTACAGCTAAATCTGTGACGTATGAGGCAAAGTCTGTTCCAAAAAACATAATTTTCTTGTGATATTTGGTTCCTGCTCCTAGGGAGAAAAATCAATCCTGGAGTCCAGATTAATTCTCAGTTCTCCCAAGGCAGGAGAGAAACCTGTGCAAACAGTGCAAGGAAGCAGGTCTGAGGCAGGGGTGACTGTCAGCTGAAGTTTGCAGCTGCAGATGGTTCCACTACAAATCCATTTTCCCCAGCCTAAGTAGGAAGAGGGGGACCCATAAGCTGGAACTGCAGCAGACACCCATCTCCTGTTTTGTGGACAAGAGAGGATTTGAACCACAAAATCTTTCCTGTAGGCCACTACAGAGTATTTTTGGACACCCTTGGAGCCTTTCTTCATTGCAGAGTCAAGTCAGGCTCCAGATGCTGACAGCAACATTTGAATTCTGTTTGTGCAGCACCAAACCATCCTCAGCCTTTGCAAGCCCTTGGAATTCAAACACAGCACACGATGTCCTGACTCTAAGTACCCTCCCTGCTTTCCTTGGGAAGCAGAGTTTGCTGCAGAGAGCAGCTTCTTCCAGTAAAGTCTCAGTATGCTGTGTACAACTCCATAAGATGAACATGGAAGACACTGTGTCCTTATGAGGATAATTAGCATTTATGTTGCAGGAGCAAAAAATATATAGAGGTATAAGCTGACACACTTTTCAACCTCTTTCAGGTTTGAGTGAATCAAACTATAACTATAATCAGTTTAAGGCCACAATTTACGTCCTGTGAAATTAACATTTTTTAAGACTAGAATTAAATCTCTTAAGATTCTTTTTTCCCCTCTCAAAGAAATGTGCTATTTAATAGGAAAATATCTAGACACATCCAAAAAATAACGAGATGGGCAGGAAAAAATCAAAGAACACTTTGATGAACAAGGCATTCACATGAAGCAAAAATAAAACATTTTAGTATTTTCTCTAATTAAAAAAAGAAAACAAACAAAAAAAAAACCCAAAACAAAAAAACAAACAGGAAAGAAAGAAAGAAAAAAGCCTATATATGACACCAAACACTTGCTGTGGAGATAACTTCATGATGTTAGACCTGTTTGGCATCCACTGAATTATCTGGTGTGTTCAGTGGGACCGGGGCATTTTGTGATGAAGCAATTCAATAGAGTAGGACAGTAGCACACTGTCATTTTCTCAGTTACCATTACATAATTCCTATTCATTTTCTTATTATGCTGGGGTAGTGGTGACAAAAGTGTATATGTCCCTAGAAGTTATAAAGCACAAAAATACATCTGTCCTATTAGCCTGTAGCCAGAGATTTTAACACAGCATTCTACTAAAATGAAATAACAAAAATATTGTTAGTAGATGTGTCTCTAATGTTTGGTGCATGAAGATATTATGCATGACTTGAAATCATCTGCACTATTACTCCTCTGGAGGAAGGGAAGATTACAACCTATGTCAAAAATTTGTGGGGTGATCTTATCTTAAATATATAGACACATACGGGCCAGTAATTAGAAAAGGAACCAGTGGACCTACCCTGTAGCCAACATCTTCTGTGATAACTGCTGTGTCAACCATGCAACCTGCTTGCCACAAGGTCTCCTTGATGCTGCAGCCATAGAGAAACACATTCTTTTTCTGGGAGTGTCCATGGTAGTCACAGAATACCTAGGGAGAGGAGAAATAAGGCAAAAAATATTCAACATCAAAAAAGTTTCTTGGTTCTTCACAATAAGCACTATAAGACTGTGTTAATGTGGGGTTTTTTTCAGGTCCCTTTTGAGTATCTTAGACTCAGGGCCATGCCTATAACCTGTGTCAAACTTTGTTAGACAGTTCTATCTTGCTTTATTTATTTGATCTGACATGAACTCAGGGATCCAGAGTCAAGACTCGTGCATTTCTGTCTGCAGCAGAAATAAACGTGACACCTGCGCAAGAATCCATGGCAACTCCGGAACCTCAGGGTTCACGGGAACTTCTGATACCACAGCAGAGCAATTTGTCAAGGTCTTTCTACTTCTCAATTCCTAAACTCCAGCTTTATCCTTTTGAGATTTGAAATCTGTGCTTTCCCAAGCAATTAATCATCTCTTTGTCATCTTTAAATTCCAAACCCAGGTTACATAATTTTCAGGCAAATGTAACGGTATAATGGTATTGTCAGATCTTTGCATGAATTCATGGAAGTCAAGCACAGAACATGACCCACCTTCACAGCAAATAATCTCATTCTACACTAATCTGTGTGTCTATCTAATCCATCTCTCACATCAGCTGTCATATAAACTAGACACAAGGCACATTCCCAGTTTTAGCAGAAGTTTTGATTGCCTTTATAGGCAGATATTGACTTCTATAGAAATGAAAATCACAATTTAATGACCCAAGAGGTAAATATTGACCCAAGTCTTATAGAAAAATCAATCTCAGTGCCCTCTGAGATATGAGGTCGATATACACACGGCTGTTACATATATTTTCCATGTCTTAATCAGGAATATTCAGAAATCTGTCAATGAAAATATAAGAATTTCTAAAGAGAAGGAATTGTTTCATTTGAAGCCAGCATTCATCATTGAGTAGAAAAGAGCCTCAAGATTTCATCAACTTGTTTTCCAGAGCTCACGTGGGAAGACAAACAAATCTGTGTAGGAATGAATTATGGGTCAAAATAAAGACAGAGGAGAAATATGGGGTAAAAAAAAATATAATCACAGAACCATTTAGGTTAGAAAATACTTCTAGAATCATTGAGTCCAAACATTAACCAACACTGCAAATCCACCACTAAACCATTTCCCTACTTTTAAGTATCTCCAGGCTTGGTGACTTCACCACTGCTCTCCGCAGCTAATTTCAATGCTTGATAACTCTTCAGAGAGGAAATCCCTTCCTCAGGTCCAATCTAAACCTCCTCTGGCACAATTCGAGTCCCTTTCCTCTTGTCCTGTCAAATGTGACCTGGGAGAAGAGCCTGGCACCCACTCACTGT
This sequence comes from Formicarius rufipectus, assembly GCA_013399695.1. NCBI lineage: Eukaryota > Metazoa > Chordata > Aves > Passeriformes > Formicariidae > Formicarius > Formicarius rufipectus. The sequence goes on from VXAU01002736.1 coordinate 1,537,942, forward strand.
CAGCCCATCTATCCAGCCTGTCCAGACCCCTCTGCAGAGCCTTCGTACCCTCCAGCAGATCAACACTCCCACCCTTACATACACATTCTTACCTAATTACATACACAAGAGGGGAGAAACAGATGGAGTAGATGAGCTTCTTCCACCAACTGTTAGGGCAAGGCTTAACCCAGTTTGTTTGTTTACCAGCTATACAGTAGCTAAGTTTAGCTGCAGCAAGTCAGGGAGCTCAATTATGTAGGAATTGAGCATGTGCATTCTTTCAGCTCCTCTGACAAACACCAAGTTGCCCTACTGGAGAGGTTGAGGCACTCATGCATAATGAACGATCCCAGTGCTCCCAGTCATGGACAATTATACACATCTCACAGCTTATACACTGCTGCTTCCTTTGGTTTCTCAGCTTTCCTTCCTGCACCATCGCTCCCCTCCAGCTCTTTTTGTGGGGCTGGGAGTTTGCATATCCTTGTAGCTGCAGCATGCAGATTGCACACCTGAAGCATGTAAACACTGACCTACCCAGCCATAATTCTGACCCATGCAGTTGTCCTGTACTATCTCCTTCCAAAGAGTTGCATTGATTAATTCTCTTAATGACAGACATTTTTCCAGCTCGTGTTTCAACTAAGCTATCAGCAATACACAGCCATAGCTTGGGTTAACCACAGGTACCACCTAGAATGTATTCCTATGAATATCAAAGAGGCTTTTATAGCTTTTGTCTTATTTCAAGGTGAAGATTCCAGCTCAATTGGGTATAAATTACCTGCCAATTTGCAGGTACCAACACACAAAAGACAATATATTATCTGCCTGAAATATTATTTATCAGAAACCACACACGGATGATCAGAGAGTGGGGCTGCCTGGTCAGCAGGAAATCTGTAATTCTGCACCTCAAGAAACCTGCAAAGGAGTTCTTAGCGACAGGACTAGAATGACACTTCTTTACTGGTAAAGGATTATTAAAGACAGGTTCTGTAATATGGCAACTGCTTCAGGCAATAGGATCTTTCACTGAGTGCCACCAGCTTCCACAGCAAGAGTGTCAGTGCCACTGAAAACACTCTCATTCTATTTGCAAGTTGCATAGAACTACATTTTCATTAAGTTGACTGGATACTGCAGTCAAGCCCAATGTTTATACTCAATTATTCTTTATAGTGCATCCTTCTGCCTGATTTTCACACTACAGGGTAGCTTATGTCTCACCACTCAGCCAAGGCTAAGCAATATTTTGCAGTCTGAGCACCCAGTACAGAATTCTTCTGGGGATATGTCTGGGCAAACACTGAACAAACTTGGCATCTACTGGTGCTTTTTCTCCAGCCTGTCCTTCCATATGTCTGGGACACTAAGGCACACAAGCCAATCAGACTCCCAAGGTTTACACTTGCTGGGATATGACTCAAAGACGCATGTTGATTTTTTTTTCTTATCTATTTCAAGCTTTTTTATTTGCCAGCACTGATCATCCGAAAGGTAAGGATTGCTTTCTAGCTCAAAAACAACTCTCATCATGAGTCACAGAAACAGGCACCTTTTAAAATAAGGAAAAAGGAAAATATAAAATGGGAATCAAGAAAATCTGCTGGAAAACAGAACATTTTGAATTTTTTTTTGTGTAAACTCCCTTTTTTCCTTAATAACATTTTGACAGGACCTTGAATGTTAGTTTTGAAGTAGACTGGCTTAGGGGTCTTTTTTCCTCTCAGTGAATACATCCTTGTAGCCTGGTGCTTGTTTCCAAACTTGATATAATGCCTTTGAATGGCAGAAATCTCTGCTCATTGCCTCTTGGTCCATTGAAACTTTGTTCTTTCCCCTTCTAGGGCATCCTGCTCTTCACTACTGTTCAGACTCTTTGCATCCAGTGTCATGGTCAGATGAGGGTTCCCATCACCAAGAGAAGCAAAAACAACCTCCCACCACAATGCAGGTTCTTGTCTTTGCAACTTAATTAAAATGGCTTTGGTTTAAAGCTTCTTAACTTTAAAGTTCTTGCTTTTTTTTCTTCCAGCAGCTTTTCTTTGTTTAAGGAAACTTCTTGCACATCACCAGGATAAATTAAACTACATCAGTTCACAGAAATCATTTGGCTATCAGTGAGCTTGGTTCCCTGGCACCTTGAAGGTTACAAAAAAATGAAGAAACCAGGTTGTCTTCTGAAGGAGGGAAGAGGCATTTTTGAGAAAGTATAAACTAAAATCAGTCTACTCTTCAAAGGCAGAGAAAAATAAGTTTACCAAGTGTGACATGCAGTATGTGAGTGAGGGAGATGGTAGGATCAATAGTCTCCCTTCACTCAACAATAATGAAAACTTGCACTGAGTGTTAGACTTCATGCACCTGGATATGACAAGGAAAGTCATGTATTTAAAAAGGCCAGATAGCAAATACCAGGGTAAAACAAGACTGATCCTACACTGCTCTGAACCAAAGGAAAAGGTTAGTGACCCAGTCTGCAACTGGGAGTTGAGTTTCCACAGTATTCCTTGGCCTACAGAAATAAATTTCAGGGCTTAGCCAAAACCCACATTCCCACAGGAATTCACTTCCACAAACTCACAGACATTTTCACCTTGTGTAGGGCTTTTCTCATCAAACTCAGAGGGAAACTGGTGCACCTGGACATTTCCTGCCTGGTTATAGCTGTCATCAGCCAACCCGCCAGTCCATGCATCCATCTCTTTGTCAACCTTTTAACCCTCTTGAGGCTTTTCTCCTGAGGTTTCAGAATTATATTTTCATTCTGCTGGGCAACAAGATTGAGCAGATGTGATGAATCACAGCCCTGAGACCCATCTCATGAATCTCTGGTAGCTCACAAAAACCAGTCATTTTCTTCCTTAACAAAGTATCATGAAAGTTCAAGCACTTTGAGAGCTTGGAGACTCTGTTTTCATGATTGCACGTGCTTTAGCATAGTCCATTTATATGAAATCTTGGTGGAATTTCTCCTATCATTACCATGAAAATAGAAATAACCTACTCATAATATTTAGTTTAGTTGGAGTACTTTGAAGATATAAAGAGCTTTAAGGAATTAATTTTCTCATTTTTATTCCAGGAGTGTAGAGAGTCTTAAATCTGGAGTTGCTGGTTAGAAGGTGCACCAAGTAATAAATATCCAAGACTTCCAAAACAATTCTGTAAGATGAAAGTGTAAAAGCATATGATGCTTTCCAAATCACTCCAGCTGTCCAAGAAGATAGTTCACAGTAAGCAACCCATGTACAGAAACCCACAAAAGATGCTGGAAGAGACTCACCAGAGGAGCTCGGCCAATGCTGCGCAGGTAGTAGAGAAGACCTTTGGCGTGATAAATAGTTGGATGCAGCTGGGAATTCGGTGTCAGCCACTGTCTGTTCAGATCATCTCCACTCAACGAACAACGGTGGCTGAAATCGTAAAGCAACACATCACAAACTAGCAAAATAACAGTTGAGTCCAGAGAGTTCCCCATCCTTGAAAGCCCTGGCACATGGACTGGGCATGTTAATAAAACACAGATACAAAGGTTTTGAACACTGGGCTTGAATGAGCCCGTGGTCCACATTATATTTCAAAGGTTCTTGTAGTATATGTGAATATTTCAATTTCCTTTCCTTCCAAGGCTCACATAATTGCAGTCCTGAAAATAAGTGCACCTTTTCCTTTACCTAAGCACAAACAAATCAAAAGACTACTTACAAAATGTCCACGGCAATTTCCTAAATTCTGTGCTACCTTCGAAATTCACCCAGCTTACAGTGAGCATGGGCTTCTCAAAACCTCCACAGTAAACAAGAACATCCTACTCCTACTCATTCTAACTGAAGACAGGCACTCAAATCTCTGCAACCACTATGAAGTACAAATGCACTTAAATGAGATGAGCTGGATCTCTCATTGAAGCTTCTCTACTTACAAGAAATGCCACTATCTATATCCTATCAAGAAGATCTTGATGCATGCTACATCATTATGGAGAACAATTACCAATCTTCACTGCAAAGGCTGGATAAAAAGCTAAATAAGGATCCCAGATTAGCACTGAGAAAATGTTTCCCTTAGTTAGTCTGAACATATTCTGTTAGTGACTCAGTGATCAGTAGAAGATTGTGCAGGATACTTGACTGTGTGGAGCAGCACAATTTTGAAAAAAAAAGAAAATCAAACTAATCTCCCTTGTTAGTGACTATGTGTAGATCAAAGCCTCCTTACACTCTTCAAAGGATTTGCTGTAATTTGATTCATAATTTTCAAATCATGGTGTGGTGATAAAATTCGGGAATCAATCCTACAGCATATGAGATATTGTGGCAGGTCCTCAGCAACTTCACACTATCCAGGTCAGTACCAGAATGCTTCTGGTGGTACTGTGAACTTGGGCTGCTTCTGCAAAAAAAATAGCATCCTAAGTGTTGGATGCATTTCTAGCTATGGAGTTGCACCCAGCTTTGCAGCTCCGGTTTTCTCAAAAAAAATAGGATATAAACGTACTTGGGAAGATGGGTTCTGTGCTATATTGGCAGAGTCTTGCACTGAGGCTGGGGTGTTCTGCATGTAGCACCTTGGGCATTTTCGATGCCTTGCAAAGGATGCTTGAAGGAAAAGGGTCATAAAGCAGAAATTCTTAAAAAAAAATGGGGTGCAAACAATGGAGAATTGGTTTAAAATAGAAGACAAAAATAATAAGAGCCACTAATAATACTTCATACATTCTTAATGTGGAAAAACAAGGTCTCTAATGCCATCTTGGGGTTTCTGGCAACACCACAAGATCTATTCCAAGTTTACTCTCATTTCAGTGATCTGAATTCCCTTATTTCCTCACAATCCATAGTTCCCATGTTACTCATTCAGCAAGTCATAAAACATCAACAATAGCTAACACTTGGGAAGTCAGCAAAGGGTGCTGTGAGGCTTCTGCTGAAAATTCTACATGAAAACATGACAATTTCTGTCATGTTTCTTAAAGGCTCTTTAGATGAAGTTATCTTTAGGCTCGCCTCTCCTGATCTTCAGGACAACTGAGATTAGCAACTGTATTTCTACCAAGAAATTATGTGCTTACACAATTTCCTTTCAATAGCTACCATGCCACAGAGTCATTTGGTCTCATTCAGAAACTCATCTTTCCCCAATGTGACTATAAGAAAATAAAACCCAAACACTTCGACATAAGTGTGATCTCTTCCCACATCACAGTTATACCAAAGAGCATAACTAACTCAAAATAACAACAGAATTTTCATTCTGAGGGAAACAATGGTAGTTAGACTTTTATTGTCATACTTTAATATCAAGAAGCAAAAACAGAAGAATCATGTTATTTCAGACCCACAGAAATAGTTTCTCATCATTGTTCACCAAAAAATAAACCCAAACCTACTATACCCCCTTTCCTGTGGGAATTGATGTTAATGTCTAATCAAAACCATCCACACATGTCCCTCTGCTAAAATGCCTTGGAACACACTGGAAGAGTCCAACACAGAGAACTCATACACGGGCACAGCTGCCACACAGTCTACAAGGATCTCTGTGTTCCACAGCACCCTCGCTCATCAGACAGGCCATAATGCAAGTTACCAGTTGTGTTACTCAGACTTTTCTCAAAGGTGACCCTATGAGACAAGACAATTCCCCTGTCTGCAGTTCACAGGTGCTGCTGGTTGCTTAGTATTGCCTTAAAAAGCAAACCCCACCCTAAATCAGTAATTTGAAAGCTCTGATTGGCTGCAGGGAAGGAAAGTGTCATCTTTGCAAGAAGGTGAGAGCTATGAGGCCAAGTTCAGCTTTGTCACTTCAATGATTAACTTCTCTGCTCATTTAAACAACCTTCAAATACTAGCCCTGAGCCTGGTTTCATCCACAACTCTTAGGAAGATGCAGAACTTAAATTTAATTACAAGAGGCTGATTTTTCCCACCCTGTTCTCTCCTTCCTTCATACAGCCAAAGTCTGTTTATTTTTGTACATGTCACTTCCCAGCCAGTCCTGTTCCTCCTCGTCCCTTCCCTTCCTTTCTTCTCTTTCCTAACAGTGAAGATAAGCACAGATAATGGTTTTGCCCATTATACTCTGCAGCCAAGGGCAAAGGTAAAATATTAAGCTGATTTCAAGTGCTGATAGCAAATAAAGGGACTGGGAAGCAGAGACTGGCTTTGAATCTTTGACAGGATTTAATGAAATTCTCTACTCAAATCAAAGGCATTTCTTACAACACAGTTCCAAGCTATTCTATTTCCTTTAAATGCTTTAAATGTCTTTTCTCCCTTGCAGCATTAGCAAAACTACATGCCACCTTGGATGGCACTAGTGGCAACTCATAAAAACAATTGCCAGAAAGAATTCTAGTAAGAAAATCCCACTTCTGTGTCTCTATATAAAGTACCTGCAATTCTGCTAATTGTTGCATATTGTCAACCCAGGTGCATTCAAAATAATTCTCTCTCATTTCTCTTGTTCACAAGCCTGATGCTTTTGTTATAGTCCTTCCTCTTTCCTCTTCTTTTATATAGCCTGGGTATTCTTTGATGTGTCTCAGCCACAGGACAGGCGTTAGCAGTCTCTGGGGCAGTGCAAGCTACCAAGGGCGGCACAGCAAAAGATGACAACACAAACACATCTGACATTCTCCAAGATGACCTTACCTAGTATTTCTGTAGGTATCTGTAGAAGACTCAAGAGAATCTATTGATCTGGAAGAAAAAGAAATCCTCTGATCCTTACTAACTAAACTTCTCTAAATGGAGAAATACATACAACACTGACTGTTACAATTATATAATGCAAGGTATTCAAGTTACTATTGTCCAAGGAAATAAAACGTGAGGAATCTGTACTGTAGTTGTGCTCCATAGTGCCACATAGGGAGAAGAATAAACCCAAAGCATTGAAGCCATGCTGTCTTTGGAGAAGAAATAACTCATGTGACTGGTTCCAAAGAGAGTAAGTTCATCCTTGCGTGAATTTGTTGCTAAGTGCTAGCTTCAAACATCATCATTACATGTCACCAAAATATTCCTATTTCTACACAATTCTCAGTTTTAAAGATGTGTAAAAGGAAGTAGTCACATAGGAGAACTACTCTATGAAAACTGGATCCCTGTGATACACTACAGAGATCAGCTTGGGATTCCACTCCTGAACTCACAGGAGGTAACTGAACTTCTAATTGGGGCATTAGACTCTTGCTTTGAAGGCAAGGACATCTCACAGGGATTTAATGAGATACAAGCTAAGTAGCTAAAGAACAGACTTGTTTAAGATAAAATTACATTTAAAATCTGTTTGTGCTGTTAAGACCTTGCTTTTAATCTTAACTCAAAACATGACATTAAGTTTTAGTAAAACTCTATTTTCTCAGTTGCTTTTCTCTTCAGCCTGCTTGGCAGCTTTGAGGGCAAAGTAACCTGAGATACTGCACAAAATTCTTCACAAACCATGTGTATAGTTGGAGAGATACTACCTGGTCCTAACCTGAGGCTTGATAAGGTCAATGGAACCTTTCAGTTGACTGCAATAAGCCTTTGTCCCACACACGTAAAAAAATGATGGGGGATGAGAAAGGTAGGCACAAAAACCTAGAGTAACAAAAAACAAAACCTAGAGTAACAGGGTTGCATAGTAACGAAACTGGGGACAAATATAATGTACAAGATATTAGATATGAAAAAAAGAAATTTATAGAGCAAAAAGTCACTTCTGAAAGAAAAGATGCTGCTGTGCTTGGAAGATAAAGTGTTTCCAAGTCTCTTGTCCATTACAGATAAATGGAAAGATGGGACCCATCACGATGAATGAATTATGTCAGGACTGATAACAACAGCACCTGGGGCACAGCGAAATGTAAAATCTAAGGGGATGCATCATGTTTGATATGTAGAGAAAAGCAATACCATTCCCTGTGCATCTTAAAAGCAGAGAGAAAGACCAGCATGGGATGAGAGTATCTACAAAAAAGGAAGCGGGGACAAGTGACCAAAAGGACACCACTGAGAAGCATGGATCAGGTTCAACCAGACACAACATACTGGATTTTATGAATAACTACTACCTAGGATGGAAACAAGAATGTTTGCATGAAGGTGTTTTGGTTTTGCCATACAGAAAACTCAGGGCAAGCTAACAAAAAAAACAAGCAAAGAATATTCAAAACTAAACCAAACCAAAACAAACAAACCCACTATCTATAAAAAACAAAGCCAAACAAGAAAATCAACCAACTCAGACGGAAACAATCATTGATTTTGCTTAATCTGAAGTCTTTCTAAAGACTGAGACTTGATGATATGAGGAAGAAGCAGCAACACCAGCTGCTGGAGGGTGCACCAAGGCAGGCAGGCACTGTTTAACTAGATGATGAAAAACAAGACCAAAAATTCAACTTCTCCTAAGAGATCTCCATGAAGTACCAAGCAATGGTGGTTTCTCAATTGCACTGTGAACTCTTGCCTATTTATCAAGTAGGGCTTTAAGAGGAAATTTTTTACAATCTCTTCTTTTTTATGGAACTTTACACAATGCCAAACTCATCACCTGAATGACACTTGTGGTCTCTGGATGCCAACCAATTTAAGGGTTCCATTGAAAGGATCCGTCTTATTTCAGACTGTGGCTGCTGTAAAACTCTTCCCCTCCTGGCACTGAATAATGAATCCATGATGCACAATGCTTCCTCTTGGGCAAACACTATCCTGAAGTATCGCTCTGCCAGTTTTTCCTTGCCTCCCTACAGCTGAGCACTGATACTAATTAGTGTAATGAGCCTTCAGCATTTCACTTGCTACATCTGACTGATTTTGTCGCAATGGACAATTCCACGCTTCCCAAGATAAATGATGCAGTCTATGTTCTTGTTCCACGCATGTAACCATATCTCCATCCTTGCTCATCTGCCCCGAGAGAAAGGTTCCTTTTCTATCTGTAGGCACATTTCATTAAGTTGTATTTGGTCACAAATCACTTATAGATGCAGAACAAGATCTGCTTCACCCCAACTAATGCTGTCAATGTCACAATCAAATCAGACAAGGAGTTCACATGATCTGCTGACAAAGTGAGTTAACAGCATTGTCAGAGGTGAGCTAACCCCCCTCCCAGTTTCACATCAAAGGATGCCCCTCACATTTCTACTTCCTCAAGTGGCAACAACACTGATCATTAAATACCAGATAATTCATTTCCCTGCACCATTTTTGCACCATCACCTGCAATAAAAACACAAGTAATAAAGCGTGGTACTAATTTATGAAGGAGCAAATAATGATTCAGGGAGCAAATGAAAACTGGGTTCTTGTCCATGAGGTGTGGTCATCTCACGAATCTCTTCTAAGCATCTTCAAAACTTCATATATCATCAATTTAAAAAAAGCCTTAGAACTGCATTTTTAGTCACTGATTTTGGATGGAAAAGTCAATTTTCAGAAGTTTCAGATAACAGGTACGTACATTCTGCAGGAAACTTTGATTTTCTTCACCACTCCAACACCCTATTCTCCTCAAAACTGACCTTTCTGTCACAACTCCAAATTGCACCATCCAAAATATCAGAAGGGTTTAAGAGAGATGTCACAGAAAACATGCATTTGAGGTTTCCCAGGCACCTGCTCCTCTCTGCCAGGCCACCTCCTTGACACGTATGCCACTAAATGCAACATCAAGACTTCATGACAGCAACTCAGTAAAAAGCAGAATTATGATGCAACATGGGAGTTGTAATTTGGCTGGGGGAGCCAGGACAAGGACAGCCAAACAACTCCCAAATGGCACTGTGATGAGACTTCCAAATAGAAATACTGGTTTTTAAATGGGAAGATTTGCCTCCGGTTTTGATTATCCATTGTTCATACAAAAGCTTCAGATTTCCATGGGGCAGGCGAGGGTGGTGGTGGTGGTGTTGGGAATCCACAGAACAAACAACAGAAAGACATCTTCCCAAACAGCCCCACTTGCATCCTCTTACAAGCAATGTCAGCAAATCCTCACTTTGCAGGCAGGGATATTGAAAAGCAAAGCCACTCATGCAATAAAGCTGTAAATCAGTGAAAAAATAGGAATAGAACCTGACAGCTGATGAAAGCATATCACATGAACAAAAACTTTACTTTTAAATTTATGTCCTTTAGCCTACTTCTAATTCCTGTATTCTGACTTTCTTATTTTAAATGTGGCTTGTATCCATAAGAACTGAAGAGGATTTTTAACTGACTTAAGCTAATTGCTCACATATGGGTTGCATCGAATTAACTGAGTTGATTTAAAAATCTGTTAGTTAAATCAGTGCAATTTCTGCATATAAATGAGCACTAAGAATTTGCAATTTGCAGATGATTGTTCTAAAACTTAAACCAAAATACATAATGCAGAAGGGCAAAGCGTAACATCATAGATCAACAGATAATCACATGCAAAGGGGTTTATAGGGTCCCAAGGAAAAAATAAAACAAAAAAGATTAAGCACCAGTGACTTCAGATCTCCATTAGCTTTTCCTGGAATCTGTAGTTAAGCCAGGTGGTATGGCAGGTAGGACCCTGGGACCTGCAGAGCTTCGTTGCACAACAGAACTTGTTTCAGCAAGGTGACACCTCACAGCAAAGCTGGACAGAACTCTGCCAGCTGGTGAGGAAGACAGAAAAAAGGGACAAAATATGAAGATGCCAAGAAGAAAGAGACAAAGGTGAGGAAGACTGAAGTCACCTCTTCCAAGCTGAAGTGCAGGATCGTCCCATTCTCCATCACCTCCATCTCCTCCAGTAAAAGCAAGCAGTAGGGATAAGTCTCTGCGAGTCACACCTGCATGACTATGAGGTGGTGGTATTCCAAAATAAAATGTTTTTTGAGCACATATATTTTCAGCCCTGTAGGAGTCTGAAAGATTGTTTTGCCAAACTTGTTCTGCTGATTTCTGAAGAGAGGTTAATAATAAACCAGGAAAAACGAAAACAAGGCTCCTCTAGACTACACAGAGTTTCTCATCCCCTGTAATGCTGAGTAGGTTCATACATTCATCGTTCAGTATTAAACCCCATTGATCAAAAGGATGTTATTCTTCTTCTCCATAAAAGTTCTGACACAGGATGGGTGTGCTTTGTCACTAAGTTGCTCAGCTCGGAGTAGGAGCGCAAAAAGGGACCTCAGTGTACAAGAGGCTGATGTATTTTTTGCTGGGATTGGCCGAAGGCTGACATACTATACTTCCTCAGTTTGTAAACTGTAGTTCTGACAAAACACAATCAGCTGAAATATGTTGAGTTGTAGCTTACAAAAGAACACAAGCCCAAGTACACAGCTTGCCAAGTCCTCTCCTTTACAAGGCAGGTGTAAACTAGCTAAGGAAGATAACACTAGGTTTTTGTTATCATTGCTTATGCCAGGACGGTTTCTTTCTTCTTTTCCCCATCTCCATGCCATCTTTTTTCCCATTTGTTGTAAACCCAATATGATTGTAAAGATATTACTGCTTTAACTTGAACACAACTGGAAATTCCTGCTCTAGGGGGCTATAGCATTATGGGACTTGACCTCTACTAACTTCACAGGTTACTTGCACAGCAGATATAATCTCCCTGCAGTACAGTAACATTTTCTTACAGGTTACTCAGCAAGGATACATATGAATCCAGGCTGGTTACGTTTCTCCTTTGTGATGTGGGATTTCTAACATTGCCTGTGAATTCCACTGAGGAGTCAGGAGTTCCTACAAAACACTGTTTACTCTCTGCAAGAAATGTTCCCCTATGTGCAGATAAATGATATTTATGGGTGAGACCTGTTTGCAATACAGTTTTCCATGTTGAAACAAGAGGACTGGAACTAGAGAGTCTTCAAGGACCCTTCCAATCCAAACCCATTCTATGAAAACAGGAAAAACAAACAAAACAGCAATACACCACATCCCCACAAAAAGAAAAAAAAATGCCTGCAAAAAAAAAAAAAAAAACAAACACCAAAAAACCAACCACAAAACCCCCACATAACAAATATCAAACCCCCACAAAAAACCACAGAACCACCTTCCCTCATTTTCTTTTTATACATTCCACCTGACTTTGAAGGGATGTGGTTATTTTCCATTTTTCCACACATACATCACTGAAATCTTTCTTTGCCAGCACATTATATCTTCCTCGCTGATGTTCTACTCCTACATGTCTCCAGTGTTGTGAACTCTTGCATAATACTGTGCAATGGCTCCCTTATGTTTGACTGGAGACCATTAAGGCTTTGAAGGCCTTGAGCAATGAGTTAAAAATACCATCTCTACCAGTAACTGGAGACTGCTTTTTGCAATAGCTAGAAAGTGATGCATAGCAAATAGTTGGATAAGTCATTGCAGTTACTAAGAAAATAACTAAATAAAAAAAGAAGTCCCCAAACAGCACTCACGCACATTCGTGAGTAGGAGGGTCCACAAAAGAGTATCACCTCCCTACTACCCCCTTTCTGTAAGTGTCCTAGGTAAAAAGGACAAGATTGAGTTCCTCCAGTGCTCAGGTCAGGGAACTGCCAGACAAATGATGAATTTGGATTGCCCATGTATAAAACCTGGCAACAGGTACAAAGGCCACTCATGCAGCCTGTAGACAACAACGTGTCACCAATAAAGTATCCGTTCACCAGGATGGGCAGGCAAAAAATAATTAATAATTATAATGGTGGTGAGACACCGAGATAACAGCTCTGCATGTGCACTTGTCCACTAAACAAATGCAGCCCTCTGGCAGCACGAATCTAATCCTTCAGTGCATCCTTAGAGACCAGGCAGCAGCCACTACAACATTGCTAGAAGGGCATTTGGGGCACTGATCTGCAGGGAGTAGAGAAACCAGTCACAGAGAAGGAAAGCAGTTTGAGGTTGTGCCTGTAAATGCACTAAGCTCCTTTTTGTTTGTTTTCTTCCCCCCATGCACATGCAGTATGAGCCTTCAAACCTCAGCTGAATCCTAATTCTGCTGCTAAAAAAACTACAACAAATTGCACTTACATAACTGCTCATCCAAGCACGGTGTCTCTGGGCACTTCACAACAGTAAAGTTAAACGAAGCATTCAATACACACTTATTAAAATGAAGTATCCACTAGAGAAGCCTGATGGGCTTGCAGAACTACAAAACATTCAGAAAAAAAAATAAAATGCACAAATATAACAAACAGTAACAGATAAAATTCCTGTAAAACAAAACCAAAAAAAACCCACCCCAAACCTGAACCAAATTCTCCATAAAGCTCACAAGCCCTAGCAAGACTTGGACAAAGTTTTAAGAGAGATAATTTATGTGCTAAGGAAAGCTGGCACTGAAAATTCAGGATGCACTGAAAGATTTAAAATTCCTAAGAGGTGCTATCAGAATCTCAGGGGAGCTGAAAGTCTTCCAGTAGGTACTGTGCAGCACACATTAACTGTGGAAGTCTTGCTCGAAGTTTCCAGTAAAGAAAAACTAGGGCACTAGATAGGAACAAATGTATGAAAGTGGTTCACATATACTCATGTGAGCAAAAAAATCTAAGCTGCTTTTGCATAGCAATTGACAAATTTTAATTAGGGACTAGTACGATCAGAAATTTCCTCTTGAAACAGATTTGTAAAGGGAAGTTACTTGAATACTGAAATAAATGACCTGATTTTTCAAAATATGGAGCTACTCATCATTGCCTATTGAAGTTCAATAGAGTTTCAAGCACTCAGGATCTTCCAAAGTCAGGAAATTCTTAACTAGCTTCCAAAAAAAAAGAAAAAAAAATTGGATTGGGGCAACTTGTGGTCCTTAGGATTCATTTTTAGCTCTTTTCTTAATATGAATCAGAACGCTTGAAGCATCAGAAGGTATCAGCAGTATTCCAGAATTGAGGATACAGTGCTTTAGTCAAACACTTTGGGCTTTCCTCCCTTAGCTCTTCCCTCCCACTTCCTCCACACACTTGTTTTTAATGTAACATAAAAGAAGAATCATCTTTAAAAGGGGAGCAGACTGTGAGTATTTGGGTACTGATGGATAAGCATCAAGACATCCATGAAAAACATTCTCAATCAGCATCCCATTTTGGCAGCAAAATGTTTAAAAAAAAAAATCTTTCAGACAAGTGACACTGTCCTTTTTGAGTTAAGAATACCAGCTCTTTCTCAAGAATTGGAATATTTCATAGGAGACAAAATATGAGGCTGAGTCCCTTATTGAGATATGGAGAAAAGGAAAAGAGAAGAGCTGTAATAGAACCTCACAATCACTTCTTGTAAGACATACAGAGGGGGAATCTACTGCTATGGTGCTCCTGCTTAGAAGGCCCATGGGTAAAAATTGACAGTGTCATTATAAGCAATTTATACCCACTTGATCTAACTCGGTACACTCAGACATTGACCAAAGAATAGGGCCACACCGTCCATCTTTACAGAAAACAACAGCTGAGGGTACAGGTATTCTCTCTCTGCACAGAAAACTGTTTTTAATCTCCTCATGGGGAAAAATATTTTGCATCTCTATGTAAAAGAGCTGAACACATTTTAACTGTTGATGCACACAGACTCCACAGGTGAATGTCAGCACTGATGTACTGTATATACAGGGCAACACATTTCACTCTAAGGAGAAACAGTGCTAAGATCGAAACTGGAGCCAAGAGATTTTTAAAACTCTTTGCCAAAGAAGACAGTGATATTCTATCACTTCTAGGAAACTTCAAGACATTGAGGTTTCATCCATGCAGAAGTAACTATAGTGTGTCTCAGCAGAATAACATTAAAAAGCAGAGGAATAAAATTCTCTGTTTCAAGATGGATGTTAAAGAGAAGCAAACATTGTGTAGCTTAAAATCCCAACAAAAGTCAGGAGGGCTAACAAAGTCTCTAGAATAATTCTGATGATACCCAGTTGTGCTTTTCCTTTTTCTAATTTCTTCAGGATTCATTGTTCTTTGATCTATTCTACCACTCACACCTAAGAGAGAATAAAAGACTCAGCTGCATAACATTTAATCAATACAGATAAGCTCACAGAAATATCCTCTACAAAAATCAATGTGCAAATTCAAGTAGGCCATTCTGATTGGCTGGAATAAAGGTTTCACAAGGTTGCCGATTATTTTGGCTTCTCTTATATTTTTTTGAATATTTGTAAACAAAGGAAGTCACTTGCTGCCCACAAGACAGGACCAAGCTAAAATTTTAAGCACTCTTCTAGCCTTCTTGACCAGGTTCATTCGAATAACACAGGGTAATTAATAATGCTATACAGTGCTGTAAGATGCTAAATAGTTATAATTGCTTCTAAGATACAACCATGTTTATAACCACCCTCCAGAAAAACATTAGAGAGAAATCTAAATATGTTACTAAACGTTGATTTTTCTGGCCAGTTGGCGAGGTTGATCATCAAAATTTTCTACTGAAGCAGAAAAGTATACCAAACCAGTCATATTTTTTGGCATTTTGTATGTCCAAAATAAAGGTCTACCCTTTTTAAAAAAACTTAATCATCCCCATCCTCCCTCAGAGGATGGTGAACTATTTTCACTGTGAAATCTCCATTTCAATAGGTCCATCTTTTTTCAAACTAACACTGGGACATTTCAAACAATTATATAATCATTAAATTAAACTCAAAAAGCTTCTTTAAGGTATTACTGCCATCACTGTACAGATGGGTAAAGTAACTACAAAACAGTTTAATGACTTTGCCTGAGATTGCACAGTAAACATTTGAGGAAAATGGAAAAATGATGATTCAAAGAGAGCAAAACCTTTTTTTTTTTTAAGCTGTTCACAGCCTAGAAAGCAATTACTTAGTGGTCCTCAAAGGATGCTGTGAAGGATGCTTATCTCTATTCCTGAGCACTGAAAATTACCAGTGACAGACAGCAAAAAAGGATTGCAACAAGAATAGCAGAGGAAAAAAAAAAAAAAAAACCAAAAAAAAACCAGGCAAGAATCAGGTCTATAGAGCTCCTTTCTCTTCAGCTCACAAGGCAAATTTGTTGGCCTGAAAATCACACTCACTGAATTGCAGCTTTGAATGTATTTCTCATGGTGTGACTCCACAGCTGCAAAATCCCAGCTGCAATTAGGTAACGGTAGGGCTGGATCTTCTATCACTTCTATACATACAGGCACTCCAGCAGTGCTGTGGAAGCTGCAGCTGGCCTGCCATCAGCCTCCAGCTGCTGTCTAGCAGCAAGGTAGTAACTGCAATCCACTGTAAACAGTAGTAAAACACTAATTTTGTGGGTGTTGAAATGGGTTCAAAGTTCCCAGTGTGGCTTCAGTCCAGAACTTCAGTCAGGTGAATATGACTCGCTTGGGAGAAATCACAGAGCATGGTTATACACCACCAGACAGGGAGGAGTGATTAGGTGATCTTCTAAGCATTAAAGGACTTCAAACAGGAAAAAAAAAATAAAAAATCACTGAATTTCAAAGTAAAAGCATTTTGGAGGAAGTACAAAACCCTCACTGCTCTAGCTGTGAGTCCTTCTCCGACGACTAAAGACTAAGATGGTGTCTTTTCCCCACATTTATCTGAGAGGAGGATTCTGTGTTTTCTATAGCACTAGTTGTTCTCCAAAACAAATACTGCATCAAATGGTTCACAGATGCCAAGGATGAATTAATAGAATGGTGGTTTACATCCAAAACCACAAACTCATGCCTTCCTCGATATTCTAGTGACACTCTGAAGGTTTCATTTTGGCGAATACTTCTGACTACAACCTCTAGCTACACAAGCACAGCTCTAATTCAGCTGGCATAAGTGAAGAGAATTCCACCAGAACACACAGACAAAGTTAAAGGGACTTGCTTAGTGCTAAACATACATTGAAACTATCATCTATTTGATAGCTTTGCTTGATCTGTGGCATCTAGCTAGCCAATCTTTCCTTTCTGTAATCCCCCAGTAAAGACCATTTAATGTTTAGAGGCTTTCATACCAGTAATAGACCTGTTCCATGACCTCACAGCGAATAATCATTTAACCTTCAATTACTTATCTCTCTCACTAGCTCCCATGAGCTACAAATCTCTCTTGACCAAGTTCATGAATTGTAGAGAAAAGCAAACAATATTTTAAACAGTAAAGAAATAGACCACTATAGAGAAATGTACGGATATCATGGGCAGCAGCACACCAACACAGCAAATATATCCTCTCTGCAGACTTTCATTTAAAACTTTCAGTGTTGCTCAGGGATCTCCCATTTCATTCTCATGCCACAATGACCACCTCTCCAAGAACTGAGTCCCAAAAGAAGCAAAAAATCCAACAAAAAACCCCACCCAATACCCCAAAACAAAAAAACCCCAAATGTTGAAATCTGTCACATCACCAGAGACTGGATTTAAAAAAATCTACCAACCACCCTCTGCAAATACATCTCCTCTCTTTCAGCTTGTTCCAAGTGCAAAGCTCCAAGAATAGCAGCTCTGCTATAAGCTGTTGTCCAAGTAACTTAGAGACCTTACCTAGGGTGGGACGTGTTTTTTAGATAAAGATGAGCTGCCAGTTCCCTTCCTGCCTCACAGGTCTGTTGCTTTACCTGCCTATCAGCAAAGCATCAAGGAAGGATCCCTCTTGGAAAGGGTCTTACTGTTCTCACACACTGCTGGCACACACAATACAAGATGTATTGCCTAGTGTTGCAACAGTTGGAAAACAATGCCAAAGCCTCATCATTGTGAGCAGACTGTTTGTCACTGACACCAGAAAGCTGCTGGAATGGAAGGACTTGGACGCAGCACTGCCAAAAGGGGATGTCTGGTCTGGCAGTGAGCAGATATGAGGGTGCCACAGGGCTGTCCTAACTTCTGCTACTGGCACTACCCTTTGGGTAGAGCTCAATATCTTGAGTTGGTAGAAAGATTCCAGAATTAAATCCTCCTCTCCACGAACAACTCCCAAATCCATCACAAAGAACAACTAATATGGACATTGAAAGGAAATAAATGACGTTTTTCCCCCCATGCTAGGAAGATTCTCCAATACACAGTTTCTTTTCCAAAGAGAAAATTTAAAGAGTACAAGCAGGAATTAACCTAATTTAAAGATCTCTGCTGTTGGCCTACAAAAGGAACAGGATGATTCAGTAGCCAGAGACAGATTTGCTGTCACCATTTATTCCAGGATCCCTGTTTACTCTAATAAATCCTTATGCTCTTGCCTTACTCCAGAGGACAAATAATCACTAGGTCTTTCTCATCTAACAGGGTCAGTAAGATAAATGTCCAAAGACACTCAGCCTTGCAGACAGGAACAGTTTTGGGCTTTCATGGTATTCCTTCACAGATATTTCTGTTCATCTTATGGGGTTCTCCAGGGATGATTTGTCATGGTCCACAGCAAGTTGTCCAACACTTTCTCACATAACTTAGTGACAGGTTACATCATTATTTCACCTGAAGTGCCTCAGGGGGTCTCCTCTTTCTTGTTCTTCCTTTTGCCAACTTCCACACACATTACCATCTCAGCAGGGATGTTATTTGAAGCAATGGCAATGCTTTGGAAGAGGTTCCAAGGTAAATTAGCTTTCATCTGTTAGAAATTCTGCTATAAACTCTATTTGCATCCCATAAAAAAACCTCCAGGGCAGAAAATTTTGGAGGCTCAAAGATCCCAGTGTTTCCTATTGACCTCATCTCCCCTTTACAAACAAAAGGAATCTTCCTTCTGCAGCAATTTGGGAGATACCAAATAGGGAGAAACCATAATAGGAATAAGCTCAGTCAAATCCCTTTTCTAACAGACTACTAAATCCTCCTGAAGCAGCGGAAGTGCCAGGAATAAAGCTTAGGACAAACGGCTGGATATATTTTCACTTCCATACATGCAAAGTAACTCAAGAGCCTTGAAGGAAAGAATCACTTCCCTGAGTACTCTGACTCAGTGAGCTAAGTTGAAGTTCATTCCAAAACATGTTTCCCATCATTACAAAGGGACATTTGAGTCAACTATGTTCTCAAAGAATTATTTACATCCACTATTCAGGATTTCATCAAATGCAAAGTGACTGCACTGATTGAATGGACACAGCTCCTTAATTGCATTCAGAGAAGAGAGCTGCTTGAATTTTATTTATTTACTTGCTGATTTATTATTGTTATTTAGCTGTCTGCTTGCAACTGCAAATATGCTTTTGCTGCTCCATTAACTTGATCTCATATCTACATTTCAAACCCAGCCTAGAATGTCCACACAGAAAATATCTCTGCACCACTTGGGGAAGCTGTGCCTTGCATTTATGGCCAACATCATAGGTTACATTTTTAATTAACACCTCTCCGGGTTTCCTACATAGTAAACAGATATTCTGTAAGAGATTTTATGTGTCTATTTAACATCAGGTCCTAGCAAGAGTTGCAATGGCAAGAAAGAATCTTCCTTTCACTGTTCCCAAGGGAATGTTTCCACGCCATCACAACCCTAACATACAGTGTTTGCTACTTGTTACAGCAGAGATGCAAATTCCATTTCCTCTGCCAGCAGATGTTTAAGCCAGATGTTTCACTGCCACGTTCTCATTGGCTAACAAAGTTGACAGCTTGTTCTTCAGACAGAGGGATAAAAAAAGGTAACAGAAGATTATTACACAGCACAATTGGGTTATGCTTCCAGTTACCAGAAGAGCAATTATGAATTTACAGTGGAATGTAGGAAAACAAGATCCAACATAAGCCAAGGTATGTCAACCAATTTGCCTTCAGGCTAAAGGGAGTAGAAATGCTTCACACATTAGTTACTCAGAAGACCATCTAGACACCTATTCACCATTTCCTGAAATGGAGAGGAAAAAAAAAAAAAAAAAAGCAACAACACAACAAGAAAATTAACCAAATCACTGTTTCCCTACTTTGTATGACTAGCCAGCAAAATACACATTTTCAGAACATTCACAGGCTCAGATCTCAATGCCAAAGATATCACTGTTGGAATTCAGGGCATTATGGCACACATTAAAATAAACTGGTTAGAACAAGGTAATAAGAATTCTTATTCCTTCTGTACCTGGGCATAGGATTACCTCAGCAAATTCACAAAGTCTTTCCTTGCCACCCAGTACCATTAGAATGGCATGCTCAGAACTCAGTAGTGGCACTTGGTGTCACCTCTTTAATATGATGATGACTATAAACGTCAGGCTTTGTCTTCTTGGACCAGGTTTGCCATATGATACCTTTCAGTTCATTACTATGCTTTTTTTACCTTCCTTTCAAGTGCAATTATGTTGTATAGTGAGAAAGAAAATATGTTTTCAACATTTTCATTGCATTTCAAAGTTGCAGTTGAGAAATAATTACAAATGGTAAAAATATCACTCAAAAAAACAGAAAAGAGAAAAAAAAGAATCCTTCTCTTCAGTGGGTTGATCCATCAATATATGTGTGTGTGTATATATATATATGGTATATGACCCTTCTGTACCCAGATGCACTGCAGATATTTCATAGATCGTTCTGAATAAATACAATGATCTTCCTCCCAAACATACCACTAGCAAGTCTGTGTCAGAAAATAGAAAAAAAAAATCAGAAATTATATATGACATTACACTCATTTCTGTTCCCTACTAGACACCCATCTTTTTTTAACTCCAGGTAAGACAGCATATAAAAGCAAGTCCCTCCACAAATCCCCACCGGAAGCTAGAGGAATATTACATTACAATCCATACAGACAGATATTTTATTCATATCACATAACTATATAAAGCATATACCAGTTAATTTTATCTAAATAAAAAACACAATGTGGTTTTTAAATTATTTCAAATTCTTTTCCTAACACGCTGAGGTACATTTTACCTATGTGAGATGAGTGGCATCAAATGCAGATACTGAGAGTGAAACCCCAGAGATGTTTACAGAGAATCATGAAATCCTGGGGCCCTTCCATATATCCCACAGATAAATGGATTATTACTAACATGATTTTGAAAACAAGTGATCAAAGCCAATTTCACTTCACTTAGCCAAAAGAATTTCAAGGAGGAAAAAGAGAGAACTCTGCTGCCATTTTCAAGGTTGATAGCTGCTCTACTCTTGTAATTCTTCCCTACCACAACCACCTGTTTTGTACATGGCCTCATTAATAGCATAATCACTGAATTATTAGTCAGAAAATTTACAAGAACTGCTTGTTATTTCTTGGAGATTAAGGGAAATTGCCATAGAAATGAAAGCTATGGTTTGGAAGGTATAAACCCGGGAATAATTTTACTGGGATTTGAGCTTTTTCCAGATCTTAGGAAGGCTTAAGCTACTCTAAAGATTGTTGAATGCTATTAATCAGACAATTTAACACTTTCTATTATTTTATATAAAACATTCTACATAAGTAATAAGGGGAAATATTGTAATAGCACAGGCCAACAGGGAGCAAAACTGCTTAAGGAATACAATATAGTCTATTTTCTTGAATCAAAAAGGAAGAATTATTTTACAAATGCATGGGAACTACTGGGCCAGAGTTTCCTCAGATGACAGCACAGACAGATTCCACAGTGGCACAACTGTATCCACAGGCCAATATTGAAGTCTATTGACAGAGCAACACAGAGAGTGACCAAAAAGAGAAAGAAGATACAATGGCCATCAGAATATGGTACACTGATGATAGCTGACACAAAAGAATGCACTTTTTCAATCAGTGCTCTATCTCCTAAAACACACAGTACCCTAAACTACTGCTAGAATCCTGGACACCAAATCTAGGTAATAATTAGTCTACATGAGAACTTATGGAGCAACTGACCTCTCTGAATTGCAATATTTTGTAATCATAGAATGGTTTGGCTTCGAAGGAACCTTCAAGATCATTTAGTTCCAAACCCCCTGCCATGGGAAGGGACACCTTCCACTAGAACATATTGCTCAGACCTCCATCCAACCTGGCCTGAAACACTTCCAGGGATGGGGCATCCACAGCTTCTCTGGACCAGCAGTTCCAGGGCCTCACTACCCTCACAGCAAATAATTTTTTCCTAATATCCCATCTAACCCTACCCTCATTCAGTTTAAAGCCATTGCCCTGTAATTACATGCTGCTGCAAATTGTCCTTCTCCATCTTTCTTGTAAGGCTCCCTTCAGGTACTGCAAGGCTGCATTTAGGTCGCCTCAAAGTCCTCACTTTCCCATGCTGAACAAGCCCGTTTCTCTCAATCTTTCCTCAGGAGAGATGCTCCAACCCCATAATCATCTTGGTGGCCTCCTCTAGACTTGCCCCAACAGGTCCTATGTTGAGGACCCCAGAGCTGAATACGGCACTCCAGGTGGGCCTCACCAGAGCAAAGTCCCCTCCCTCATCTGCTGCCCACACTTCTTTGGATGCAGCCCAGGATACAGGTGGCTTTCTGGGTTGTGAGTGCACATGGCTTGTCCAGGTCCATGTCGTCCTTTGAACCTATCTGACCAAAATTAACTGTTTTCAAATGGTCTCTCCACTACCCAGAAACAACAGCAAACAGCTCTCTGAACAGGTCCCCACCAGCAATGACACAGGTCTTTGGAGCTTCCAAGGTCCCTGGACCATATGAAGCTAAACAGGAACTTTAAACAATCCCAGTGGATTACCAATACAAAAATAAATAAAAATTAAGAATGAGAGAGTGGAAAACAAAAGGCAGAAGTAGAACTGCATGGGAAAAGAGAGACATTGCCAAAGCATGAAAGGTCAAAAGTGAAAGATAGAGAAACAGATTCTAAACAGAAAAGAAATTAGAATCTAACTTCCTATGGGAGTAAGGCAAGGAAAAATAAGAAAAATATTTACATTTCCTTTCAGATAACTGAAAACATATAAAGCATAAGAAAAAAAAACAAAACAGTTCGGCACTTGTGGGGTTTCTTGGTACCGTTTTGTTTACAGAGACCCAGGACTTTGCTTAGAGCATCTTCCATTAGCTCTACTGCACAGAATTACAAATGAGGAATCAGGTCATTCACTGGAAATGATGCTAATATCAGTCTCCTATGGTTAATAAGCTTCTGCATTGTGGTGGTGTTGGCTGGAAGTTCATGCTGCAAATCCAAATAACACTGGGTGAACACTGGATTGGACTCCTGAAAAAGATGCCAAATGCTTGCATCAAAAACCCAGCTAGTTGAGAAGAACATCACTCTCATTTGACAATGTTGCTTTTTCTTCCCTGTCACCTGACCTGCAAAGTGACACAAATACTGAAAAAAAATCTCATTTTCAGTACAGTCCTTGTTACCAAAAATTGTAAGACAATTTATAAGCTATAATTATAAGCAAGACAGAGAAACATGAAGAAACTGAAGACAACAGCTGTTCTTCAGTCCAGGGCTAACAATACAATGTTATCAGTTCCGAAAAGCAATTACAGCCTACAGGACCTTTAAACCAGAAAAAAAAAACCTGAAAATCAAAGGCAGAGCTTCAGTATCCAGCCTGGGATGCCAGTCCATCATTTGTGACTGTAAGCTATTGACAAGCTGCTCTATCAGGTTATAAGATACTGGCGTCATTTATCTGCTACTGAAACGGAGTTGAAACATTCAAATATGATAAAGTGACATCTCTACATCACGTTGGAAAGTAAGCAACCAACAGTTATCAACCAAAATTAGTGCTCCGAGGGAGGGAACAGCACAAGCATTTGACACATCATCAAGGATTACTGCCCTATTTAACAAGATTTCTCTGACAACAGTGACAGCCAGTAGCCTGGGCAATGGCTTTTGCAGAGTAAAGCAGAAGATGTCACATGGCAACCTTGCTTCTCTTCTCATCCCAGTGCACCAGGACTCAAATTTCTGAGGGTTGCCTGAGTTTAGAGCGAATTCAACAGCCAGAACAAAGGGCTCAACACGTGTCATACCTGGAGTAAACCTTAACTTTTATAATAGCTCAATAGATGTTGCCTTGTCAGGACTGCTTTGGATTTTATTTAATTGTTGGGGAGGGGGGAGGGGTGATGTTATCCTATTTTGTGTTAAGCATACACACTGAAAGCAGAATACAACACCAGCATTCTAACAACCTTCACTGCAGCAAGCTCAAGGAGCATGGAGAGGATAAAGAGGCTTTTCTTCACCCTCATGTTTCTTGTGACTTCTTATATTAAATGAAACTGGAATTTAGAATTCCTCCCTGCTTTGTTTGTTCATCTTTTCTCCCAGCTTGACTTTTCTTTTTTAGCCTTACCCCCAGGATTTCTTCCCCCTGGCTCTGCCATTCCAAGCACTTTTTTTCTCTGTACTCAGCCAGGTCTCCCTCACTGTGACTTCAGCTGTAGGAGTTAGCAAAATTGGCTA
Organism: Formicarius rufipectus; assembly: GCA_013399695.1. Taxonomy (NCBI): domain Eukaryota; kingdom Metazoa; phylum Chordata; class Aves; order Passeriformes; family Formicariidae; genus Formicarius; species Formicarius rufipectus. The sequence continues at coordinate 1,562,197 of VXAU01002736.1, forward strand.
CTTTGATTAGAAATGTGTGAGTAGAAGGCAGATAATAGCCTGGTTCTCTACTCCTGATCTCCCAGTGAGGGGTCATTGATAGGGGTCAACAGCTGAAATAAGTGTCTCATCACACGAAGAGTTTGTGAAGGAAAAGCTGTACTGTGGAATAAAGTGGAGCACAGCAGTGCTGGGAGCTGGAGGGGGCTGAGTTATCTATATATTTAGGTTGGTTTGTGTTTAGCAAATTTTATTCTAGGCCAGAGCTTCCAGGAACTGCAGAACCTGAAGTCCTGTATTAAACTACAGAAGAGATGCACCTGAGGGACTTGCAACTCCCTGCCCATAGAAATTTATTTAAGGGGCAAAAGAAGGTATAGCCATCCTTCTACTGTGGCTGTGTTCTTGTCTCATCTCATATGCAATGAGGCTGCAGGAATAATCTGGAAGCAAGGGGATTTCCATGAGCTGGTTCACAGACGGGCTCTGATTAAATTATCGCCAGACTAATCTATTTGTTGATTGACACTTGTAACATGAAGACCATCCCAGATCATTTGACACTGGCCACTAGTGAATCATCAAGTTAAAGCCTTTGCTTTAAATGTGACTGTTACGAATGAAATGTCAAGTAGTGACATTTGATATTCTGCACCAATTACTACAGTGCATGCAGGCACATAAGCACCATTTAAACCGAGTCAGACTCAGGCTTTTAGGAGTTCAGGGATCAAAAGAGATGGACTAGGCCTTGTCTAGGTTTATAGACTACATGGCTGTTGAGAGTCCATTAATCAAGTAGGGGGGAAAACAGCCATTATGACTAATGAAAAAGGAGAGATGGGCTAAAGGAGGTTGAAATGGACAGGTGCCCACGTTATGCCCCACATCCTTTGCTCCTCTCGAACAGCCAGCAGAGATGTGGCAATCTGAAATGAATCAAAAAAGCAGAGGTACTGTTGGGCTAAAGGTGGCACAGAAAGAAGAAATCCAAGTTCAAAAGTCACAAACTTAACAAGAGCAGAAGGCACAGAGCTGTGAAAACCTGTCCCATTGCTACTTAACTTGAACGGTGAACAAGAGGAGAAAGTGCTCTACAGACAATGAGTCAAAGCCCTGGTCCTTTCCTCAAAACTCTTTCATCACCCTTACATTTATTAACAGCACCTGCACCACCTTGGTATGGTGTTTGCCTCTGTTTCCCATGTATCAGGTATATAGGAAAGTAAGATCAGGACTTCCATTTCACTGCATTCCAGACAAAACTACCAAATGGGTGAAAGACAGACAGGATGTTGGGGAAAAGAATGAAGGTCTGGGGATGTATCAGGGGACAGAACTATGCTTTCAGTACAAAACCTGATATTAGAGAGGCTTTCTTTAGAGAAAGATTAGATGTTTAGTACGAAACTTGTTGGCTTTTTGAAACCTTTTGACTGAATGATTTTTGAGACAACTGTTGAAACTTTTATTCTTGACAAAGATGTAGAACTGGTATACTTCAGAGGTTTGAACAAAAAATTACTTTAAAATTCTGAAGTCAAAACTCAGAGGTTATTAATTCCCATGTGAACATGCACTTCCCAGCTTTTTTTATTTTCTCTTTTGAACGTGCCACTGACCCTACCTACAGCATCCCCCAGCTGTTTGTATAGCTGCCTCTTGTTTTAGAGAGTGTGTTGAGAGGAAGCCAGCATGATGGATAACAAAAGTCCTTTGACATACCATGTCATTTATCACATAACAGCCTCAATCCTGCTAAGAAGACCTTCTCCATATGTCACTGTCAGCTCCTGTGCCACCTCAATGCATCAAAAAGAAAAGTTTGAATATGAAGCACTGTAATTCCTAAGTCACAGCTCATTGCAGCTTTCCAGACATAAAGAACCATTCTGTCTATCTGCCAGCTTGTTTGTTTAGTTTTCACTGTCTCACATATGTGAGAAATTGTCTTCGGTGTAGACGAAAACCAGAAAAAAATGTCAGAGGTCTGACAGAGGAAAGATAAAAATCTCAAATTCCATCAAGAATTCAATGTGACATTTTTAAGTGGAAAAAGAAACGGCAGCCTATGAGCACTAGATATTAGAGAATTACCAAGAGTCCCATCTTCTTCCTAGTCCAGGAAAGAGGGTCTCTAATGGGCTGATGTAAAAGTAGAAAGCTTAAAGCAATGCAGATAAGCTCCTGACCTCAGCTGCCTAATGGAGACATTTCTCATCTCTTCAGCCCCTTGAAGGGTACAAAATGGAGCTAAAGCTCCTAGGAAAGCCCCTTGAGATTATCCAGCAGGTCCTGCTTTGGGCTGCCTAAAGTAATAGGAATTCACTCCCTAATGCAAGACTTCAACAAGTCAGTTCCCAGATGACACCTGAGTACACAAACAAGAGGAGACTGGAGCCACTGCTTGGGCCTCAGCTCTGCTCTGTTACACAAACACAACAGTCTCTGCGGTGTCTCCAGAGTGTTAGCACAGAAGGCAATAGAGCCATGATCCTTCCACACTTTTGCCACACTCCAGTGTGAAATAGTCGAGGCCATGACTCATCATTCCATTTCTAGTCCCCAAAAGATTCCTACAACAGGATAAGACCCCTTTTCTCAGCTTGGTTTTACAACCCTCCCTAATCCTGCCCTGCTCAGAGACCAGTCTCTGCAGGGCATCTCCAGCACCATCTGGGCATCCATGACTTTCCAGATGAGTCCAGAACAGGCTCTTTTTAGTCCAAGTGTCCTTGAGTCAGCCATGACTGAGCATAGATCCCACATCTAACCAGGCAAATTGTCCCAACCACCCTGTGTGTTCACGAATCACCATTTAGAAAGTCAAAGTTATAACCTTCCTTTTCACATTATTTTAGCGTCCCAGCATCATTCCTGGCCCTAACTTATAGGAACCACTTCATAGACACATTAGGCAGGTTAGGGAAACTTCCATATTACTTTGAGTGATTCATAGACTCCCACAGCGTGAATGATGTTAAACTCCAAGAATTAAGATGCCTTTTTGGATCACAACGAGTAATCTAAAAGCTATGGTTTGCCAGTTTCATTGGGCCATTGTAATGCAATCTGTGTATTTCCACTTCATAAAGATATCATTTCCTTTCAAAAAAATCACAGGTAAGTTATATCTTGAAAATAAATCAATAAACCTTTATTATGCTTACCCTTAGTAGTATTGCTAATACAAAGAAACTTAATTAAATTTTTCCCCAAAAAATGTTTACTGACAAAGCTTCATCCTTCTGTGGCAATCACATGGCTCCTGTCCTTTCCTGGTATCTACTGTTTCTTAAAGAAGAATCACAGAAGGGATATTAAACACAATCTTCTTTACAAGCAGTATTTCTATAAGCTGAGTCACAAGTCAGCTGATTCAAAAGTTCCTATTTTTGGTGCATATTTCAGTGTACTGAAGGTCTCTGAGCAGCAGTTTAACATCAGCACTAATAGCCTTCAGTTCCCATGTCAGATTGGACTTCTTCATCCTTTCTCTCAACTATTTGCAGTAGATGCTCTGTATGGATATATTAAAGATGTGATAAATTAAAAGCCTGGTGAGCCTTCAGGAAGCTGGCAAGCCAAGTCACTGAAAAACTCTTCCAAGGCCTTCGTAGCCCTGTAATCAGCTCTCTCCCCGAAGCTGCAGGATGGAGCTCTGAATCAACAATATCGCTTCTGCTTTCCTTTGTATTTCAGTTTGGCATAAAGACAGGCTTGTTTATGTGTATGTAGGGAAAGTAGGAAGCATAAGAACGATAATTCAGCTAGGGGGAAGCCTTGGTCATTATTTGGGCCACTAGGCAACGGGGTTGAATTACAGCTTGCCATGACAGTACCCTAAATAACTGTTAGCTGGAAAAATTATCTTGTGTTACAGAAACAATTACGAGAGTTAGCCATTTGAAAAAGGAAAACATGCTGCTGAAGAACTGCCATTCAGCCACCACAGCTCACATTCCTTAGATTAAACCAGAAATTTCAAAGGGAAAAAAAGATAAATCAATCCAAGTTTATGCCCAAGTAATGCAACATGTTTTCAGGATAGTACACAACAAAACATATGCATATTTGTGTTGCTGATTTGCACAAACCCATTCCCGCAGGATGAACATAATAATTGAAAATGAGAACACAAATGGCCACTTAAATGCCTAAACCCCAGCTTGAGTAATTGTGCATGCAAACCCATATCTATTTTTCAAGCACAACTGCATTCTTTCAGTCCTGACAATCTGGATCAAAATGGCTTCTATTAACATGATTATATATGCATTTACATACATAGAATACTGCATCACTTGGACCACAGAGTTTTCTGGCACACCTCAAAGCAGACTCCTTGTTTAGGCTTACATGAGGTTTAGCAAGAATTAGCAATGACAGAGCTATACATGCACCATAGCTAGTTTGTGGAGAATTAGATGTATGCTCTGCAGGGACTAACTTCCTCATCTGAAGCTGTGGAAGTAAAATTATGGTTTCAGAGCTGCCATGTGTTTCTCAGAGATTAATAAAATACTTAGGGGAAAAAAAAACAGAGCAGAAGGCGTTTGATTGCACCTGAGCGATTTCTTTTCTGTAGTTTGCAACATCTGTTGCAGACCTAGTTGCCACAACTTCTGGCCAATCGCTTAAAATCAGAAACTCCCAACATCCAGAAGCAATGGGTTCAAAGGTTATGAAAGAGCTACTTTGCACCAACCTAAAGGTCAGGTGGTAAGCAATGACTGAAAGTAAAGCAGGTAGTTTGTTATGGCACTTGGAGACCTTTGGGGACAAAAGATATAACAAATAAATTGCTGTCATCAGTCCACACCACCAGAGCACATACCCTCCCAGTTAAAAATGGGAGAGATATGAACACTGTCAAAGACAGTTCATTATAAATAACAGTCTTGAGATGGGCTTCTGTTTTAGTAGGAAATTGTGTAATGAAAAGATACACCGATTCAAAGTATTTCTACTGTTTATGGCAAAAGAGGCTTTTTCTTAACATTCTCCTTTTTATTTACGTTCCCAGCTGTATTAGTGTTATGAGCCTGAAAGCTCAAAGCCATTGATATGGACAATATTTGATTACTGAACAGACTGTGTGCTGTATGGGATTACATCCCATTCAAAGCTGTCTACAGAAAAACAGAGAAGTTGCACAGTTCAAGGGTGCCCTCACCTGCATGTCAGGGAAAGAGACAGAAATTACTGTGACTTCAGTCACTTCTCCACTTGAAATCCAGCATGTGCACAAGGCCAGATAGCATATTCTCCAAACAAAGTTATTTGAAAGCAAACTCTCTTATGTAACATGCATGGACTGGAGGGAGGAAAAAACAAAAGGCAACTGTTCTCCAACTGTTCTGGGATTTTCACGTTCAACCTCTACACTGTTTGTAACAAGACATTTGTCAGGTAAATCTACAGAACATTTGGCTATTTCATGGAGATCGTTCAACCCACAAAGAATCAGCTGCCTTTCCAGAGAACTCAGCCTAACCCTAAAGATGTAATTTTTATCATCTAAAAACAGTCATGTGAAACACAGATTAATCTCCCATAGCTCCTTCTACTTCACTTTCAGACCTTGTGTACTCTGTTGCCACAGGTGTATTCCATACCTGTTTTGCCTAACATCATATCCATCTAAGCACAGAATTCACTGCTACTCAAATGAAGTACTAGAGATTCCTATTATGTAGACCAAGGTCTATTAGAGACTTGGATGAGAGATCACTAATTTTTTTTCACATCACTGGAGCAAGGATTTAAAGCCATGATAGTGCTCTTTGTTAGTGACTGATTAGTGCAATAAACTACATTGCTACATAAAGCCTCTTTCCCTGGTTCTTCTCATTTCTAAATGGTATTAAAATAGTTTATGAGTGTTCAGCTGCTCTGCACTTTACATCCTCTTATGTGCCATAACTGTTGGGGGAAGAAAGAAAAATCATCACTTTTTTTAATCTTTGCCTTTTGTTTTTATGTTAATGACCTTTTGTTATCTAACAGACAATGAATACAGGAAACATCAAGAAGTTTTCATTAGTGTTATTACTATTGCTGCTGGCAGAAGACACCATAGACCAGAGCTAGAACTGAAAACCAAATTTCTGCTACAGGCAGTGTCCCTAGGAGGACTGCTACTTCCCTCTCCTTCAAAAGCTGAGCTTATGAGTTTTTGGGGAGAAAAATGAGGGATCACGGTGAATAGAGAAGGAACTACTCCTAGAGATGCTGTCACTGGACACACATGAAAAGAATCCTTGCACTCACACCTCATTATTGCCTGACAAGTTTGAAAAATAAAAAAAAAAAAAAAAAAGGAAGCAACAGAAACAGCCCTACATGAAGATGCTGACTTGGTTATGGAGTGTTATGTGTATGTATTTAGAAATAAATCCTTTTTCCTATTTGCATTCAGTGATATCTATACAGCAGAATACAGCAACTCTTCGCCAACTACTATAATAGTCCGTAAGTTTTTGTCACTTGTGGCAGACGAACACACACAATCAAAAGGATGAATCAGGACCTAGACTATATTGTTCACTACCACTTCTCTGTGTTCTGCTTTCCTAGACATAGAAGACTCCAGTGGATATAACTGAACATATAACCATTTTACACAAGGACACATTCATTTGTAAAATTCAACAAGCCAGTTCTAAAAAAGCCATGGAAAGTTCTACACCATTCTGAATATAGCATCATTTCTAAAGAATTTTACATTATAAATCATCACAATTCCCATGCAGGAAAACACCAGCAGTTACCCGAGAGTCCCTATTGGGCTTATGGAATCAATGAAGTAGGATGCGTTCAAATCCTAAATCCAGAGTTTTGCAGTATGCACCAGCCCAAGGTGTACCATCACTGGTGTTTCTCTTCCCTGCCAACCTCACTTTTTTTCTTTCTCTTCCCTTAGCTCAAACCTGGATTAGGTAACTTCAAAAGCTCTTCAGTTTTTCAAACCCCTTCAAGATTCAGAGCTGCTTTGCAGTATTCAACCCATGCTGCAGCTTTTTCCTGACTCCCAGCAGTGCTGCCTGTTAGGCTGCAGAAAAGGTTTAGATTTCTCATTCTCTCATTACAATATTGACTCCATTTTCTGGTTTTTATTTTCTTGATGCTTCTGTGGGACATTCAGCTGGATTTATAAATTAGACCAGCAATTTGCTGATACCACTGGAGCAAATTTTGCCAGTGTAATTACTCCAATTGCAGTTTCATGAACCATGTGCACAGGTAAACAATTCAACTTCAGCTGGACTTGTGAAGGCACATTTTTGCACAGCAATTTCGAAAACATAAGCTTTCAAATGAAGCTTATTTTTGTGGACAAGGCTCTTCATCACGTTCCTACAGATTCCATTTTCAATTGCCAGTCTGTTTCCCCAACTCAAGGTCATTATATGTCCTCTCTCCTCTCAAAGTACTTTGCCAGCTTTTAATGTTACATTTGAATAACAGATTCCAAAGAGAGGAGAGGGGAAAGTGAGAGGGAAACACATAAATATAAATGTTAAAGAAGAACATTACCAAAACACAAAGGTAACCCAACATAGAATTCTTTAAAAGTGAATGCATGAAAAAGCACGTTTACACTTGCAAAACTAAGCTCCTCTTTTTTTTTTTTTGTTCATAGACTTTCAAGAAGAATTTTTGTGCATATTTCACAAAAAAAAAATTATGTGTTTTAATACTTAAAAGGGACCATATAGCCATATAAAACGTGAAATGTCACTTTGAACTTCAAGGATGTCCAGTTTTCATGGCAAAAGAAATACTGCCTGATTTATTACACAGTGTAATATATGAAGGTATATTATGAGAGACAATAACCCTCATTCCCAGGCAATTTCAGCTTTCCAGGTAGTGTGGATATTGCAGTAAAGTATTGGACATTCTTCACTGCATCTATAAAAGTGAAGTTTTTACAATTTCATTTTGTGGACTTCTCTTTTTCCATCCTATGAATAACAACTCTATCACTGCATCTCCAGCTTCCAATAGGCATTAACTCAGGTAAACAGATTTCATCTTGAGATGGGTGACCACAACAGCCCCTTTACTCATGATATTGGCTCATCTGCAAAATATTCAGGTTTGATATCAGTATTTGATGTCTAGCACAGCCAGATATGAGGTAACATCCAAATTCAGCAGCAATTACAACATGTCTCAGTGTAGGTTTACTTAGTCACCTGGGTCAGGTTTTGCAGATGTCTCCTGTAAATTCCAACAAGGTATAAAGAGACTCTCAGTTTTAAACACATTTCTCTAATTCCTGCATTGATGATACTGAAGTATCCTTCACAAACCTTCATCAGGTGGTCATGGAAGTCATTGCAGCAGGAACGTGATCAGCATGTAATCCTGAAGAAGGGCTGTAACTACAAAGCTCACAGTTCCATGAAGTGCATCCTGTGGCCAGGACTGAGGAGATGGATCAGGCTGCATGAGAGCAACAGCCCAGCATCCTTTTCAGTCTCACCAATCCTATTGCACAGCTTGTGCCACTAATGCACCAGTTTCTAACAAGGGACCAGCTGCTCCTGGCCTGTCTCTATACAGAGCCTAGCACAGGCTCAATTGTTATGGGAATAATATACCACAAATGGGACTCAAATAAGCACAATAACAAACAAAAGGGATAATGATACACAATCAAGCTAACAAGAATTATAATATAATTCAATCATCTCATTAACTTTACTAAAAGCTAGCTTTGTACATCAGTCTCCTGGCTCTTGAAAATGTCTTCAAAGGAACACACACATCTGATTATACGAACTCCCTTCATCAGTCAGAAAAACAGACATGAATGCAGAACAAAAGGATTCCTTTCTGAGCCTGTAGAACAACCTGTTCACAACTAATAGTCAGGCTAACTTAAAAATGCAAGGTCAAACCTACCTAAAAATGCAATAATTTCCAAGACTAAAAGCCAAAATGTTTAGTAGTCCAGGACAGTAACATCACTGAGGCCACACCCAGTGATTTTTTTCAGTGAAATTCTCGGGTGACTTTGCATCACCGCCACAAATCAGAAAGGAGAGAGCAAAGGGACAGGCATTCAACTCCTTGGGTACCTTCAGTGTTTAAGAGCTTATAAAGACTGCACATGCTTTGAAATTGGCAACTGGCAGACTAAAGAAACAGGGAACAATGCATGAGATCCTTCCAGTTTTTAATATGGCCATTAACTAATTAGTTTTCACAACCATTTAGACAGGTAATATTGTAACCTCCATTCTATTAGCAAGAACAATATGCTACTTCCATAAGAAATCTGGAAGCAGGAGAATGAGGCCCCAGAATTTAGAATTTAACAAGACCTAGACCCTTTTCACACCAGACTTAGTAGTGCTCTGTCAAAAACTAGCAATTGTGTTGGTCAGTTATTAGGCTGGACACTGGGACAAGCAGTTATAAGCAATAGATTGCATTCAAGCTCTGCCTCAAACTCCTGGAAGCACATGGGATGTGCTGAAGATAGAAGAAACAGCACCAAAGCACCCAAAATTTCAGTTATACTGGTTCTGGGAAACCAAAGCACCAAGCAATAACACCAACCACTGAGACAAGACTGGTGCCGAGTCCCACAGACAATGATATCATAGGCTCCTGTTTTAGAGGCTCAGGCACACAATAAATTAGGTGAGGGTGTTATAACAACAGCTGGCTGCTAATTAGTCACAGCCCCCCTCAGCAGGATATGAACAAAGTGGCAGAGAACATCTAGAGTAAATTAAATTTTAAAAAATCCTACTGCAATCACTCCCCCGACAGACCCTTTCTTCCTCTCCCCTCATGCCTTTTTATTTATTGTAATTACTTTAGTAATAAGATTTGTTTCCTTGTTATTATATATATTACCATGCAGGGTAACAACAACAACAACAAAAAATAATAGCTGGGAAGAGTTATGGAGCTTATTTATCTCCTTGGCTGTTATTGGGCCATTGGGTGAAGAGAACGATGAGGAGGTGGGGGCCTGGGAAAAGCAGTAAATAGAAAAGAAAGCATATTCCTCGGGAGCAGAGACATATGGAGGCATATTTACAAAGGAGGAAACACTGACAATGAGTGAAGAGAGCTAATAACTCAGGGGGCCCAGCAGCTTTGGCTGATAAAGGAAGGAATAAACAATCCTGCACTGGAAGTGCTGTCAGAAGGGAGAGTCCTGGGGTGCAGCTGTCTGCAGAGGGATGTTTATCACAGGAGGAGAGCCAAGCACGGACTGTCGCATCAGCAGAGCACAAAGGGCCTTGGCTGAAACTGAGGTACCTCCCACAGCAGAGGGGAACTCAAACAAGTGCCTGGTGCAGGGCCAGGCCCTATTTCTGGCTCCACTAAGGAACAGTTTGAGATGAGAGCTAAGAAATACTGCAGCTCATATTTTATGCTGTGCAGGCACTAGCTATATCTGCTACCCTAAGCTCCCAAATCCATTACTATCCTCTCAGTGGAGGGCAGCAGGAGCAACACCTGAGGCACCAAAGAGCTGCAAAAACTTCTGGTCCACTTGAGGAAAATCAGCCCACACTTCATATGCACTTCCCAGAGCCACAAAGTATGACAATACAGGTATTTGTATCTTTATCACCTCTGAGGTCTTAAGGAAACCACCAGTGCACACAAGCTTGCCACCTTACAATGTGCAACTCAGAGCAGAGCCAGGGTAAGTGAATAAAAGTTCTTTCACATTTTACAGAATGCTCTTTTTTTTTACAAGTAAGCCTTGGCGTCCACATTTTCCTACCCATGTACTTTTGGCAAGGTGGTGACAATTCAGATGAAGAACTTCTGAAGAAAACGGGGAGGATAAACTCATACAGCATCTGTCAAAGAAGAGCATCACACTAGTCCTGTAGTACCACTCTCCTATAGAGAGATTGCATTAATTCAAAAAGTTCCCTCCCAGCCCTTCCATATCTCTGCACTGTCTTCAGAGAAACACACACATCATAGATTAACCAGTCTGGAGAGAGCCTTTGGAGTGCGTTTGCAAAATGCATGGCACCAATTTAGTTATGTGAGGTTAGATTGTGAGAATTAAACTTATCCTTTCAATCCTCTGACCACAGAGAAGCAATAAAGAGGAGGAGGGATGTTTGCAGTTGTACAGCTTTGTGTGATATCACTTCAAGATTTATTCCTTGAGGATGCAGTTCTGGATTGTAAATTGACTCCTTAGACTATCCATTAACAATTTTTTTCCCTATTCCTGATCATTTTTGCCCTTATTGCCCAGAGAATGCAATACCTGAATTCAGGAGAGCAAGCACAGGAGAGGAAAAGGTCATATATACAAGTAGTGTGTTTTGGTTATAGAAACAAACATGCTTCTGCTCCTCCTAGTACTGTGCTTCAAAATAGAAATGGCCAGGTTCCAAAGATTAAGTGGGAGCACACCCCTTTTTCCTTTATAGCTTTTGAGTGTGTTCAGAAGAAGCCTGTTCTAGAAGGGATTTTAGTGGTCATTTCTATTTCAGTAATTGTAAAAAAACCTAATATTTTTCTCTAATGGATTTGAGGAGATAATGAACAACGTCCACGGAGTACACAATAATGCAATAAACAGACTAAATATAAGGGGAGAAATGTGGATGGAGAAGTAGAAAACCCAGCACCTCACCTGCCTTAACTGGGAGCTGCAAAGCTTACTCAGCCAGTGTTGTGGGAAGGTAGGTGCAGGAGAGAATGAGCTGTTTATCAACCAGGTAAAGAATAGTCCATGGCTATTATCCAAAATCCAAGGCAGGATTTCCTCTGCCTAACTGCTACTGTGGTTACCCCATGAAGAAATCGTGTGACTTCCAATAAATGGGGGAAGGGGGAAGGGGGAAGAAAGACTCACCAGCTCCCATCTCCTCTCAGTAGTTCAATTACTTTATAAAATGCATTAAGACCTTTTCAATTAATTCTCTTTAAGTCAATAGGAGAGAGGAAAAAGCGCGACAAGGGAAGCAGATGGAAAGAAAGAGGGAACATGACAAGGCAGTAAAGGAATAGGAAGAACTTGTTAGGGTAGGAGAGAGACAAACTCGGAGGGCTGTGATATTGGCCAGCAAAGGATTTGTCAGTGGTGAGAGAATTTATGAATACACAAAATGCATAGATGCTTCTTGAGTAGTCTGCATGGGAAGTATTCTTTAACACAAAACCACTTCCCCACTTCTTGCTTGAGCAGTGATCTTTCAAGGCCAATCATTTTTAGTTTAATACTTCTGGGAACTGGGGAGAAAAACACTCTGAAACAGGCACAATTGGCAAGCATCAAGCGTTAGCATTTGGCATCATTTATTACTGCTGTTTATGGTGATATAAATTAGGTTATACTGATATAATTAATAACCCTAAATTTAATGTGTAATAAATAGCAATATTTATCTAGACACTGCAGGGTCTGGAGAAGTCCAGCCAAAAGCACAAAATGTTGGCCTCTGTGTTGAGTGAGCACATGTGTGGGAGTGCCAGGTGTGTGTGGAGATGTCTTGCAGGTCCAACAGATGCTGAGGAACAGCTGCAGGACCAGGCTGCTGACAGGAGGACGCACAGCAGGCACACATATATGGCAGCACATGAACACATCACGAGTTAGCACACAACTGCACAGGCATGCACGAGCACATGGCTCTATGCTCAAATGTGTGATAATAGGTTTATGTGGAACACTGAGGACAGCAAACAATGTTTTCTTTCTTTGCAGAAACCTCTTTTTGTGCTGCTATAATCTGGTTTTTTATACGTTCCCTCACTGAACCCTGCTTTCTGGATTCTGCACAACTGCAACTATAATTAATTTACTTTTGGGTACAAAGATTTCACCTCCACAGATGAATGTTTTTTAAAGCAAAAAAAATTTAAAAAGGTTTCACCAGAGGCTACTCTGCACCGTTCCTCGTAAATCTAAAGTTTTCCAAGAGTATTATTTTTTCACAGTCTGCAAGTTAAAAACAAGCCTAATGTTCAAACAGTTGTAGATCTAGACTGACATTTCAAATTGCACTGAGGTTATGTATGTCACTCATTCTATAAGGAAGAAAATTCAGCCAAAATGCAGAGGCAAAGACCAAGGTCTCATAGTCCAACAGCAGCAGAGCCAGGAACAAAGCACAGGTTTCTCTCTTTCCCACTGCCATTTTATATCATATTCCTAATGAAGGTGATACTCTTCTTCATGGGTTCCTTGACAATTTATAGATATTAATTCCTTTTAAAGCTTTCCATTTTATGATGATGTAGTTTAAAAGTGGACTACAGGTATAGGTGAATGAATTGAGCCATAAGGCCAAACAACACTCATTACTTTGGATTGACAGACAATTTGTGCAAAATATGGTCAGACTGCAAGGACACTAAGTATATGACTGTCACTTCAGATTGACTTACACTACTGGTCTTGGAGACTAAAATTATTTTTTCTTTGTAATTTTTATCAAAAGAAATGAAATTTAAAAACATAAGTAACTCTCAGGTCAGATCACAAATGTATATGAGGCAGCATCCCATCACCAGCAATAGTCTAAAGCCAGTGTCTGGCAGAAAGCATGAGATTAACTTTATGAAAAGCAGTATCCATTATTTAATTTAAAAGATATAACCACTATCAGATCAGCTGAATATTATTTGACAAGACAGCACCTCAGTGCTGCTCATGAAGTAGCAAGACACTGGGCTACACACAGCAACACAATCACTCCCCAGTTTTGTTTGAACTGAACACAGTCACATTAGGTGCAGAATTTGATAGTGATCTGTATTTTTACATGATGACAAGCCCACTTGTACATGCACACTTGCTTCACCACTGCCTTCACTTAGCACCAGGGCTCCAAGTCTATCTCTGATAGACAGGGAGGGATTCTCCAAGTATTGACTGAAGTGAGAGGGAGGGTGGAGAGCTGCTTCCTGGCTCAGCCCCACACAGGCAGAGCATAATCCCATTAATGCAGCCCTGTCTGCATTAGAGGAGCATCCTGTGTGTAACTTTCAGATCACATTAACTAAAGGAAATACCAAGGCACTGAGCATCTTGCTGCATGAGGCTCCCAAAGTGTGATGGTGCAGTGCCCTGCTGGGATGAGCGCTCATCCTCTGAGCTGTGCCTTCAGCGGGCAGCCAGCTGGGGAACGGGCACGGCTGGGCTGCTGCTAAAAAATCCTTTGTAACCAGGCACTGATTATGCACACCCCAGCACACAGGGATTGGGAACAAGGAGAGTGAGGAGATTCAAAGAACTGCCAACAAAAAATAATCCAAGTCTTTTCTAAACAAAGACACTGAAACACCAAGATAAAAACAACAGAGGCACTGACACAAGAGAAATCTTTGTTTCACAATAAGGGATAAGACCACTGGTATTTCCTGTGTCCAGCATAGAGCCAAGATAGTTGTTGGTCTAAATAGCAGATTTGCTGCATTCAGCATGCCCAGTCCTCACAGGGGAAAGGTGTGAGACAACAGCAACTTGATTAAACTAGCAGGGAGCAGCAGGTCGGGGTGTTAGCAAAGGGAACAAGGAACAACAGACACTCTAGCAGACTTTTCAGGGGTGTCTGGGGCTGCTTCACAACGAGGATTGTGAATCCCAGGGCAAACAAGAAATTTCATTGAATGAGCTAACAGGTTTAACAGATGTAAAAAGTATTTAGCAAGTATCTTCTTAGCTTCCCCAGAAAATAGTTCCCTCTTAACATTGACTTGAACGATAACAAAGGTTATTAGAGCATTTAAACTTGGACAAACTTTTTAACTCATCAGCAGATTTAAACTACAGTTCAAGCTCATCTACACCAGGGAAGGCAAAACACCCTCCTGTGTGACACAAGCCCAGGCAGTATACTTCATTCAGGTGTCACCTAGAGCCATGTCTCCCCTTCTGAGGGTCCCTTCTCTGCTATACTTACTCCTGACAGCTGGAGAGAAAGGTCAGACATTCCCTCCAGTTCTGCATCTGCAGGAAACTTTAAGTGTAGTGAAAGGAAAGAAACAAGGGGTAAAAGCCACAGCCTTTTTTTTTTTTCTTGCTTCTTCTGTCTGGAAGGATCAATAAAGCATTTGGTGCCAATAGAGGCTCCAAATACCCTGGGGCAATATCCAGCTATTTTGAACAGTCCTCCCAGACTCATCATAGACTCAGCACCCACAGCAGCCCAAAAGCTGTGACTTCACAGACTAGGGACTGTCAGAAAAGTCTAAGGTGCTCCCTGCTGAATCCCTCACCCCAATTAGAAATTAACTAGTTTAGAACCAAACTCAATGCAGTTGCTGCTCAGGATTGATTTTCTGTTCCTAGAGTACTCCAGCTGCACAACCCCAAAGCAGGTGGGAGAACCCAGCTTAAGAAGAGTTGTTCGTCTGTACTTTGCTGTGTTTCAGTGCTTATTTAAGCCCATCTTTTCAACTTCAAGATTTGTCACGTTTCATTTTAATAAGCCAAGGGACACAGTTGTTGCCAAAACCCGCAAAACCTCATAGCCAGGTCAAGAACACACAAGTCACCAGCCACTGGTGGGATGTGACCATGACATCCTGCCCCTGCACCTGACAGGACCAACAGTTGTTAACTTACAGCCACTCCACAAATACCCAAAGTGAGAAAACTCTCTCTGTAGAGATGAGGATTTTTTTTTCCTCTCAGCTAAGTGCAAGCCTACCTTAACTTGATGCACTCTGCCAGCTTTCAAAGGGAACTCCTCTTACACAGGTTGCACAGTGATATATATTTTGTGTCAACATATTAGGAGCAGAGTTGTACTTTTTCCACTCATGTACGGGGAGAGGGAAGGGAAGTTAGTGTGGGTGGACAGGGATGGTGTAATGCAAAGAATGAAAAAAGGAATCAGTATTTTCCAAGACCAGATTCAGTATCTCTTAGGAAACACGTGGGAGGAAGATTGAAAAGAAGGTGGGAGACGAAGGGAGCTTCACTGTATGGAAATATTTCCATGAAAATGTGAAAATTTAAGATATCCTTACTCATCCTCTCCCCCACCAGGCTATACAAAGCATTAATTACAGCCAGTTCTTCCCAAGCATATCTGTCTTACAGGTGTAATGTGCCCTGCTGCTTTAACAGAACGGATAGGTCTCCATTTATCAAGAAATATCTTGTTTCTCCAGCACCACTAGCACTCCATCCAGACAACTGAGAGCTTATGGCCACAGACAGTACAGAATCACATGCACCTGACCAATGCAACACAGCACACTGGGCCATGTCTCCAATTCACACTTTCCATATAGGACTGATAACAGAATGAATCAAATGTGAGGCAAAGGCAATTCTCCTGGACCAGATATTGAAGTCAAGACCTGGTAGGACCACAGGGGTAAAGCCTGCAGACAAACCCAGCCAACTGCAGAATAAGTGCTTATCCCAACTCACTTGCCATTGATTACTCCATCAGGATTAAGCATGGGCACAATCTTGAAAATGAAGCATTTCCGCAGCAGATCAGCAATGGGGTCACTGCTCACCAGGAACTCCAGGGTCCCCTTCATCACCCAGCTGGCATTGCTCTCTCCAGGGTGAACACGAGCTGTTAGAAACACATAGGGACGACTGCCTGGAAAACAAAGCAAAAACATCCCAGAACTGAACAGGACTTATCACCTTTGCATACATTTTATTCCTTTGACTTGTGATAACAATTCAAAATCTATTTTAAGGAAAACACGTCCCTAAATGATCCAGGGATTTCCTCAAGGTGCTATTTGTGAATTGATCACAGGTTTGAACCTCAGAACCAGCACAGTGCCAGTTTTATCTGATCCTTTTGCTTGTTTATTCTACCATACCATACAGATATTCACGGGTGCCATCAGAGAGCATTCCCTATGTGCAGGTTTACTGCCTCTCCAAATGGCACTAGCATACATTCTAGCAATTCTTGTAAGTTCATTAAGGTTTAAGAGACAGGTAGAAATTATTTAATTTTCTAAGGTCCTGCTCTATTTTCAGTATTTCACCGTTAACAGTTCAGAACTTCATAAATATCAAAGCAGATCTGCCCATCCATAAGGACCCCAAGGACACAGAAGTTGCCTGATCTCTGGCAGGGTGTTGTAGGATGAAAATCATAAATAATCAAGCTAACTTGCTATAATTGCATAAAGTGTATTATACATTCACCAGAGAAGCTGCAGAGGTTGAGTATTCAAAGCTAACCATCATTTCATAACCATCCAGCAAGAAGTAGGAAAAACAATGCACATAGTTAAAGCAGACTGTTCCTTTGGGTGGGAAAATCTTTTTCAGTTACATATAACATAGATACTCAGACTGGCAAAGCTCATTATCAGAAATTGCAACTAGAAGAGTTCAGCTGTTTCTAGGAGTTCATTTGGAATGGGAAACATAAGGTGTGGTAATTTGGGGTAGGGAGAGGTTTGGAGGGTTGCTTTTTTCTAAAAAGCAAAAAAATAAACTTTTCACTAAAAAGTTTATTGGTAATTTTGTCTGTTTCAAAGCAGACTTGCAACTTAACAGCAAAAGTTTCCTTGTTATCAGATATGTTATTTGCTGTTCCTGTGAAAAAAACCACTAAACACATTTGGTCTAGTTACAAGCCTCCAAAAGCTCTCAGCATACATATGCTTAGAAAAAAAACTAAGTTTGACAGCAGATTCTTTGAAGATCCCATCTGTGCTGAGCACACTCCACTGATGGGCCAAGGAAACAGGGGAAGGCAGGAGGAGACACCTGCCAGGCTCAGAAAATAAAAGGAAAGGAGAAAGCAATTACGTGTCTTAAAATGATCCTTTTGTGAGCATTCACTGTCTGAGGCCGTTGTCACAAGTCGACCCGACAGATTTACTTTAGTGGGAAGCATCACCTGTCAGGGCACCCCAGCGATGCCAGGAGAGGTTTGTCCTGCTCCATCAGGCAGTGTCAGAGCTCAGCCTCTGCTCCTTTCATGAACTGAGGGGCCTCAGCTGACAGGCTTGGGAGAGGTAACAGGACAGAAAACAAAACTAAAGGCCTCAGCTGAGCATCCTGGTAAACAAGTGCTGAATTAACAAGTTACATGAGTTTGTTCTTAGGTCCCAAATCCACACTTCAGTTTCCAAATGCTTTAGAAATCATTAAGCAATTAAAGAAAACCAGGGAGGTAAAGCATCAGCCCCCAAAAATATAGATAGTATTAAAGAGCTGTTTAGTTATCTGACAAAGCAAAGGCTGTGTCAGAGCTGAGAATAGAGGTGAAATCTCTCACTTCAGAGTCAAACAAGGAACAAGCACTAGTTTTTCTCCTTAACTTTATTCTGCACAGTTCTGCTCAGTATATACATTACAGCACAATTTAGTTACATCTTACAAGGGTGTACTCAGATTTGGAAACAATCCCCTCTCAATTCCTCCACACTTCCATGCTTTCCTCTTAAGCAGTTGGTGGGCTAGAAGAGTGAACTGCAGTCTCAGCTTAAAGAACTCACACAGAGCAATCATCTTCTGGTCCAGTAAAGCAACTGGGACTCTTTCTCAGTAGCCACTTATTAAGCTTTTATTCTTCCACTCCACTGTACTGAGAGAGGGTCATCATATTTGGATCAATGTGTAAACATAAATGCCTTACACATGGATTGCAAATGATTCCTTTAGCTCCTGCGAAACTACTAGACATTCTGATTTTCCCCCCTCCCCAAAATTAGAATACACTATTTTTTGTTCTGCTCCAGATAATCGTGCATTACCAGCTACCTTAATAATGTTTTAAAATAATAACAAAAACCAGCTCTCAGAAAGACATCAGATGAATTCTGCCTTTTCCAAACATTTCCTCCCATCACCATGATTTAGTTCTGTTTTGCAAGCTCATTGCTGAGCTAAATTTATGGGGCTGTGCAGTTGTAGCTGGGAATGAGGCTCCTGAGGACTTCTAATCGACAACAGCTGTAAATAGCACAGAACAAAATAAAATGTACTCTCTTTTGCAATTGATGAATACAACCTTAACTACTCTTACCTCCTCTGTATATTAGGAGAGAGCTCAGCATCTCAGCTGAAGTTCTTTCCTCAGTCAAAATAAGAGCCAAAAAGAAACTCTAAGCAAGGGTTTTCTCATGTCAGAAACCCAGAATAGTTTGCCATAATTCTGCTAATTGCAGTAGCATGGTACTGGCAGAGTACTGCTTTTCCTCTCAAGGCTCAAAGTCAAGCTCATCTTACTTATATTCAGTGTTGGAAAAGCTTCTGGAGTGTCCAGATCTTAAAACCCAAGGAATAGGAGGATGGGCGAAGAGACCAGAGATCACCTACACTGTTTCCCTGGGGGTGACAATGGAGGACCCATTGTGTGCAGGACCAGCCAAGGAAATCTCTATATTCTAGTTAAAGTTTCATTTTAAAGATCCCCTCCTGCCAAGCACATCCTCAGCTCTGACATCCCACCCACAAGAGAGTCATAACCAAGGTATGTACAAGCAAGGAAACCACAGAGCTTGTTAACTGCTTATTCCCTTCATGGGAGCCATCACAGCCAAACCCCACAGCCAAACATTGCTCCCCCAGAGTGCTCCCAGCATGAAAACTAATGAAGCAGCAAATAGAGCAAAGAGCTGATGACATGGCCATAAAACTTGCTACCCTTGAAACACCTGGAAAACAGCAGGAGTTGCATAACCACATGTTTTACAGCATATCCAGTTACTTGTCTGCCTTGGAATTATTATACTAATTGCAATAAGCTTTAAAGCTCATGAATGTGCTGAACAAAGCACCGGCCAAGTACACTCCACAATCAACTGGTATCACCAGTCAAGATCTCTCCACTCAGTTCAGCTGCTTCACTTCCTTCCAACGATCTCACAACTGCAGTCCTGACCACACCACCTCAGTACTACCCAGAACCGCTTACTGGTTTATACTGGTGCCCAGCTGCCCTTCTCTCTGCTGTTTCAGAGCCCCTTGTACTCTTTCCCTGCTAACCTATCTTCAGAACACACAGCCGTAGGTCCTCTCATATACCTCCTTCCTGGACCAAACTGAAGTCTTCAAAATCCTCAAACTAACACTTAGGCAGCATCCCCCCAAAGTTCTTGGGAAGCTGCCAGAAAGCTCAGTTCAGCCATTTATCTCTGCAAAGCCCACATGACATATAACCTTCTCTGGGAATGTAAATAATAAAAAGGGAAAGTAGAACCTTTTCATGCTACATAAAGCCTTATCCTTCAAATCATGCCTCCTTACATCGTGTTATATTTTGACATGCCCAGAATATAATGTGGCATCAACAATACCCAAGGTGAGAGATTAAAGACCTACTGAGTCCTCTAGCAAAACTTCAAGCAAAGAACCTTTGAATAATAATTTTACTAATGTATCACTTAATTCCCATCTCTCTCTCTTCACTCATTTTTGACTGTGGATATATGTGTGAAAGTAAGAGCTTTGTTCTTTCAGTCCTGCTAACTTGCTGCTTAATCTCCTGCCTCTAAGGGTCCTTCCCTAGTCATGACACCACTAAGGAACACTAAAAGGTGACTTTCATGTCACTAATCGTGACATCAGCTGGGGAAAGAGAAGCCTGAAAGGAACAAAATCCCATTAACACAGCAGTGTCCCTCATCAAGAGGAGCATAGAAAAGAAATGCAGTTCCAGATGCCCTGACCTGAGCTGCTGTTCTAAATTATTTCAAGCTGAGATTTCAGCCATGCCATTTGTAAAGGCACAGGGCATTGAAACAACACAGGGCTAGGATTTTTTAAGGAGTCAAAGGATATTATCTACACAGCATGTGAGAAATTCAACCTAGATCCAGGTCTTGGGTGAAATTCTCCTGGCTGTGACTCTGCATACCTCTCTTCCCTTAACACAAAACCAGGACCATTAGCACACAGGGTTTTTTTTCTTCTTTATACCTAAATAAAGCATCACTACTATGAGTGTTACACAAATCAGAGAGTCACGTTTACCTTAGTCTATAGAAGACAGAAACCAAGAAAGCTAAACTCTCCCTGACAACTTAATTAGCTGTGGCCACTACAGGGTATTGTGCAAGTAAATGATGTGTAGGACAATCATGTATCTCTTCTGTGTCACAGCTGCATCCTGTCCTGGATACATCTGATATACCCAGGGCTGCACAGTTATGCAAAGCCAGAGAGAAGACAGGATATGGTGTGATGTACAATGAATATATTAAAGTATGTTGGTACAAAACATCAAATACTGAGATCACAGAAAACATGAGACTGATCTCGAGCAGAATCAGTGTCAGATACTTTTTTCCCCCCTTCTAAAACTTTTTCAGTAGCTGTCAGTCTTTTAGTTGCCTTAAGACAAAATAGTTCCTTCCTCCCCATCTCTGCCCATACACACACGTTGCTGTCTCCTTGTTGACCCTGCTTTTGGGTTAAATGCTCCAAAAGCAGACATATCTTAAGACAAAATAGAGTCTAGCAGGATCAGCTGTTGTTTTCCAGAATTATCAATGAGCTATTCCTTTCTGAAATAGGTCTATACTATATGTATTATTACTGTTAGCTATGGCAAAGAAGTGAACTTGATAAATCATCTCTGCTTCCTGTTCTCTACCTTCATAACTTGGTGGAGGAGTTTCAGCCTGCAAGTTGCTTGGCAACCTCCTCTTGTGTATGTGTTTTATGAATTCATTCACCTCGAATCAGAGATTATCAGGGAGCTGAACATGGGTACAGACTGCCCAGCCTCAGTTCACCTTGATATCCTACTACTGCTGGGCTTTAACTCTGGGAAATTGGTAAGCAATTTGTCAAGTCTGTTTTGGATGAGCTTCCAAAATCCCAAGTTCTGAAGGCAGAATGTACCACTGCCATTATTTACCAGGACCATCTGTATGACTAAAGACAAAGGAAACCCACATGAACGAATTCCTGTTCAAATCAAAGGATACCTCTTGGGGAAGATTGGGCAACAACTGAACCTAGTTTTCAGAACTTACACCCGCCGGATTAGCATAGCCCTTTGCAAAATGTTTCAGTTTTTAATATCCCCATCACAAGTGTGTGCACCTGCAGTAGTGTGGTTGAAATTTCCAATCACTGCATCATCCATTTCTGGATATGCCAACTCAACATTCACTGGCATATCCCATCTCATTCTGAACCCTCTGAGCTGCTCAGATATCATCAAACCTCAAAACTGAAACCACACAGGTACCTTTTTAGTCTGCTAACAAGCAAGCTACCTTGCATTTACCTCCTCCTAGAGCTGTCACTAGCAGAGGAGTTCCTCTACCTGAGTGCACCTCCCACATCTTTGCTCACTGCTGCTGTCCATCTACTCCCCTCACACAGATTTCAATGGCATGAAACCAAGATGGGAGACAGCTGGTTAGGCAGAAGTACTGCCAAGAAGGATCAGGGAATTATAGCAGATGAGTTAGTGATGCAAAGCAGTTGCAAAAATGGCAGCTCTCCTGGGACTTACTACCAGGCAACGGCACAGCTAAGGCAAGGAATGCTGTCACTTCATTCTGCTCAACCCAGTGAGCAAAACCAAATAGCTGCAGTGCTGTGCCCACTGCTACCCACCACAGTCTTAAAATTTATTTGATCAAAACTGAAGAAAGAGGTCATTAGAAACCATAAAAGGTTCAGAGCAGATAAATTGGAGAAAATGGGTTTTAGATACAGAAAGGAAAGAAGAACAGAGAGGAAGAAGATAATTTTTAAATTGCAAAAAGCTGCTGTAAAAAGAGATTGCAATTAGTTGTCCTCACTGTTCACTGGGACTAGATTGCAAAGAAAGAAACACAAGTTACTATGAGCTAAGCCAACCTGTAGTGAACCAACTTGCTTCACAGCTGTGCCGGCACATTTGCCCTACCACCTGAGAGGTCCTTGTTCATAGAGTCTTGCATCAAGCCACTCCACGACAGTGCTCAAAATACTGTCAACACAGGCCTGCAGCCACCTAAGTCATGTTAGCTTCCCCTTTAGAAATTCAGTCCATGATTTCTCCTACTCCTCTGGAACTAGTTCTGTGTCCTGAGAGCTGCTGGAACCACTACTCCAGTCCACAAGGCACCCCAGCCATCTCCTGTGGTCTCTTTGATACAAGATGTCTGCTTACTACTTAATATTTTGCACTTTAAAGCATGCTAACCATTAGCCACTAGTGACTAATCAAAAAGATATCATCATATTGCGATATTATTTGCGTTTCTTCACACACAGAGGTCAGAACTATCTATGAAAAATTGTCTTGCCTGCCCAGTTTGTGACAGTCCTACCACTTAGAGATTGGAGCAATAAAATTACTGGGTTTTCTTTTGTTAATAATGATCTTCCAAAGCCCTTCTATTATCCTTAAGAGTATCAGTTCTCAGTTTCTATGTAGGTACCCCTTGAAAGGCATGAGAAGCAACCACTAAGGTCAGCTCCAACACATGATCTAGCCAACTCATGTAGGGAGCACCACATTATCTGTCAAAAGACAGGCAAGGATCTATCAGCCCCTGCTTCTGGAACACACACATTATGGCCTTAATTTGTTTTGTGGCAGCAAGGAATTTCTGATACTCAAGTATTGTGTACCACCATGGCCAGGCCATCAATCTGTGTGTTTTCCATTCAGTACAGGAAAACTGTAGACTGTCTTGCAGAGATGCAAGACTTCTGAGACATGGCAAGTAGGGAAAAGTAGTATTTTCAGGTTAAGTGTAAATATGAATTTCACCTTCTGGGTTTTTTGTATGAAGGTAACATTGACCTGAGGGAAGAACCAGTCAGCAGGTGCTCAGAAAACTGGAGGACACTGGAACAGTGTTCTCCTTCAGTATGATTAGACAAGTAGCAGCATTGCTCTAAACTGTTCCATGCCTTAAAAAAAGTTGCAGGCAGGAGAGAAGTGCAGCAGAGACCTGCAGGATAACTGCTGTAACAGACAGAGTGCAGAGATCCACGGAGCTATAAAATCCATGGGCTGTTTTCTGAGAGAAGGATTTCATCTGAAATGAAATCAGGCAGGAGGAGCAGACTGAAACAGCTTCCATTGTCATAAAAATATCTCCCTGGGTAATCCACAGTGATAGAAAAAGGAAACCCTGATAATTTATGTGACAGTTTAATGGGATTTTAGTGACATATGATACGTTAGAAAGAATTTTTCCAAATAGGACAGGCAGGACTTCAATAGGGCTTCAGCTCCAAACCAGCAATATTTTCACCCCTTGGCTTTTACATTTCATTCTACATACCCACTACTCACTCACAGCTCATCTTTCTCATTTGCAAGGCACATTTCAACACTGCAAGAGCAACTGCACTTTCTAGTTCGTCCCCCCACCAGAGAGACCTACAAGCATCTGATCCCTGAAGGGATCAAGCTGCCTTTGCACCTACAGGGCAGAGCATTACTGAGCTGTGAACTCTGAGGCATGAGCTGCCCTCCAGCCACATCCCCTGCTCTGTGGATGGCACTAATGGCTTCTGTGCAGAAATTAAGGGCAGCAGATGGACAGTCTGGAGCAGGAGTCACTCACGGAGGGGATGGCCCCAGAACACACTCCAGGAAGAAACTGCTTTCACACGGTGAGTAATGCCTCAGCCCATGCCTCCTGCCTACAAGAGACAGCCTTTACCCCCCAGTACAAGAGCCCAGGTCCTTCACTGCCATTGCTTCAAGGGCAGGCACAGCAGAGAGAAGAATCACTCCAAGTACTAAACTCGGGTGAATCCAGGGTTAATGAATGAAACTCCACAAAGGAACAGTTAGGCTCAGTATCAGTGAATTACACTAAAGAGTCCCCCCTGTGGAGAGGTAGAAATTAACATTAAAACCACATTGCCCAGAGCACAAGAAGTCATTCTGCACACAACAATCTTGCAGTAGCTGGGGACAGAAATAACTCAACAGACATTTGTCTTCTTCACTAGCTTCACTTGATCCAGTTGAGAAGCCCTTATTTTGCTGGAGAATCTCCTTCTGGGAATCCAGACAGGAGAGGAATGGTAAAAAGTTTTGTGAGGACCTCAATAATTAATCCAGTCTTTCTATGACTGCAATAGGCTAAGAACGACTTAGGACTTACACTGGGGCCTGTTAGCCCTAAAATGGGCATAGAAAATGGAGCACCTATCAGCATTTCTTTCAGCACTGGGAATAATAGCCAAATTTAACAGAAAACCAAGTTATCTATTGTGTAGTACTTCAAGCTGTTCTGCTCTACAAAAGACAATTCTGTACTTTATAAGAAAAAGCTCTTTACTATCTATTCAGAACAGATTTAAAAGCCATCTTAGTATCACCTGCAGCATTAAAGATATGTTTTGCCTTTAAGAGGCACAGACACATTTCTGTCTCTGACTTGAGGTCTTCCTCAGGGAATGACTTGAAAGAAATAAAATATATATTAAAAGAAAGTGCAATCAGAGCCACTCATTGTCAAAGGGATAAAATACCAATTTTTCTTAAGATAAAAAGCATCACAGATTGCCTCTGATGGGAAAAATTAAATTCTTGGTATTCACTTGATTTCTTGATTTGATATTTATCACTCCATTGCTGCAGATATGTCCTAGCAAGGAATGTTTCTTAAAAATATTATTCTATGTTTCTTCTGCAGTAAGCAAACTATAGGAGTTTTAAATTGCATGTGGTTTTACATACCAAAAAAAAAAAAAAANACAACACAGTCTACAAACATCTTCTAACACTTCACTATGTCAACAACTGCACAGCAAAGGACCTTCTTCAGGTTGACCTCATTTGTGGCATCCTTAGATTGACTTTTACATCATTGCTGTCCAAGTCTGTCCTGAATCTTGGAATTACATTGCCCAGAGCTGATCCCAAAGGAAATTCATGCTTTCACAAACAAGACATAGGTAAGGTAAAACTGTCTCCAAACTTTGAATCATGAATCTTTTCTTCATGGAAAGGTCTTGGAAGAAGTCCCCAAACTTCTGAGCAAAACAACACAAATAAGGGGTCAACATAAAAAGTCTTTCAATCAGATCATCATGAGAGCAAAACTGACCATAAGCAGAACAGCAGTTTTCCAAGGAAAGTAATAGAGGTGAACCTTGAAGTTCGTATCACATTCTTTCCAAGCAGTTCCACTATGGAAGCACCTTGAGGATGAAGAAGGAATCAGGATCACATAGCATAACCAGAATCCCAAAATACTTGACAAAACTAGGTGGAACAAAATTAGCCACTGCATCAAATAGATAACATGCAGAAACTTCAAACAGTATGTGGTAAGACACTAAGCAGTCACTGTCTCAGGTCAGCAAGTTCTTCCCTTCAGATGATAGCAAAGTGATGTCTAATGGATGATGTCTTTCTACATCAATCACTACAGGGAGCGGAATTGTCAAGCTAGGAAATAAGAGGGTAGGAAGGCTAGGGAGAGGAAAAATGTTCTTTATCCCTACAAGTTACTACAAAGCACAGAAAAAAAAGGTACTTTTGACTAAAGAAGTCAGGCTGACAACCAGTCTTAGCAGTCCCAGAGGAACAGAAATGGAACAAGTGATGTCCTTGCTCAGCACTCCATGAATCACAGCAAAAGTAGATGTTTTCACACAAGAAAGCATTTTGTTTTTCATTTCATCATTTCCTAAATGATATTTAACTTAAACAAAAATTTCCAGAAGGCTCTTTTAGGCCAGCACAAGTGATGGCCCCTAATCAGTTTGAATTTCTGGTATGTAGTACACAGACTAACTTCACAAAGCTGATACTGTGATGTTTCCTCAATCCCAATGCCTTCTTAAACTTTCACCCCAACACTTGCCCCACAGAACCTTGAACTTCTCCAGCTGACCCTACCACAGAACCCTTCTGTTTAAGCTCAGCCACTCTATGCAGCCTGTACAATCCACAACATGAGCTCCTTCCTTCCTTGCCATAAGAAACACTCATGTCCAAACGATTATATTCCAGAGCATTCACTGCTACTTCATCTCCTGCTCTGTAAACTCTGAGTGCTTTTAAAAGAAACACTTATTTATATAAAAGAAAATCCCTGTAAATCATGGTCATGACAGGCTAATGGCTAGCACTGCAAAGATGATTTATCTTCCTGGTGTATCTAAGAAAGCTGCTTATGCTAATACCTTGTTTTCAAAATATAAAGAGACTTCTAACTGATGTTTTCTAACTATAAGAATAAACAGTTAATGAAAAACTGTTACATCAAAAAAACTTACATCAAAAAACAATCTTCGCCTGCCATCTAACATCCCCATCAATTCTCAAAATCAAAAGATCTTCTTGCATTATTTTTTTCTTCTGTATTATTTAGTGTGCTTCCCTCATAGATGAAGGAACCAGCTATTCTGTCTCGCTGCCTCTTCAAAATCCAAATTCATTTTAGATTTTGCATGCATTAGCTGCACTTTTTAATTTGATATATTTTATTTGATTTCAGTCTACTAAATTACATTTGAGGCAGGTTATATGGCCTCATGGGGAGCACTACCCTTTGTGCAAACAGCAATTATTTTGTCTGGGCTGAACCTAATTTCACGTTACATCTTGGTAGGCTGACAAACAAGGTCATGGTGTCTGTGTGGCAAGTGATGTCCCAACTGGTGGGAGAGTCTCTCGACAAACTGGAAGATGGATCCTGGGAGTGTACTGATTAAAAGGGTATGATCTAGGATATGAAATTAAGGAGCAAGCCATCAATTATGAGCAGAAGTGTTGTTTCAAGTGTATCTACAGACATTCTGCATAGCTTGCCGGGCCATCACCTATGCCAGCACAGAGACTATAAGCACCTCACTACATGTTTATTGCTCATTCATGGTTAGTAAGGGAGAATAAAGGTAGTAGAGGCAGCACAGCCTCTGAAACCTCCAGAGTCCTTCATCTCTCTCTTGCTGACTGTTTTGCCCTCTAGCCAGTAGCTCTTGGTGAAACACAATTCCCACATGTCAAGTTGTGTCTCTTGGTGACCCCCTAGCTGTTGTTTTTGTGCCCTTTCAAAATGCTTGACAAAACTGTCACAGAAGGAGTTTGGCATCTGGAAGCTGTGGCAGACATGATATGACCTGACTCATAAAACACAGCTAAACAGCTTGGGCTGCCAGAGGCCAGGATTTACTGGACTGTGTTTAAGAATGGCCTGCTATGCTAAGTGCACTTCCCTACTCCACAGCAACACAAATTCCCAAGCTGTGTGAGGGTGACCTGCAACACTATGAAGTGACAAAGCAGCCAAGACACTAATCCTCCTCAAGCCTACCCAGTCCACTACTAGTCAGGACAGGGAAAGGAGGACCTCTGCTCTGGTTGAACCTTTTTCATGTGGCTATAGGAGTAGGGAACACTTAAAAAATTACATTTTTTTTTTCTTCCCCCAGAAATTCCCCCGGCACAGCAAGCACAAAGGAAAAAATACTCAAGCCACAGATAGTTTTTGCTGTGTTATCTGCTACAGTCTCATTTTTACAATAAAAGCCTCTCTTCGTTTCTATTTCCAGCAGGCACAGCCTGATGAGCAAGGAATTTAAGGACTTCCTGCCTTCATATCCATCTACCTATTTTCTTCATCTCTATTTCAATCACTGGTTATAGCCTTCTGTGAGGTGCTCACCAGGGGACCTAAACATCCTTTGGGAGACCTGTCAAAGCCACCCTGATACCAGCGATAATAAATTCCATCACACTCATCTTCTCTTGAAACACTTCATAGACTGAAGATTACATATTTCAAGTGTGTTCCAAGTTATGAAAGCAGAGATCTGTAGAAAAATCAAGTAAGTTACCCAAGGATAAAATAAAAATCAGAGTTGGAAACTCCACATCTGTCTCCCAAGCCCCAGTCCTGAAGAATTCTGTGTCATCCACATTCACTCCAGAAACAAATTTCTACATAATCCATTATTTCAAATCACTTCCTTCTCTTTTCATTAGCCAAGAAAATGAATTGAAATGTGCACTTACACTTAACTAGTAGAGCCTTCTCTCAATTATGTTATTTGTCCTATACCAAGATTAGCTGCCAAGTTCATTCTGAAACCCACCCAGCCTTCCCAAAATTACAAAATACACACACATTTTCAGAGTGCTATGATACTGCTTTATCCACCATTATTATGTCATGTTTTCAGATTTTTAATATTATCCCTAAGTTACCCACAAGTCCTCCCTTAACTGCAGGCAGAGACATACCTCCAATCCCATCCTCACTTTTTCATTTACTCATACCTATCACCTCTGCCTATATCATGTTTTAATAAAAATTTCAACCTATTTTATTAAACTTCATCATTTCAAAGACACAGAAGCAACACCCAGGCTGAGCCAGAAGAATCTTCAAAACAGTTAGTTTAACAAATTCAATAAAGAAAGAAGAGTAAAAGTTTATAAAAATAATTGCAAAATGGCAAGGAAAATTACTTTTCCCCCCCCACCCTCACAGCTAAATAGCACAACAATTGCAATTGATAGTGCAAATTATACTCTAAATGCACTGGTGATCTGATAGATGTCATTTTCCAAGCGTTACAGCCACCTAATAAATGTCCTGAAATGATACAGAAGTTCAAGTTTAGCTCCCTGGGAACACTAGTGCTCTTTGCAGTATCTACCATGGCACTGATCAACTCGTTGATCTTATCAGCACATTTGCAGTCTGAGCATAGCAGCTGGCTCCGCTTGTTTTTTAGCAATTTCTATTTCTGCCTTAGAAACAGGTGGGGCAAGCTCAGAGCGCTAACAAGTTTCTCTTTGATGTAGAGATGGACTAATCCTCTCATTAACAGCATGGCCTTTTAAAAATCATTATGGGGTATTTTTAGTCCCATTTCATTTTGGTATTTGTGTAATTTCAGCCCATTAATTGCAAATACTTGTTTCTAGACTCTGTCAGCAACAACAAGAAGTATCAAGCCTGTGGTGTCTGCCAGCTGCTAGTTACCATATAGTGCTGCTCTTACTTTAATGGTGTAAGATTGGCTACACCAGTCACACAGGAATGGATCTTGCTCTCCAATTAGAGAAATTAAATTCAGTTGAAGAGGTCAGACAAATCTGCATACACCCTCCCAGTAAAATCAACTTGCAGGTGGAAATTAGAAAAAACAGGTGTTCAGAATCACAGACACAAAACCAGGAGAGAAACAAATGCATAGAGTGTATTGCAAATATGCCTCCTCAATCTGTAATGCTCTTGGAAAGATTAATATTAGGATCAGCACATAGAAATAACATTTGATTAGGATCACCACATAGAAATAGTGTTTGCTACATTTCACATGAGTGTAGAGCCCCTCGCATGGGTGAGGGCAGAGCGGCTGAACAAACTATCTGCTTGCAGCTCTGGCAAACATGCTGTAAAGCTGTTCCATACAATTCAAACAGTTCCAAGCATTTGTAATACATGACTAGTTAGGTCAGCCTTTATCAGACAAAAATGCATAGCTTGGAACATTAAATCCAGAAATTGGATTGTTGTTTTCCAGAAAGTTTTCAAAGCCTTGAGGTATCAGTTGAATGACTTTTCTATTTTGAAGTCAGATGCAGTTGACAGCCTCTCCCAACCAGTCAGCCAAGACTTAAAAGCACTAAGAAACTTCCCAGTTTAGAAGGATAAAGGTGAAAATAAAATGAAAGATAAAATTCCACCCACACTGTTACCCAACAGTCTGTTAGTTCTGTGTGTTGAGGAGGGGTTTGCCTGTGCAAGCAAAAGCCTGCTGTTAGACTGAAAAATTCAGGAGTCACAGGATCATGAAAAAACATCCCAGAGTAGCAGAATTCCCTGCTAGCAGGACACACCCTGTGTTCTGTCACAGCCTGGCAATTCTTTAACACAATCTGTGAAAGACTTAACAAACAGTCCCTAAGCTGACTTCCCAAACTAAAAGCAATGGTTTGCTGGAAGAGTGGCAGACCTCACTTTTTGCCCACTCTGCCCAATCTTCCTATTCAAAAATTGTTCGTTCCCAAAAGATCATCAGGCACCAGAAAGCAGTATGTATCAAGCTCAATCTGTGTATCAGCACAGCCTTTCTGGAACAGAGAGGAAAAAGTATTGAATAAGAGACAATAACTGCTCTCCCCGATGGTGAGAGGGATTGTTCGGGTCTGACAGCAGCTGGTACATGTGCTACACTTCCTGGACTTTCCAGCTACAGAATGCTCTTTCACAAGGCCAACCTGCCACCTGTCCTGCCCCCAGTTCTCTGATCCAGATTAGTAGTTATCAAGAAGAAGTTACAACCAAACAGAAAGGAGAACTAGTCACTTGGACAGCCCAACAGCTCATGTCCTCTCCTGAGGGTAATACTCCTTAATCCCCTTACCAAGAGCAGAGAAGACAGGAAAACAAAGAATCACATTCAAGCAACACCTCTACTGTTACAAAACTCCGATTTCTTACCTTAAAGAAGGTTTTAACCTGAGAAACTTCTTGCTTCCTTTATACTCAAAAGGCAAGAGTGAACCACAGACTGCCACACCATGCACACCTTCAGCTCTACTGAGGAGAAGAGCCTGGTTTAACACAGGTGCCAAGGGGAAAACTCAACTACCTTCAAGCCAACCCCCTTTACACATGAGCAGGTGCTCCGGACATTATGATTTGTGAAAGACATCCACCTGAGCAGTACAATATACGACCAATTGGGCAATATTGTGATCAGCTGAAGGAACCACTGCCTGACCTCAGCCTTTACCTTTAGGCACAAGCATTGACTCTTCACCCCTTGTTAAGTACATTGCCCCTAACAACAGTTAATCTCCAGAGAAAATCTGACCCTAAAATTATGTCCTCCCTAACACAGCCCATCTCCATCACACTGAGAATAGATTTAATTCAATTCAAATGCTTCTCTGGCTAATTTATAGAGTACAACAGTGACCTTTTAGCATATGCCCCACAGGCCCATGTGTGACCAGAATTTATGGCCAGGCAGGGGAAATGTACAGCTCACTGACATACAGGGGGTTTGTTTCCATGACATAATTTGAAGTTGATAATAGAAACCCAGTAGCAGTTGAATGCATGTTCACCATTTGAGGGAGTAAAAGCTGCCTGAGGGCTCTGCTGGGCTGTATTTCAATACCTTTACCAGAAAAAGACTGGCCATTGGAAGCACAGCATCTGCAGGTTTCTAATGAATTGTTTTCACCTAAGGGACAAAAGGTGAATTTTTTCCCCCTCCCTTCTGTTAAGGTAAGAATTTGGGTGAACTGTCACTCCTATGGAAGCCTGTAGCCCCACTGGAATGAGGACAGGCACCGGGGTGTTGTAAGACAGGCACATTCCAAGCAGCTGACTCTAAGTTTCCAAAGCAATAAGTGATACATACAACCAATCCGTTTTCAGTTTCATTGAGAATTTTCAAGGCATTCAAGCAAAAATACAAGTAGTACCAAGCTCCTGTGAGGAGACACTTCTGAGGCACTTGACAAACCAATCATGAATTAAAATAATTATGACTAAAATATGCTAGTTTAGATTTTTCACAATGTTTAATTCATTAGCATATCAGAAAAGGCTCTGATGTTCTGGAAGGCTGGAGTATGGCCAGTGCTAAGCACTACTGAGAGAATCATAGTATATCCTGAGCTGGAAGGGTCATCAGGTCCTAATCCTGATGCTCTACCCAAGTCCATACCAACCAAGAAGATACTGCTAAAGTTGTGTTCCAGAAAATGCTGCTCTTAATTAGATAATTTCTTCTCTGGAAAGGACATACAAAGGTTACAAGTCTCTTGAGAGAGAGATAAGACAATTCAAAAAAAGAAAAGCAGGAGAACAAACACTGAGAGAAGAGCAGAAAATTCTGTAGCACTGTCCCCTAAAGAGAAGGGGGCTTAGAAAAAAAATCTCCAAATTTCAGAAGGAATTTTATTTTTAAAAAATGCAGAAAATTACAGATGAATGAAAAACACCAGTGATCTCACTTCAGGTGGTTATTCTGTCACCATCCTGCATAAGGCAAAGCATGGGACAGAATGACAGATTACTCTAATATTTTACTTTTTCTCTTTGCAAAAACCACTCTGGTTGTCTACGCTTCAGGGCCCATTTTTAGCATTCCTCTTCAGCATTTTCTGTCCATTCCTTGCTGTCTTGACTACTGGGATTCCATATATTAATATACATTTTGCCAAGCTCACAGAAGGCTGACCACAGAGTCAAAGCTGTGCTGGCACAGTCAGTTCCACCGAACACCAGGATTCGGAGAGCAGTTGCTACATCATGAAAAATTCTGGCCGCAGTCTGCAGGCAACCCCGTGTCTGTCTCACAATTCCATGTTCCATTCAACCTGCATCTGCCTTTATGGCAGTAGGCTGGATACTCAAACAGGAGTAGAGTTTTGCAGAAAATTGTCTGCTCTTTTTGCAGTGGGCTGCCACACTATTGTGACTGGGATATCAGAAAGAAAAAGTAGATGAGATGTTTGAAATTGAAAGAGAGTCTTGAAAACTTTTGAGCACACACACCATCATGTGTTGCATATCTGGAGATGGTTGCTTTAGCTTCAAATGTTTGATAAACTGTCTATTCAAGTGGAAAAAATGTATTTTCTGTTCTGCAATTATTTAGCACTGTAGAACAAATGACAATTTCATTCAGCCTTTCTTCACTGCTGCATTAAACAGAGTCACAGCTTTCACAACAGCCGACTCTTCCTGTCACAAAAAACAGTGTTTGGTACGAAGTGAGAGAGGAACCAGCACCAATGCCTGGCAGCCCTGCAGATTAGGAGCAAATCTTCAAATCAAGAGAATACACAGATGCAAATGTCACTACAGGAGATGCAAGAATAAAGAAAAAAAATGGTTTTCTGCAGTGTTTTGTAATAGTCTCATTCAATTTCCTTACACACTAAAATCTGTTCACTTTTAACTATAATCAGAAATAAGGAGAAGAGATAGAGAAGTGAGGAAAGAAAAAACCAGAACAGGTACTGTAAATAGGATATGTTAAGGATTGTAATATTAGTACACTCTTTCTGCATAAGATTGCAATTTGGACCATCTTAAGTAGATGGTAGCCAGAAAAACAATCCGTGTAAGGTAACAGCCTCTGTTCACATTCAGTCAAAATGCCATCTAATGGGGGCAAACCTGAGGAGGAGAGGCTTTCTTCAGCTCTTGGCTTCTGTCCTGAGACTGCCATCAATAGTAGCAATGACTCTTCTTGGATGACACTTGCACTGTGGAAATACCATTGTAAAAGCCTATCAGCCCTTTCCACAGAAACCAGCCCCCCCACAGACAGATAAGGGGAAGTGGATGGTCCATATTTGGCAGACAAACCTGGCCATAGGGTTCAGCAGCATTGGCCACAACCCTTGACCATGTGTGCTGGAGGAGGTCTCTCATGCAATAGGACTAGAACAACAGATGTACTTGCTGTTGGGAACTGTTTCCAGCCAGCACAATGCTGGGTTAGCACTCCAGCTGAATCACCACAGGCAGTTCTTCTGCCTGTGTAAAGATCATTACCAATCAGAGCAGGTCATTCTACCTCCCTATTTTGATGTAATTAGAGGAGAGCTTCTTTTAAAGTGTGCTTTTTCCTTTGGGGTGGACTAACTCCAATAAGATGTTGATCTAATTTGATCCCTGTTTCACAAGGAGATATGTCATCTTCAGATTTGAAAAAAGTTGTTCAAGAGAAGAGAGCTTGAGCCTTTCATAATTAACATGCAACACTGGTTGCCATGCAGGGAGCAGGCACAGTTATAATAACTTGGAGTCAATAATTCATAAACTATAATGCATTATTAATCAATTATCGAGGCCTGAATTACATTTAATGAGATTAAGCTGATTGGAGCACTAAGCTGTTTGAGTCATATTGATTTAATCAATGTGCTTAATTAAACTGTGTACATTTTCCACATGATCATTATTTCCCAGTATCCTGCATAAGTGGCCCCTGCAATTCACATCCTCTGCTGTTCTTTTCTCAAGAATTGCTCCTTGCCGCAATTTATATTTAAAGGTGAAGGGCTTGTTCCTTTCTAGGAAAATATCAAAGTTGCAAAACAGCCACCTAAATAGCTTATACAAGCAAACTGATAAATGTTAGAATATTTTCCTCAGCAACTATGTCTTTTTGATTCCACAGGCTTAAGACAGGAGTGAGCAAAGACACCTCATTAGTCTCACTTTATCCTTCATTTTAATTCCAGGAACATCTGCAGATTCAAAGGGCACAAGCATCCTGCCATATCTATCCCAAAAACATTACTCTCTCCATCTTTAGAAACATGCATAGACTTAGACAAAAGATGTGCTTCGACTCCCCAAAAGACTACATTTAAGATAAGCAGATATCATTATCTATTTTTGACAGTATTCATGGTTTCCCCAGCCATGAAAAGAGGACATTTGATGACAGAAGTGCAACTGAGAGTGACAGCTACTACAGATGTAAATCCACTTGCTAATATCTTTTTTATTTAATTTCCCTTCACCTCTGATGATAATTAGCTGGGATATTTTGGTTTAACTCTAAACTCCACAATTCACCTCCCTGAGGCCACACACTGCTAAAAGGACACTCCTCAGGTGTGTTATCTGGGGGATTACTTATGCCACACTGAATAATCAAGATTATTAATGGGGATCACAACAGCCATGAAGAGAGCTTTGCAATTCCTTTCTTTGTGACACTACAAACAATCATTGTCTTGTCCCAGACTGCAGTGACACTCTTCTCAGTGGATGCAGGATTAACCCCCATGGTGATATATGGTGTTCATGTCCTTCAGATGAGAATTCAGCAATGCTGAGGGTCATCAGCTGAAGTGGAGCACTGCTATAACCACCCTACAGCCATGGAAATCTTCATTCCTGGAAGGAATTCCCTTGAGACTGTTTTGGTTATTCCTCTGTATTAACACTAACCAGAATGACACCTACTCTACATCTCTTCAGAGCTGTCCTGCTCCTTCCCTTCTCTAACTGAGTGTGAAAGCAAATCCTCCCCAACTCAGGGCATGGCCAGGAAACACCTCCTGAAAAAACACTCACATGTCAATGTAGAGTGTACATTGCCCTTCTCTCTCCAATCATTTTGCATTTGGTAGTTTTAATTCCACCGCTCTGTTACCATTAGCAACATATCAGTGTCCTTTACTTTCTTAACAAGAAGACAATTTTATCATTGCCTGTGCATCAACACTTAGATGTTTTGCTTACACTTCTTTGAAAGGTTCCTCTGTCCATTTGCTCTGTCACTTACAACAGTATCCTACGGCTTGCAGCGTCTGCTCAGCTGTCTGCCAGGGAGTTTAGGAGAGTTACACACTGCACGTTTGCATGCATAAATCACACTGTCAATTCAGAATTTGCAAACTATTACTCAGTATACATACATGCTGCTGACACCGCCTTCACGGGGCTGTGTGTGTGACAAATCCAAGAAAATCAGAGCTCTGCAAACTCCTATTAATTCATGGGGCACAGAGTTGGCACCATGACCAGAAGCTTTGTTATTCTCCCTGTTTCTGCATTCATTTTATAATGCTCTAAAAGGTGTTGAGAATCACTCTCTCTTCAAAAGTCTCATTAACTCTCATTAGGCAGTGTCTAAGGCTAGACCTAGGAGAGCCAGAAATAAAGTCACCCACACAGTCAGAATGGGAAACAAATGGTTTTATCTTTATTACAAGACCATGGAGGATATAATGGGTAGCAAAGACACCCCTACACTATCTGGATGCTCAGTCTTCTCATGATAACAGGAAGAGCAAGTTTAAAATAAAACCACAAAAAACAATGGGATAGACATTCTCAGTTTCTATTTGTACAAGTCTATGGGGCTGCAAAGCTCAGCAGGGATCACTGATGAGCCTCCAGTTTTTGTTGCAGCCTTCAGGTACCCACAGACATAGATAAAGTTTGAATGGAGGTTGTGCTGTTTGTAACTGAGTGGTTTCAGGACTGACAGTCAAAGCATAGTAAGCCAAATAGTTCCCAGCTCACTTCACTCTTTCTTCGCATCGGTTTCAGAACTGAACATTTAATAAAAATTATTCAGTGCACCACCATCACATAAAGGCCAAATAGAAAAAGGAGAAAGGAGCCTAAAGTGAATATCAAAGCCTCACACAAACAAGGCATAATGAAGGGAAGCAGCAGCCCATTTTTCTTCCCTTCAGCATGCAGTGCGTGTGCAGTGCCTGCGAGCGTGCATGGCTTGTGCTTCCCATTAACAAGGTGCACGTTAATAAATTTAACTCAGACAAATTTAACCATCCTAAGGCCACATTAATCAAAAGCCTGACAAGAGCAATCTGAAAGAGTTGAGCAAGGGAAATAAAGCACAGCTGACACACAGGATGTCATGCCCTCACTGTCTCTGGGCTGCTCCCACTCGATCAGCACCTTCAGTACCAAAATAACTCCTTCCCACTGCACTCCTACTGGGCTGATCCCACTACCCTCCCAGTACACCTCACCCACCCAATGACTCTTCATCCATGATGGTTCCTACTCCTCATGTTTTTAACTAGAGAAGGATTTAGAGCATATAAGTATGATCATGTGCAAGAGCTACAAAGTCCAGGTGAGAATTGTGTTTTACCTGTGCCACCTGCATTACTGAAAAGAAACTCTCAAGGTACAGATCATATGCACAAAGGAGAAATAAATTTGATAGGAAATCAAAATTACTAAGCTTCATGAAAACTATGAACTGGTCAGAACCAGAGGGAAAGAAAAAATTATCAGTTTGTAGTTATTACCCATGTGGCCAGTTCCCCAGTGCTGGAGCTCCATGTCACCTCTCAATCTGAAATACACATGCACTGAGACTCAACAAAGCAACAGGAAATCTTACAGGGAAATCTTCGAAACTTTGGTCCCTTCATATTTAGCTCTAAGTTATTGCTTTTGAGTTATCTTTTTTAGCACAGAAAACATTGAGAAATAGGTCCTTCCATCAGCCAAAACACAGAGAGAAGGGCATGTCATACAAGATGAGGAAACTGCAAAGTAACTGCTGATCAAAGGCACACAAAGCAGCACCAAATTAGACTATGTCTCCAAAAGCCATAATTATCCAAGTTACTTAAACAAAATAGGTACATATGTGATTATTCAGATTTGCCTAGAGGCATCCCCCCAGCACAAAACATGGTGTCCTGCCTTGCTGTTCTTCCACTTAATGAAAAAATAAATATTTTCATCACTTATGAGTATTGGTGTGTACTTCTATAGTCTTGGAAACTTGAGACAAACTGTGTTGCCTTGACAATGTCTTTCCCCAAAAAAAATTCTTTTTCAGTTAGACAGCTGGGTTTTCCACATGTTCTGTTTTGATTGAGTTCACTGGTTCATGCATAGATCTATAAATTCTTACTGTATTGCAAGGCTTCAGAGGAAGGGTTAATGGCACATCATTTCATGGCATTTCAGTGAGAACTGTAAGCTCCCTCTGGCTTCACACATTATCACAAACCCAAGAGATATTAATTTATCTTGAAAATAAAGAGGACTTGAGTTACATAATTGCAATTTGAACTCAGTACATTACAAAAGTCCAAAGCATTCAGAAGTAGCATCTGTCCCAACCATTCCTAGACACTTTATGAATCTTTCAGCAAACCTGTGCTGAATAAGCAAGCCAAGCCTTGTCTTCACAGACAGGTTAATGACCTTCAAAAACCTGCCAGAATCTTTTAACACTGCAAGAACCATACCCTGAGAATACAGTGCTCCAGAAAATGGCAGTTGACTGCTAACTTGGTCACATTTATATCATGACACTTCCTTGAAATTGTTTTTTTTGCTCTCCTATGACAAAACACACCTTTCAGAAAGTCCTTTCAAAGCAAAAGGACCCTAAGTTCAATGTTTAGAACATTCACTCATCATGTGACTGACTCACTCGAAGTCCTTGCTTTGATAAACCCAAACATTAGCTTAGTTTTAGCTTTGTACCAGTGTTGTAAAGGCCTTCTCACTTGGGCAGAAAAACTTGTTCACTGCATGTCTCCTCCAAATGGCTCCAATCTTCAAATAAAAATATTCTCATTTTCTTACAGTTGCCCCCTTAAGACCTTCTGCCATGAGATGCCACCAGCTAACATCTAACCAGGTGATCACATGCTGTGTGCCAAAGGCTTCTTCATATAATCATCCTCCCCCACCACAACTCCCATCCACTGGCTTTTTGTACTGTAGCATCATCATCATGGAACCAAAGTGCATAAGAGCAAGAATTACCTCTTCAGGCTAGGCATGGACAGCATCCACCCCAGCCAACCCCCTAAGCATGTGTTATTTGTTCTACTTGAGTGTTGATAATAGCAATAGTAGCAACACCAACAATCCAATTTTCTCTTTGACACTGCTCCCAGTTTCCACAACTAAAGCTCGGTATGTGCATGCACGTTATGAATTCCCATGTAACATACTCTTGGCTATTTTGCTTTAATATTTCAACCTAGAAAAGCATCCCCACACTCAAATTTGGTAATTCAGGGTAAAAGCTCAATTTGTAATAAGATCATAATAAAAAGGTATGAGCTCCAGATGATTACAAATCAAAGCTAACCCGATGTGATGCTAATCTGACTCTTCTGATCACTTGCTGTTGGGTTACAGAAACTTGCATATCTTAATCTTGTTCATCAAGACCACGGAAGGTCTAAATCTTTGGTTTTCACAGTGAAAAATAACCACCTATAGAAATGGCAATTGTAATACTTACCATTAGATAGCACATTATCAGTTAGGTCTCAGACAGAATGCAGAGATATATTGTGTCCAGATGGATCTACTGGGCACACTAGAACTGGAATTTCACCAGGACACTTCAATCACTGGTCCAGCTGGGAACAAGTCATCTTCTATTTTTATTTTTTTTTTTCAAGTTTAAGACCTCAAAATGCATAAATCATTTCAATATTGAACCTAACAAAAAAAAAATTCTTGTTGACTTTGTTACTTAAATGCAGGGGTTTTTTTCTGTAGGAGGTATCTGAGATTGAACTTTGCCACTGTTTCAGATCATTAGAGAGAAATTTGAAGTACAAATGGTGTCAGTCCTCCTCCCTCTTCTGTGCAAACCTGTGATTTTCGAAAAGTATTATAATTGGCTACTGCCCATGTTTAGTTTTCTTTTTCCAAAACTAGAAAGACAAGAAAAATCAGCATATTCACAAAACAGGTCGTCATTGTCGCTACTGACATGAGCACAACTCACCAGCACATTTTTTAATGCTTCTTTTGACTACTTACAGAATTGCTCCAGGTCGTCTCTGTTTTCAGATTCTGGCATAGCAGTGATTGTGAGCAATGGGCATGGATTTCCCCCCAGTGTCTGGCAGAGTGTCTGCTGCTTCCAGTAAACCTTCTTAGGGTTCCTATTTTGTTCCAGGATATCAAGATGTGACTGAAAATGAAGCAAAGAAGCAGATTTAAAAAGGAGTTCTTGGTCTATAAAATCTGATTTTATTCCACTAACTGTATATTATTATTGATACTAATTTCATATCTTGCTAACTTCCCAGCTCCTTGCTTCTGCCAGTTAACATCACCAAGTTTCGCATCCCACAAATATGCACAAGCCATTCACAATACATTCCAGTTCACTGAAGCTGCACAGAATTATCTCTTCTTATATCATGGTCTAGTTGAAGATGTCCCCTTTCATTGCAGAGGGGCTAGACTAGGTGATCTTTAAGGCTTTCTTCCAACCCCAACCACTATGATTTTACCTGAACAGTTTCTAGCTGCTTTTCTTACTAATTAAAAGAAATTTCTATGTGCACAGGAAATCCAAAAGAGAAGCATCTACATTTTATATTTTGAGAGGGGTTGTGTAGAAACGTGAGAAAACTCACCATTTTTGAGCATTTACCCAACTGACTGGTTAGCTGTCAAGCACATGCCAGTGAAACTCAGTGATGACTCCATATCAGAGGTAGCCAAAAAGTTTACATTGAAGCAACATTTTGTACAATCAGTAATGATAAATTTGAAGATCCTCTTTCCAAGAAATTATTTAAAAAGGAGATATTCTTCCCACCCCCAAAGTTTATGACAGTTTTAAACAACTCTTAAGTCCAACAGCTTCTTGAGAAATCTGAGAAAAAGAACTGGCAGCTTCGAAAGAAGACTTTTTGGAACAAATTCTGATCGCCTCATTAGACACACAGCCACTTGTCACCCACACACCAGATGATGTGTAGCTCTCTGTTTACACTGTAATTGCAAGTGGCAAGATGAGTGTAAGTGATGCCATCGCAGGGTGTTGCTAAGTGTTGTGGAACAGCAGCTGTCTCTCGGTTGGTAGAAAGAGGGATAGTGCACTAGGCATGCTTGTCCTAACAATACTTGAACTAAAACACATCAATTCCCTGAACGACCCTTGCACAGCAGCTCTTTGTCTTTATAACTCAGGGCTAGATTTTAACCAACATTTATGGGACAAGACATTCCTGTTGCTCAAAGGTTGGAATTCACTGTCTTTCAGCCTGCTTTTCCAGTATCCAAATAGAGCCATGTAAACACAGAAGTGAAATTTACAGCCATCTACTTTATAAAACAATTAAAATACCGCTGTATAAAGTAAATTCGATTATTAAATGCATCTAACAATTTCACATAGATACAGAAAACTCAATAAAATAATTTACTTATGTTCCTGATACCCAGTGAAACTTAATTGGGTATAGTTGCCACTGAGATTTCAGCTAGATATCCAAACAATTAACACTGTGATGTAAAAATGGATAAATTACTGTTCATAAAAGAAATGTAATTATTAACATACAAGAAGTAATGAACTGCAGAGTGTATCCAGTGCAAATAGGATTCTGCACTGTGTATTTCCTGCAAAGATGCCTGTAACTATTAAATATATATGATATTTAAAAATATTTTCAATTACTAACTCCATATACAAGTTTATCTTCTTCCCCAAAGTACCATGTTTTTAATTGAGCCCTTGGGTTCATAATAATTTTTAATTTATTATTGATATGTAAAACTAACACACTTCACCAGTGGACAAATGCTTTAAAATGCTATCTACTGGTGCACAAACCTGATTTAGTTTATTTACTGGGGAAATTAAAGTAAAATGGAAATGTGTACATTGCATCACTCAACATTTTAAATTAGCCCAAGCAAAGAAGCTATTTAGAATTATTAGAGGCAATGATTTTACTTTGACTAAAGAGCTGGACATGACAATCTATCAATCTTTCCCATCCATAATTCCCTTTTACCCAACTTTAAGCTCCTTATTGTGTCTGAGTTAATTTAAACTTTTCCTGGGGCAAATTTCCTTTAACTTCAATAACCATTTTATTTGAGGAGACAGTGCAATAGTCAAAGACCTTGTCCTGCAACTTGAGGAACAGCACCTTTTTAATCTCTATTCTATTCCTTCAGGAGCAGGTGAGATATTCAGGGATTCCCAGAGTGCACAACTCTTCAAGTCTCTCTTGCTTTGTGCCAGCAGAAGATAGAAATCAATAACAGTAAAATAATGATGAGGCACTACATTTTGTGAAACAAGCATGATGGTGAATAAGTCCATGCAATTCTTGAGCATTGCATTTGTTTCCCCCCCCATAGGCTGTGGGGATTTATGTGCCTTCTAGGCTACACGTCAAACCCCACTACTGGAGCATGAACTCTTCCTGATGGATTTTAAGGAGGAACTGCCACCCATAAGCCTGATAAGCAGTGAGTTGACAGACATGTTTTGGACTGTGAAGGCTTGACTGGCCTTCTCCCAGATACTGGAAGCAGTTTCTTTGGACATCTATAATGGGATGCAAAGCAGTTGACAAGAGACTTACTTGAGTGGGAATTAATCTCAGCCTAACTCTGCTGGCATGCTGAGCAGCATGGTGAGTACGTGGGGGAGGATGCTGTTCCTGTGAAAGCACAGTCTCTGATATCTGGTTATGGCAAACTGATACCATTAAAAATAAATAAAAATTAGAGTGAGCTCAAGCTCCACCAACTCCCACCAGCATTCACTGCCCAAGAGAAAATGTGTTCATAGTGGAAATTGAGGGGAGAAGGAAGGGGAACTGAACTGAAACCGTGTGGTTTTGCTTTCAGTGACACCTTTCTCATCTTTAACAACAAAGTAAAGCTACTCCAAGAGTTATTAATTTCCCTTCTTTCATCCCACCTTCCTTTCAAATTTTGGGCTCTCCTACATCAATTACAAAGAAAGCACATTGGATGCCTTTTCCAGAAAATTCCCTTATCATCCAAACCCTGGTCAGAAGAGGCCTTAGAAAACATATCCTTCCCCAGGAAGAAAACTTGGTACAACTCAATAATTCAATTTATGCTTTGGAGTTGTATTCTTTCATTTTCTATAACGACGGCACTGGTAGGAGTATCACAAATCCCTACCAGAACTCCAGTTGGCACAGACGAAAGAGCTGGTAAAGCATCAGATGAGGCCCAACACGGGGGTATTGCTGCTTCCCTCCCTCAGAAAGAGGATCAGCCAGCACAGCTGAGTTGCCATCAGCTTTAGCCCCCTGCTTCCTGCCACTTCAGGAGGAGAATCCTGCGACCATAAGTGAATGGAGACACCATGGGTTTGCATTATAAGTAGTATAAGCACTAATGGTTTGTACTCCACATTTCCTGTACAGAAATTTCTTTTCCCCTACAGCATTCTGGGCTTTAGAGCTGGCAAGGGCTGCAATTGTAAGCAAGGCAATGACACCATCATGATCACAAAATGCTTTTGGGTGAAAGAAATCTTAAAGATCACCCAGTTCCAACCACCCGGCCATGGGCAGGGTCACCTTTCATTAGACCAGGTTGCTTAAAGCCCAGTCCAACCTGGCCTTGAACACTTCCAGGTGTGAAGAAGTGTGAAAACAATCCCTATGCAGTCTCAAAACCTGCACATACCCAAGCAGGTCCAACCTGTCAGGCCCATTAGCTTATCTAGGTGGACATGTCAGTATTACCATCATTGTGGAGTAGGTGTAGGGGTAATGGTAGGCCAGGTAACAGACATCATCTTTATGAGGAAACTTGATGCTGAAGGTAAGTGTGTAGTAGAACTTTCCTCTCACACCTCCTCCCGTAGCTGCATTGCAGCGGTAGTGGTTTCTAGAAGAGAAAGAGGAGAAAAGTCAATGTTTTTCACTTCTAGATGCACCTTTGGAGTAGCCACGATAGAACTAAGCATTCAGAGAAGCATCCACTCCAAATGAGCTTTCTTCTCATGCCATAGACAGGCTCCAAACTCAACCAGTCACTGTACAGAGGC
The DNA here is from genome assembly GCA_013399695.1 of Formicarius rufipectus. Taxonomy (NCBI): domain Eukaryota; kingdom Metazoa; phylum Chordata; class Aves; order Passeriformes; family Formicariidae; genus Formicarius; species Formicarius rufipectus. Next base: position 1,606,361 of record VXAU01002736.1, read on the forward strand.
TCCTTATAAGTACAATAAATCCAATCCCAATAATGAACAGGTACAAAAGTATTACACACTACTAAGCAATACTGCAGTCTGTGTGAAAGAAGGAAGGTCAGATAAACCACAGCTCCACTGGACAGAGACCCAGGCAGGATCACCGTAGTGAGTACCACAAATCAAGGTGGCACACCAGGTTCAGGGTGTCCTGGGATTCACAACAGGACACAAAGACCAGCAGAGAGAGTTGAGAGGCAGAACTGCAAGTGCCAGTACAGAGCACTGCCAACCACGTGCTGCTCATGGATGGGAGGACTCTCCTAGGGAAATAACAGTTTGCTTCATTTTGTAAAGATGCAAATAAAGAAGCAGTCAGCTAATGCTAGCTCACATAGCACAATCCAGACATATTAAACTAATACATTCAGCTAACATTGCTGTGTTTCTTCAGATATCCAAATTATCTTGCTTAGAGATGCAGGTTCCTATTCACAGCTCTGAACAATGCCCTGTGAAAATATTCTGTGAAAAGCCTGGAGATTTAGCAAATATGAATACTCTACCAAACCAGCCATTCAGTTCCACCACAGGAAAGAAAGTGATATTTCAGGAATAAAAATAAATAATAAATAGGACATACATAAAAATATTTCAGATATCATCAAAGTCTTTTTGTTGAGTAGGAAGAGGAGGAGAGCAAGTTTGAAGAGAGACGGCATGAAGGAGGAGTGACCTCATACACATTTGCAGGTTGTGAGATGTTTGAAAAAAAACTCTTTTTTAGATCCTTCCTTTTTGAAGACTTGAACCTCTCCTTCTCAGGGAGCAGCATGGACCAGTTACTCCGTAAAACATGAGGAGCTGAGCTTGATACGAAAGCTTGAGGAGCAGGGACCTCACCAGGCGGGGTCACCTCCCACAGTACCTGAGAGCAGGGCATGCCTGGGGTCAGCAGATACATTCAGCTACTGGTTCAACCACACATCCAGATCATCAGATAAGTTTGGGATGGTGAGGCAGGTCTGGGTCAGGTCAGAAGGTCAGTCCAAGTGTTGGTGTCCAGATCACCAGGGTCGATAGAAAAGAAGGGATGCAGCAGTGACTGACTAGAGCGTTGCTCCAACAGCTCTGAGTGAGGTTGGTCAGCATCATCAAGATCTAAAAAGGTGCACAGGTTCTTGACACTGCCTCCAATAAAACTACAGAATCTCATAGTGAGCTTCTCTAGTTTACTTTCAGGACCAGATCTTTTGCAGGAGACTTGCTCTGATGAAGAGATGACTTCAGGCTGAGTAAGAAAGTTTTCTTTCAGCAGAGATGAAGAGACAAATCATGTACTTTAGGGAGAAGCCTCACAGCAAATTGCATCCATAAGTACATTTCAAACAATATTTTTCCCACATTGCACCAATTATGCTGTTGCTGAACCTTCTGATTCTGAAGGACTGTGAGGTTTCTTTGACAAATGTTATCATCAATGTTGCATTAAAATGCAAAATAGAAGAGGCAACCAAAAGATGCAATTTCAGCTCCTGAATTTTACAATACTAGTTTATTTTGCTGCTCTTCATTTTTATTCAAATGGGTGGAGAGAAAAGATAATTATTCTTGGCAAATTCTCCAAAATAATCAGCTCTTTTTCATAAGAGGGACACAATACAATAGTGCTGGGGTTTCACCTGAATTCAATAGTTAGGAACATGTAGGGTGAGAGATACTGACTGGATCAATAGATAGTGCAGGAACACTGAGTCACAGCAGCAAACTGAAAAGTCTATGATTTGATTCTCAGCTGAACTCTTCACCCTAAAATTTCCTTTGCAAATAAACCACCTTAAGACTGAAAAAAGAGACTCAGGGGGTGGGAGGGGAAATGCAATGAACCCACAAATATAGAAACATCTGCTTAGCTATTAAATGTGTATTTCTGTGAATTGAGGGCTGGAATCTGGTCTTTTTTCAAAGTCAGAAAAATGACATTTAATATAGTTCCTGTTAATTTTGACAAGGGAGGATAATTAAGAACTATTTCTTGTATAGTACAGAAGGAAAGTGCTCATCTCCAAAGCCTGTGTTATACCCAGTGTCACTTGGAAGATTAGATGACCTTATTCATAATGAACTGTCACAGAGTGCTGAGTTCTTCCAGGTTCCCCCTTCCAAATGCACACTGGGAGGAAACAGGTCTTCACTGTCAGATACTGCCTAAATATCTTACATACACATTATTCCCACCTGTCCCTCATGATCCATTAAAGGCTTCTTCTTCTGCAGTCTAATTCTGCAGCTAAAGATGTCTCTGCTGCCCAAAATGGCCACTTTAATCCAGAGCTTGTGCAGCACTAGACCCCTCTGACCTTGATGCTGCACTGGTAGTCAATGGTCCTTACTCCTGACTGCTCAGATCACACGATCCTGAGGGTACTGATGCACAGCTCTGCTTAGCAGCACATTTCATTCTTGTTCTGAGCATCTCTGCTGGTCCACCTAACTACCCACCCAGAAAAGACACTTCCAGCTTTTTAATCACTCCTTGATACCTGCTGTAGTCTATAGCAAACTAGCTGGCAATCAGTAACAAGAAGTTCACCAGTGGCTTTGGGAGGCTTCAACATTCTTGAGTCATGTGTTAAAAAGAAAATTCCCTGTGCATAAGCAGTGGAAATGATCATGTACTTTTACTGCATATAATCTGGTCTCCTCACAATCCATTATACAAAGCGGTAGGTCTGAATATTTTTAAAACAAACCTAAACAAAAATACTATTTCTCCTCTTTGTCTCCCTCTCCTCCTGCTGCTATCAAGCCAAAATGGCTCTATTGCTTCCTTTTTCCTCCACCAGATTGATGTTTCTTTAGTTCCTCACCACTTTTTCATCACACCACCCTCCCATGTCAGCATGGAGCCTAAAGCAAAAAGGAAAAGGGAAAGAAAAAAGACCCTGGCACCATCTGGTCCCCACTACCTTATTTGTTTTCTCTTTCAGAAAATGTTGAAAGTCTCCCATGCTCTCTAGAAACGAATACATTGATTATTGGGAAGAAAAAATGAGATCAAAGTGTGGGTTTCTCAAGGAGCATGCAAGTTCTATGTACTGTGCCTTTCAGCCACTTTGTAATAGTGAAATCACTTTGCTTGCTGTTCTCCTTCAGAAAAAAAATGTATAGTATGTTTCTAACATTGCTGTGATGAAAAGTTAATTAATAATAACTATAAATACTACTTATCCCTGACTCTACACAATAATTTTTTGAGCTTACAAGATCTTTGCAAACATTATCTAATTAAAATGTGCTTCCCATTTATCTATTTCCATTCTTCAGGTGGCAGATAAGTGACTCTAATTTTCTACCCTTTACAGATGGAGGGAGAGAGAGCGAGAGAGACAGGTGAAGCAACTTGGACAAAGATGCAGGCAGAAAAGAAGCTGGATTGTAACTGAGGAGTTCAGAAGCACCAAACGATTCAGGAACAGAACGCCTTGGCCATCTCTTCTTTACACTTCCAATCTGTGGCATTTAGCATGGTAAAAAGCACTATTGTGTGACGGAATATGGCACTTATCAGCTTAGATAAAATGGCCAAAAAGTATCAACATCCTAGGTTTCTGAGCCATTCAAAACAAACTGTTTTGAAAATATTTATCACTTCTAACTTGCTGATGCATTCCCTTGGTAAAAAATATTTCCCACCTGGAGTCTGGTGTCCTTCTTTTTCCACCTTACAACTCCAAGCTTGGCTGTTAAGTCCAACATGCCTTATAACACCCTAGTTCATACCATAAAAAGCAGTATTTAACAATTTAACAGCATAACTTATTTTGGGGTCTGCTACATTGGGAACAGGAAAATGCACAACACAAGTTCATTTTCAAGAGCCAAATCCACGTTGAGACATTTTTGTTGTCAAGAGTTCAGGCAGAATCCCAGTCAAATTGGGATACTCCCAAAGCCAGCTTGCTGTTATGGCGTTCAGTCATACTGCAATGGCCAGGTGCTCTCAGAGTGAGATTGGTGACTCACTCTTCTCACAGATTTCATTAGAGCTGAGGGGTGATCTGCTAATGTTATGATAATTATTTCATCTAATGTGATTATAAAGATGCTGAAAAGAGAAGAGCTAGTTCTGACACCATTATGATTACTAAACAGCCAAGTTTTTAGTGGTGATGTGGGAACAAAATAGTTCATGTTCCTCATTACTATCAGTGAACAGACTATTGTCTGAAAAAGCTGGACGTTAGATAGTATGCTTCATGAGCCATGAATCTAAAGGCACAAGCACATTGTCACCATTGTTCCTTAAATACTTTGCCAGAAAGGAATATTATTCATTGCATAAAAGCTGCCAAGACAGCAAGAGAATGAGATGATCTTACAGTGACTGCAACTGTTTATCATAGGTGTATCCTGTCACTTCACAGAGAGGCAATAAAATGGAGAAGTGTCACTCAGCTTCTTTTTGACAAGTGCTCTGCTAATATTCTCCATAACACAAAGTCTGGCAAGACATGAGAAAGGTACACGATGACACAGCTATGCCACAACATTCATCTTTATGAGGGAACTACCCCATCTTCAAGGAAGATGAATGTCAAAGATCAGCCAACCTGCTTCACCCAGGTATCTCACCAATGAGCCTTTCCTCCCACTGTCCTTCAGCTCAGAGGTGTCTCTCGATAAAAGTCATGCTGCAAAAACAATTATGGGCATCTTTTCAGAGGTGTCTCTCAACAAAGGCCCTGCTGCAAAAGCTGTGGTTTTGTTCAGTATATCACTCTTTTCCCATATTTATGAATGACTCCTGGTAAAGCTAATTAGATGAAGTTCCCTTCAAAATGTGGACTCCCACCCAAGACACCTGTGACCAGGGTGAATGGAAATGAAGTAAGCTCATTCCCCAAAACACAGCCCCATCTCCTTGTATAAGCAACCCCAATGCCTTATCTTCACACTCCCTCCCCTCTACAGCTTCTCATGACTGGGAATCTCTTTTATAATCACTGGAATAAAAACATAGGAGTCTCAATAGAGCTGAAAGTGCAAATCTGTGTGTATGCACATTCCTGTATACACAAAAATATGAAAACCTGGAACAAACAGTAAATGAAAGACAACAAAGTATAGTTATCTTAGATGACTGTTGGCATATAATTTAATGTACAGCTAGAAAACACAATATTCCAAATCAATAAAATTGTTCTCTCATATATTCTGAACAAGAATCTAATTACAGGCTTAATTGTACAATCATGGCTTAATCATGGAAGTCAGCTGCTGTTTAATCACTGCACAATAGCTGCCTTGTTAATGATATGGGAAGCCACTGCTATGGTATTCAGTGTGTAAAGTCTGCAGAACCAGAAGCTCATAGTCAGAGAAGCCAGAGATGGCAGGCATGTGAAGGGAAGCCACTGCACCACATTACATTAGTTCTTGAGCTAGAAAAGGTTGAGATTAGATGAAGGAAGGTTAGTGAAGAATTCCTGAAACAAAATAGAATAGCTACTCAAAGCAATATAGACTGATGCCATGGTGAGAGAGGGTAATGTGAGCCTTCAGCCCAACCACCTCCCTCTCCCACACACACAAACAAACAAAAANTTGCTACTTCTGGAAGGTGACCCACTGTCATTGTTTGGTTTGTCTCAGTAAACCCACTTGTGAACATAGCCACCACTGAACTTTATACAAATACAATTCCTAACAAAGAGAGATCCCATTGTCTCACATCAGTTTCCAAGATCAGCCTTATCACAAGGATTAATGAAGGATAGAGGACCATTTAGAGCATCAGAAAAGTTCAGCTCTGTCCTGAGATCCCCACTTACCATGCCAGATAGTTATGAGTGCTAATTCTGTTAACACTTTTGTTTTCCTGTATATCCCTGTCTGCAGTCACCAGGTAGCCCAAACCCTGGGCCTCAACTGCAGGGAATTAGGGGCAAGGACCAGCCTTTGGGTTTGTTGATACAGTGCCTAACGCAGCACTGACAGCATCCTAAGGTATTGCAATGATGTAAACTGCTGAATAGAAACCCTGGTTGAAAAAAAAAATTAATAATAAGAATACAAGAGAAAAAGGGAAAACCTGTCACTCAGTCATTCTCAGACCCAGCTTTCAGGTCATGACAGGTACACCAAGGATAAATTAATTATATTAACATCAATGGTTGCAGTATTTAATTACACAGTATGTGAACTTCACTCACAATGCTCTAACTGTTCAACCTCAATATACAATCTCTTTTTTTCCAGTGTAGGTCTTCCTGCTTGCACTGCCCCAGGCTACATCATTCCCAGACATCCCACTCACAGGCACTCAACCAAATACATTTACTCATACCTGCAATTTTCCTACTTGTTCTATTCTGTCCCCCAGCCGTCAACTCTGCACAGATTTTCTAACCCAAAATGTACCAATTATCCTAGTCCTGAAAATCCTTTCAATTATAATTTTTAAAATAAATACTGTAGTGGATAACTTTTTGGAAACCTTGAGAAAATAAAACAGAGTTCATTCAACCTACTGAAACACCAAGCTCTACACTTGTCTCCTTTGTCTATAATAAGCAGGATGAATCAGGGATCAGTTTTCTGCATAGAAATGAGAAACCTGAGTGAGAACGTCTCCCATGAGTCAAGCTCCAGCTCAGATACAAGTTAAAGATGAGACTGATGGTCTGTTTTGCTTCTAAGGCTCTGACACACTGCAAAACCTGCCTGAAACAGGGAACTTGCATGAATACCAGCACTGAGTTTGTGAGGACTCCTTTACACCATTGTTGCCTCACCCAAGTAGAAAGACAAACTTTCCTGTAGGTCAGTAAGACTAATCCCTGCTGTTCCTGCCATCAGGACAGGGTCTATATGGTGCCAAGCAGCATGGTCTATAGAGCAGTTTACTTTCTAGGATGCTGGGAAGAGAAGTGAAACTCATCAAGATACTAAGGTATAAATTCACAAAGGTGTATTTGTACATGGGTATTTCTACATATATATTTATGTAGGTGTATATCCAACTCCTTCCTTATCTCCTCAGCTCCAACATTTCTTACAAAATTCAGTGTGTGCAACAGAAAAACAGTGATCCCGTGTAGTTCATTTCTTCATGGACAAGGGGAAAAAGACAACATCACTACTTCAGTGGATTAAGCTTCCTTCTATTTCTGAGTGCATCAGCAAGGTTTGAGCACTTCCAATTCCCTTTTCTTCTCTTTCCTCCTGGGGAAGTGAATTCTTTACATGCCCTGTTTCTCCTCGGCATCTAATACTGAGATCTCACTTGGAGCTATTTTCTGAATGTGGAAGCATATAACACATTGAGTCAGCACCAATTTAGAGACACTTGGGAACAGGGAGCACTGGTGGTGAGAGGTTCATGACACCAATACAGTTAACAGAAGGGAAACAGTGGAGGAAGAAAAGCACAAATTATTCACCAAAAATACACTTACTTGTAGTAGCAGATATCGTGGCCTGCCCGAATCCAGCGAGGCCTGCCCTGCAGAGCTTCCTTCACTGAGTACATGACCAGCTGCATACCTACACAAAACAAGACAGTTTCAAGTGCCATAACTTCCCTGGCTGGAAGAGACAGGAGTCAGAAGGAAAAGACTAAACAAGAAGCATCATTATTTTGTCAGTACTTTCTCTGCATATAGTTTATGCAAAGTAAATACGTTCTCAAAGCCCTGTGCTCTGTTATGGCATAGCTATGTCTGTAAAAAGGGCACCTCTACAAGAAATGAGTTAAATGGAGTTTATTAAAAAATTAATTACCCTGCTAGCACTTGCAAGGGATGATTTCAAGCCATTCTGTTTACAAACAGAGAAAAGGAAAGGAAAGAATAAGAATCAAGGCATCAACAAGCTCAGTAATTTGGTTAGTCCGATATTTTATGCTTGGCTGCACTATTATTGAACTCTTAATCCTACCAGAGCATTAGAGATCAGTGGTGTATCCAGTACCCCTACCTTCAGAAAACAGCAAGCAAAACTAGGTTTTAAACTTACTATTAGACCTAAATAACCCCTATGTGCCATAAATGCTGATAACAATAGCATCCATCTTTGTACTGTATTATCCCAGAGGATGACTTCTTCCTGACCTCCAAAGTGTTTCCATTTTGTGCCCCGAGGTACAGGGTTTTCTCTGATCTGAGTGTTTATACATTACTCACAGCTCCACAAAGACAGCCCATATGCAGAGAATTTTTTTTTTATCCAATCCCTTTACTCGTTTACAGGCAGGGAGAGGATGCTGCCCTCACCAGCAAAGCTCTGCACAGGATGTCCTTGGTGAGCAGCTGGGGGCTGCAAGGGTGGCTCCTGCCAGCCAGCTCCAGCGGACCCAGCACAGCCCCAGCTGAGCCCAGCAGTGATTTCTGGCAGCACTTCTGTGAAAGCATATTTAAGAAAAAGAAAAATACCCTTTCAAGTATTTTTGCATGTTGAAAAGTTGCCCCCTGAGCCTTCTCTTGGCTGTTCTTTCGCTGGTAGGAGGTGATGCTTGAAAATCATTAATACTGATGACATATTTCCATAAGCAGTTATGCAGTTCCCTTCTTTCTTCGGGTTTCTCTGTTAAGTTCTCCAACACTTTCAGAGCCAGGAAATGTATCAGCAGCAATGTCTTTCCAGTTCTTATTTGGCTGTGCTGTGTGGTAGCACTAACTCACCTACACCCAGGAGTAACCCCTATACTGCCATTTCTTCAATCAGCACTGTGAGTCACATACCAGAAGCAATTCTGTGTTTGTTTCCAGGACATGAGCCACAGCAAGTCTGGGGTGTCATGGGCCTGGCCAGATGGCCAGTTCATCAGACAAGAGATGTGATGTGGTGCTTAGGGTCTACAGGGTTCTCAAGATCCCAAATGTTATCTCCTGCCCTTCTCTCTGAGTGCAAAAACCACACACAGGAAGCTGCCTCAGAGCAGTGGTTGATGGTAGTCTGCCATCTCATTAAAAAAAAAGAAAAAGCTAAAATAAATCAGTTTTTCCTTCCCAATTTCCCTATGGAATTTTCAGTTTTAGAAAACAAACAAATCAGGCTTCTGATGAAATCCCATTATTTCCCATGGCAGAGTAAGTTAGTGAAAAAGAGGGAAGGAAAGAGATGGAAGATGCACCTCTTGACTTGCTCTGGTACTGGCCACAACTATTTCATTAAAACAGCCTTTTTACTGATTTGAAAGTCACACAGTGCCATCTAACCAAGAGCAAAAGGGAACAATCAAACCAGACAAGTAACCAGGAGCCGTAAAGAATGGCCATCCAGGGCACTTTGGCACTACATCACAACTGGAGGCTTTTAGTATTACAGTGTGGGCATCAGCCCAGGAAAGTGCAGAGGGAATGTGGCAAATAAACAGCATCTCTTACCAGTGGTCTGTGTAAATGTTATGCATGTGCTGGAAGGGTTAGAGAGCTTCAATTGGGCAAGCCAGAAAAGTGGGAGCTTCACTGCCAGCTCAGAGCAGCAGAAGTAATCCACAGAAGAATTGTTTGATAGCAAATCCCATGTACAAGCCATCCAAAAGTGAGCCAGGACTTAGCTTCCCTCCTTACCAGATGGTATTTTCACATTTCTCTTCCAAATAAGTTTTTCATTGCATGCTTGAACATGTGAGTCATGTACAGTTTCAGGTACACAAAATGAGGTTATAAATGCTGAAAACAGCCAAACTATAAGATAACAAACAACCTTCCACCAATAATAGCCTGAATCTCTGGCTGTGAAGGTGCTGGTGGCTGCCTTGGGGTTTACATTTACAGTAGGACATCAACATACTTCATTTTTAGGCATCTACCAGACACATCACTTTAAACTGGTAATTAATGGAAGCAGTATAAGATGACAAAAAGAAATCATTTTCAATTGATACCTATATGAACATTTGAACTTCAGCCCTTAGGGTTAAAGAGCAAATGCCTTATAATCCATCATGCCACTCATCCAGCCAGTTTCACACATACAAGTGATTCCAGTTCCTAATACATTTGTTTTAGGTACATTGATCCTGAGAGAGTTGTCCTGGTGATGCTGAAGGCTGTAACCACAGGGCTTCAGAGGAATGCAAAGTCTGATATTATGGACTTACTGAAAATTCTGAGTCAGGTCTTGAGCTGGTGTAAATTGACAGAGCTCCATGGAAACATATAAAACTAATGACAAGCAAACAAACAAAAAACACACCCAAAAAAACCACCCAGCCTATGACAGCCAAGAATTCAATCTACAGTCTCCATGCAGAAGAAATAACTTTTCCCCTAAAATGCATACTGAAATCTGGGATTTGCCCTACCTATTTCTGAGCAATGCTGCCTTCCTCCTGAACCACGAACTATGATAGGAGCTCAAAGACAGCAAGGAACAGAATTTTCTATCATCATTAAAATCAACAGAAGTTTTAGTAGGTCTCAAGACAAGATGTCTTTCTGGATAAACCCAAAGAAACATGAACATTTGTTTGAGGATTATCAGGTTTATTTAAATCTTAGAAACACTTTCCAATCCTACATCACTCATTCAGTTCCAGCTGAACTGTTTTTCCCACATCTCTCCCAACCCTAATGCTGTCCTTCCACAGTTCTGGTCTATACCCATGACAGTGACTTTTTTTGCCCCCCAACAAATCCTCTCCCAACTCTCAATATTCAGTTTACTCTTCAGTCCTCCTGAGGGTAGACAAAGGTACTTTGACAAACCTAAAGTGACTTTTTCAGTGTATTTCAGGGCAGATAAGATTAAACATACGGTCTCTCTTATAGACATGGAAATTTAAAAACCTTTATGGCTTAAAAAGGTCTCCTTGTGAACAGAAGGCTATTCCAATTCCCCAAAGACTCATACCATAATTAAACTGGCTGTTGAACTTCTCACAGTTGATAACATTGAAGCGATAGGGAACTGCTGACTTCATGTCACGGACTTCAAAGTAGAACCACTGATGATGCTGGTTGCTGTTCACATCTGCATTCATAATTAAGTCATACTCAAACCTGTTAAAAAAATAGCCATGAACACCTCATATCTGCCACTGAACATGCTGACTGCAGGCTATACAGTCAATTTCAGTAATATTTTCTGAGCTTCAGAGAACAGCATTAAACTCACAGTGTCCAAACACCATTAAATACATGCTCTGTATTAGTCACGTCAAAACATTTTGAGCTCTGTTTTCTTACCCCTGTTGCTTTCATGACATTTAGGTGTAGGAAGGCATGATTAGCTCTGAGCCACGTAGCCTGCTTCCCTGACTGGCCCTTTCTAAACCCAGGAGAATGCTGCCATCTCATGCTGTGATGGCAGCAGAAAGGCAGGCTGGGACACCTCTGCTCCAGGTGTACTTACTCACGCACTTGGATGGCCTTGCGAAGGTTTCCCGATTCAAACTTGGAGAAGAATGTCAGACAACCTGGAGCACCTGGGCTTGAGCAACTGCTGTAAAGCAAAGCAAGGACACCTACAGGATGCTGCTTCAAAGACAAACTTTCCCCAGCACCCTCTGTATGCTGTAATAGACTTTACTTTTATTTTTTTAATAAGCAGGACCCTCAGTAGATGCAAGAGGTGAGCAAATCCATACTCTTCTATCAGAAGCATCTTTTCTCTCTGCTCTTGCTTAGTAATTTTAAATCACATCTCTCTTTTTCTCAATACTCCTTTTTGTCACAGTACACATTTGGTTTCTTTATTCCAATTACTTGCCCACAGGACTATTCTCTACTACTTCACTAACTGCGGAAGGCAGCCTTATATAATTACTACACATTTACTCTTGTCTCATCTATATAGTTTCCTTCTCCTATAGCTTAGGAATCCTTAAGTTAATCTCCTTCACCTTTTCTTTTTTTTTTTTTTTTCCATCCAAAGAATGTTTCCCAACTCATTCATCTTTCCTCTGAATTCAACTTCTTAATATTTGGGACCCTCTCAACGGCCCTGTACTACATCTCAAAGATCACTGTTGATGGCCATAGCTGAGCACTTACAGTAGTTCCCAAGGCCAGATGTGTGGTTTTCAGAAGACCTTTGTGAGTGTCACATTTATAAAACACAGTGCACCTACAGTCTGTGACAATGGCTGGGCAGACACTCAATGGGAAATGCTGCTTCAGAATGCAGAGAGACTGGATTCATAGCTCTAATTCCCAGCACCAGTGTGCACACTTCTGTCCCAAATCACCACCTGCAGTGCAGATGTATCCAGGACACCACACGGTCCCTTTGATGCACGGATTTTCTTGCTCTGTATAAAAGTTTTGAGGGCCTCCAACTCCCATGTCTTCCACAACAAACCCTTTCCCTGGAGTCATGTACAAGGGACCTACTCCTCCTGGATATCTTCTCCTTTGGACTTGGCCTCCTGTGTTTTTTCTTCTTTACCTTAATCAGAGCAGTACAAGAAAACTGAGCTCCCAACCCAACTCAACAGTGTCCCTGGTTACAGCACTCCATTGAGGGCACCCACCTGGGCTCATCTAAATCAAACACCGTTCTGCCTAGCACGTCATCCGGCTGGATTAGGCGGCGAACATCATCCAGGACTTTGTCTCTAGAAAAAAGAAAGCGGCAACTTCTAATAACACTGAGAAATCTCAATGTAGGGGATTCTTCTAGAATAAATATGAAGAGTCTTGGGAAGTTCTTTTTATGGGTTGGTAAGGACTTCCATATGCTAATTCCAGGTGAACTCTTCCTTTTCCCAGCACAAGAATTTTTATGCTCCATTCCCATTACAAGTTGCCTGTTGGGTTAAATGAATGATTCTGTAAAATTTTATTCTCAATAGTATTGTGTCAAGCTTGATTTATCCCCAGTTCTTCCCAGTCAATCTCCCAAGTGGCCAGTCTTGCCCTGTGAGGAAATACCTGCCATAATTTATAAAACTAATAGTCTGACTCATAGGGAATCTTGACTTAAAGTCAAGCTGGTTTCTACTATTTAAATGGAGCTACTCTGATCCCTGATGATCATCAAATGTGGAATACCAGATTTTCTTCTTGACCTTTGAAGCAATCATGTTATGCCCTGAAGCATGTTATGATTATTTCCATTTTAGCAGTGCAGTTACACATGTTGTTGTAGCCATAAAAGCAAAGTTTTTAGAGCAACAGTGCAAGAAGATGGCAGAGAGATTTTTGCCTCTAAGTAAGATTTCTAGGTTTTATATCTGCTGCAGAAAGAATTTTCTCTAGAAATCAGAGCTCTTCATTTGATTAGTGTTGATCAACTCTAAAGTTTAGCATAGAATCTAGCCTCTATTATCTGCTAATAATTCCCTATACCTAAAAAGAAATGTAAAGTCTTTGCTCACAGCCACACCTGGAACAAACAATACTGTAGTTACCAGAGCTTCCTCTCTTAGCACAGCTTCAAAACACAGCTTCCTACTTATCTAAGCACCTAAATAACACAAGAAGTCCTTTCTGAGAGAACAGAAGGGAATTTCCCCTCAAAGACCCAGTTGGAATCCAGTGTTGGAAGCACTAAAGGTGGCTTGGTAAAAGTGCAAGATTGAAGGTAAACACATATCCTGAAAGGACACAGTCTTCTTCATCTCTAAAATGGACTTGTTCATGTTTGTGTTCTAACAATGTCACACATTCACAGCATACTCTGGGGTCTTGGTCTGCTTACTTTAATGAAAAGCCACAAATAAATCTATCTCAGAACTTTGAGCAGCTGAATCCTGTCACAAACACCAGCATATAGATGCACCTATCAATAACTGGTTTAATCAATAACAATTTGCAGTACTAGATAGGGGAGTCTTTATGGATTCACAGAAACCATAAAAATCACCCTCCAGGGTTGCTACTACCACCTTGACCTACGAGACAAAGAAAGCAACACAGTGCACAACTCACCCACTGACACAAAGTCCATGTCAGAGATAGGAAATAGCCTTGCTGATTCCTAATCCTCTTCCTAATCCAATGAGATACCAATTCCCTTTCCTCAGGAGAAAAACCTAGATAAGATCACCCTAATGTTTGGCCTTGAGGCAAATAACTGGGTAGCCAAAACTTTGTTCTATAACTTCAAGTCATTCAGAGACATTAGAGGCAGAACTTACATTTTTGAGCCTGAGAGTTCTCAATGTGGTAATTATAGGAAAGCACAATCACCTTTGAACCCCATGCTGGCGCTCCAACATGGGCTTGCTGTAAGGAGGTGGCTGGTGACCCCAGAAATCCGGAAAGGACAGGTCTCTGTAGCCTGGTATGGACTTTACACATTTGGCCCTGGCTGCGTAGAAGTGAGGACTGTGGAACAGGATATCCCCTCGGTGTGTCTCCAGAAGATTCCTTGCTATGTCTGAGCTCTCCAGCCTCCCTCCAGGACAAGGACTGATTGAGGCCTCACAGTGAGGGTAAAACATTGTTTTGTACCAAGCAACATCTCCTGGGAGAGGGCGCAGAGCAAACACAGGACTTCTGGCTGGATCTTCCTCTTCACAAAAGTTTGCATCCTGGGCTGCTTCTGCGACATCTCTCTTTTCATCACTCTGATCCCATCTGAATTCCTCATTCTTTCTCCCGCTCTGCAGTGGGACTTTGAAATCCTGTTCCCCTGGATCTGGTCCCATGTCTGAGACACTTTGGTTTCTCCATCTGCAGTTTGGATGTTTCACAGAAGTAGCATTTGGAATTAAATGAGAGGGAGCAGAGGGAAGACTCTCAGTCCTGTCCTCCAAGCTCTTCTCTTCCTTAGACTCCAATTCAAGCTCCTTTGGGTTTAAAAAGCAGAAGGAATTAAAAGAAACTAAAGACAGATTATCTCTCCTTCCAGGTGAAACCTTTCAAGGAAGAAAAGTTGAAATATTTACACATCTCCGAAAACAGCACTCAACCAATACCACAAACCAGAGCAAAATCAGCTCATGGACAACCTGCCAGCATTTCCCTATCCACAAAGCTGTTTCAACAGAAGTCTTCAGAAACCAAAAGGATCCAACTGAAGATGACTCACTGAGATGACTCACCAAAACCAATTGTTCTAATAAAGAAGGGCAGATATTTTGCAAGACATTTTTTTAAATATAAATGTTACAGCAGGGTAAAGGCAGCCAATCTGTCATGAAAAACTCCACCCACTTTCACACAGGAGAATAATTTCATCCAATTTGACTACTGATGGTGACAATCAGTGTAGAAACATTGTGTGTATGGGAGATACATTAAACCAGTGGTCTTTTCTAGATTCATATTTGAATCAGGGTTTTCAGCTCTCCTAAATTCCAAGCCTTGTAATGAGTGCCATAGTCCATCATTCTTGGCCCAAACTGTACTAAGAAAAATGATTTGAACTCTTCATTTCACTCAGTGGCAGTGCAATCTTCTCCTCTTCCTTTAAACCACCAGTTGACAGTATTTATTTTGCACATCACTGTCTAATCTTGATATTGCTGTTGAAATTGCCAGCAAGGATACAAGTTATCTGACAGATTTCTCATGTGGCAATTGATTCAACAGTGTTTACTTAATCTATACCCAGACAAATGTGCATCAAACATCATTCCCTTTATCACTCATGATTCACAGCAATAAGCTACAGCAAAAAATGGCAATCTTTGGGCTTCCAGTTCTATAAGAAGGTTTCCTTTCACAGTAGTCCTGTCTAGTCATCACTAGTCAATACTCCCTTTCAAGTATCCCTTAAATTCTGGAATATTCATAAATAAAGGAAACTGCACTATGATCCTACCTGAAAAATATGGGAAAGTTCTGGACACATGGCTTCATACTGTCCAAGCTCTTCCTCTGGCCGGTCAAGCACTGGCTTTGACCTCAATTTATTCACATCTGTCTCCAAGTCATAATCCTACAACAGCAAAATCAGAAAAGCACATATATTACAAATGCCCCACAAGATGGTCTTGACCATCAGTGAACCGGTTATAAGAACAGTCTCTGAGGCTTTCACAGCTGAAAGTTCCTATGCATCAATGCACAGTCCCACCCATATCTAAGACAAGAACCAAAGCCAAACTGTGTCAAGCATTCAGTCATTGTAAAAAAAGAAAAATCAGGAAAAGATGGGGTAAGAGGAAAGGACAGAAACATGGCATGGCATTGATAACTGGACATTGCACCACAGCATTATTCAAATAATTCAACACATCTTTAAGTATGTTCCACCAAATGCCATGAAGAAATTATTTGCTCCTGGCAAACAGTCTCATTTCTGAAGGTGTTATGAAAAGAAAAATGTAAAGTTGCCTGAATGCACAAGTGTCCCATTCATTTCAAATCCTGAGCCACACAAAGCAGAGTCTGAACTGCTGTTCAGGTCTGGGTAAGAAGGCAATGAAGAGCTGCAAGGAGTAAGAGGTCAGGTTAAAAGAACTTCCCCACTAACTGCATAGATGTATAAGAAGCTCCAAACCTGCTGAAGATTTGGATTGAAAATAATAGGTGCTTGATGTGGCGATTTTGATTTTCATAGAACTGTCTGAACAGTTCCTAATGGAAGCACAGAGGAGTTTCAGTGTGGTTGGTATTGCTCGCATGCATGGATGCGCGTCATGTCGCTGCAAAAATGTTTGTAAACCACATCACTACCAGGAAACATTGTGCTAAATATCCCACAAAAAAAAAAAAAAAAAAAAAGGCAAGCTGAAAGTTCATTATCCATTCCCTTCTTGCTTTCCCTTTAGCAAGATGTTTCAAGGGAGATATATGACCACCACACCAGACAAACATTATTTAAAACTCATATTCAGAATAAGCTCTTAGGCAAAAAAACCCAAAACTGCTTACATCTACTTGGTAAATCCTTATGAATAATGAAATAGTTCAGAAGCATATAGGAGCTGTTTCTGAATGAATAACTAATTAAAGAAGGAGATAAATTCACTATGAACCTTATTCCTAATGAACATCTTGATGAGCTCTAATATTCAGATAAAAGCAGCCAGACAGGGGCAAGTTAGGACACTCAGCTAGTGTAGAGGGGAGGAATTTTTTAACTTCCCTTTTTCATTGGGCAACATCAGTTTGATACTGGAGGAGAAAAAGATAGGGCAAGTAATGAGAACACCCTTTCATAAAAGTCTCAATCATATCTAATTAGACTGTATTTGCAACTTCATTTCTTTAATTCGCCTTCCCAAGCCACTTTATGTGGATAAGACTTATTAGCAGCATTCAGTACTTCTCATTTGAATATGAGCTTGTTTGTATTTTGACAAGAAAAAAGTTTGCACTCTCATCCTCAGCTGGTAGGAGGGGTTTTTTTGCCAGTTAGGTCACTACAGGGAGAAAGCTAAGGGAGAACTCAGGGAATAATTCATTGTGTTATTTTTCTGTGTGCAACAGCAAATAAAAAAGGAAGACAGGTTCAAATGCCTCAACTATGCCTTAAAATAACTAACATTTTCCTTAGTGAGGGTGCACAGCCCAAATGTGCTCCAATAGGGGAAGAAAGAAGATTAGTCTTTCCTAGGTGATAAATCAATTTTCACTAAGTCCTATTTTTCTGGCATACACCTAGAGGAATCAAGATCCACCATTCATTCCTGACTGTGTATGTGATCTTAATAGTCACTGGTCAGTCTCTCTGCTGGAACAGAGAAGGCACCAAACCCACACCATCCTCGGTGACAAGCATGACAATGAATAAAACAAACGCAGGGGAATTCTAATGAAAATCAGTGCTTTCTCCTCATCTTCTTTCAAGTATTCTTTGTTTATTCATGTAATATGTTTGTGTGGGACCATGTGCATATCTACATTCTCTGCTTAGTCTACCAGGGTGTCAAAACAGACAATGAAAAGTTTTACTTTCCAACACATGGATAATTATGGAAACTCCAGCTCATATACCTACTTCCTCCTTAGTCTCCCCATCCTCTTCATTCAGGTCTTTTTCAGCCTCATCCTCTCCATCACTTTCATAGTCACCTGCAGACGTAGGAAGGAGGCAGAGGTAAAGGTGTTCCACCCGATATCCCTCTTATGCTCTCCACAGAAATAGGTGTAAACTCTTCTATGTGTGCCACACACTCTACAACCCACCACAACACTGATTAAAGCAGATCCCATTTGTTAATCTCATATAAATGAATTTGGCACTAAATGGCCCAGTCTTTAAAGCTCTGTTCTCTTGGACTACACCACTGCCTTTCAAAACCATGACAAATGTCCCCATGGTATGGATCCAACTCATTTTACAAAGCAATACAGAGATTTTCTGCTTGGCTGCAATGATATTACAGGATGTTCTTAATCTGTATGATCTAGATTAGTGTGTTTCACTGCTATGATT
This sequence comes from Formicarius rufipectus, assembly GCA_013399695.1. Taxonomy (NCBI): domain Eukaryota; kingdom Metazoa; phylum Chordata; class Aves; order Passeriformes; family Formicariidae; genus Formicarius; species Formicarius rufipectus. The sequence continues at coordinate 1,624,622 of VXAU01002736.1, forward strand.
GTTATAGTATTTGAACACCTTCCACATGAAATGGAATGCAACAGAAATTGCTTGTGTGTATCATGGAGCCTGTCATCATCTCCTCCTCTGTGGAGTAGCTATCCTGGCTGTGCCCAAGTTCTACTTTTCAGCAAGAGCTCACATCTTTAACTTGTGCAGCATGACTTCTATCTGCCTTTATTTTATAAAGTGAAAAGGATAACAACACCCACAATTCTTTACCAAAAAGAGCTGCAGGGCAGTTCCCCCTCTCCCAAACAGCCATGTCTCGTTCTGTTGCTGTGGAGCAATGGCATCTCCAGCCTCTGCTGTGCCTACTCTGCTCCATGATTTCTTTGGATACTAGAAGAATGTTTTGTTTGTTTGTTTTCATTTTTCCTTGCTCCTTTTAGTCATTTTAAGTTTATTCTCTAAACTCCTACCTTCAAGAAGACCTTGGAGTAATTTACTCTACATTAAATGGCACTGTATGCCATCAAATTAATTTTAACTGCAAACCCCAGAACTATGATACCAAGTCTCCATTCCCCAGATCCCACACTTAATTTTTCATGTCAGGCTCCTTTACTTTCTATTGAATTCAACCTTCAGCCATTTACCTTCAGATCCCTCATGTGGAAGTTCAGCCTTGGCATTCCCAGGAAGAGGGAAGGAATAAGAACTTCTTACTGTTGCCACAGGCAGATGTTCCTTGGGGAAGCACTTTCTCAGAATCTGAGTTGCAGTGGTTATAATAGGATCCAGATTTTTACCAGATAAACAGTCCTAGGAACAAAAGCAGAACAACATTAGGAATGCCCCCCCAAGCAGTGATGGGTTAATGACTGGATTCAATCTCAAAAGCCTTTTCCAACCTAAGTGACTCTATGATTCTGAACTACTTTATTCTAATCAGGAACAGGAAAATTAATGCATTTGGGGTGTTTCTGGTTGTACAAGATTTTACTCTGTTTTCTCATGTATCATTGAATGGCGTTATAAGATTCAGTGGGATTAACCAGGATTCCTGTAGGGAGGATAGAGAAAAAAATCATCTAAAGCTGACATGCTTACAAGCCTCACTACAAGAATCTTAATATGTATTTCTAGATCTCTGGCTGTTTGGAACAAGAGGGAGAGAAAAGACAATTTTGAAAGCATCTCCAAGGAAAGTTTTATTATGGATAGAGCAGCAAACACTAAGGAGAACTGCTTTCTATTTCTGTTTCAATTTATTCACTCTTTCACATGGTTGCCTTTGTTTACTTGTTATTAAAGGAAAGATTAGGAAAGATTGTCTCCATGTGGGAACAGTCTAACATTCCTGAACAGTCTTACTATAGTCTACTTTACTAAAACTGTTTTGTTTTTACTACAAGAATGAACACAGGACTGTTTAATTGCCTGCCTTGGGACAGTCATCTTAATTCACTGCCAAGTGAATTTAAATAGTCAAGAACAAGGCATATTCATCCAGTCAATGAATTTCCACACATGGAGTTATTCAATGATGCCATTTGAAAGTCATATTTTTCTTTACAGCAAATTAGCTTACAAGTGCAAACAAGCCTTCAGATACCTTACAGGGAATTTGTGGGACTGTCTGGATTAGTGCTCATCAAGTGCTCTCAGATTCCAAGACAACACAGTTTACAAATGACTGAAAAATATATCATTCTACTGGAATAGCCATTTTTTTTACTGACACTTGAGAAACAGGCAGGAGACTGCTTTGTATGTTTGTAAGCTATCCCATTTATTTTGTAGTGGGATAATGTGAATAAGGTAAGAGTGAATTCCCCAGCTCAGAAAACTCATGTAAAACCACCCTGAACTCAGAAGGTCTACTGTTTAGTCTCCACATTCAATTGCTTCTCTGCTGAATCTGAAGACATCAGATGGATGAGTGACAAAATACCAAAATAACATTCCATGCAGCAGTCTTTCCTCAAGCAGATACCAGTCAGTTGTCTTGTCTCAGAATAGGCAGCTCTGTCACTGCACAGTGCTAATGTGAACATACCATTTGACTGTCAGGAAAGTCTAAGTGCAGCTAGGAAAAAGCAATGGGAACAGAAGGTATTTCCTTTCCACAGATTATTCCATTATCTAAAATTATTTTTCTTTCCAGGTAGAAGTATAACTCAAAATACCTCTAAATTCCCCTAAAATATCTCTAAACTCTCCTCAAATAAAGTAGCAGTCACTTCCAATCTTTGTAAGGTGACAATCTGAACTATTGACTCTTCCTATAAAGACATAAGCTTAAGGACTATTAAAAGCTCAGGTATTTCATCTGTCCATCAGCCCAGACAATAGACAGCCAGAGAGGTTTCAATTGAAAACCATCCTTATAAATAGGATTTCTACTGGAGTTTAAAACAAACCCATCTTGACAAAACTCCTTCCATTTCAATAGATTTTAAAAAAACAAAAACAAACTGAAAAGTTTCATCAGAACTTTTCTAGCTGGCTTCTAACACCTTTATAATCTCATTAGCTGCTCAGAGTTTGGTCCAAGTCAACCACCACAGCCAGGAAAATCCTAAAGGCAGAAAAATACTGTCTGTACACAAAGAATCACTGCTTTCCCACTCAGAAATGGGAAACACTTCAACACTTTACGTTTTGGAGAGACACTGCAAGACTGACAATATCCCAAAGAAGTAGTGAGGGAATATACCGAATTTTCAGTTTATTAACCTTGATAATTTCCTGTCCAAGGTCTCCCTAACAATGCACATTAGAATAAAGCAAGCTAGAGGCCCCTGGAGCTGTCATTTCCGCTCCACTTCTAACCTTTGGAAGCATTAGCATTATCAGTGTTCACTGGAGCCTTAGTATGTCATTTCCTGCTTGCTCACCCAAGGTGACCCCACGTTTGCACTTCCCATGGAGTTGCTCCGAGGCTGAGCTATCAGGAGATGTTAGCTCAGAAAGCTTCATGGGCTGCAGAGAGAGACCAAGCCAACATCTCCCCTCGAGTAGCTGTTTCCATCCACCTTACTAAAGTTTCTGCAGACCAGGGACTCCTCACTGACAGAGACCATAAGCCCTTGGGAGGTCTGCTGGTTCTGACCACCTCATCCCACCTAAAGAAATGGCCAATTCCTCATGAGGAAAGTGAAGTGCAAAAACTCCAGAAGTCTCCCATGTACTGTTAGTAAGAAATATCTTTCAGTCACAGAAGAATCATTCATGATAGTGATGGGAAAAAAGAAGTAAACACTCTGGATCATGAGGCAATGGATTTTCTAATGGAGAGGGGACAAGTTTTTCTTCCTGTCTGTGATGGCCCTACAATGAGAGAATGCACTGGCCAGTAAGAGTGACAATGAAAATACTCCTGTGGAATCAGGTCTACAGATGAAGGATTGTCCCCAAATCACTTCTCCATAGCAGGCTGAGGAAGTGTGTTGCTGAGAGACTGAGGAAAGTGTTTGAGCAAACATTGTTCTGTACCTGCGTTTTCTATACCTTATAGGGATCCCACACACAGGACTATGGCATCTTTCTTGAACCCACATTAATGTTCCACAAGATTAAAATTTAGCCTTCTGAAACACATTGATGGGTGTTTCTCAGAAAAAGCTTGGCTAAACAAACTGAGTGGAATTACCTGGATACTGTAAAGAAAAAAAAAAATCCTCATGAAACACCTCTGAAATTGCTCTACAGATATATTGCATTATTCTTCAGGACAGGAGGTCCAAGCAGACAGCAGGATGCACAGGGAAAGAGAAAAGCAGCATTAAAAGCCTGAACTAGAACTCCCATGAGGCCCAGAGCAGCTAGGATTTGTTTTAAACTGAAACATTTCAGCTTTTCTGAAACACTAACTGTGTACAAGTCAATATTTCTTAACGTTATCAGTTTTTTCATCTATATGTCCTCACTGAATTTATGTAAATAGGAACTTCCCGCAGTGAGAGGTCAAACCCAGCCCTTACTATCAAAGCACCTCATTTAGACACAGAAAGCACCATTTACCTGCACACTTGTGAAGAGGATCTCCATTCCCTGGGAGACAAGAAAAGTCTCCCTGCCCAGCTGGATGTTGGTGATGTACTTCAGGCAGAGCAGGAGACCCCTCCGAATGTAAGTGTAGTTGTTGGAGACATCATTGCGATGCCAGTCTTGGTAGAGTCTCAGCAATCCACCCAGGTAGCCCCTGCTCACTGCCCGCCGGCTGTTGGACTCTGGAAGCAGAGAGAAAAGGTTGACTCAAACATTCTTCTGTATGACCACCACATGGCTACTCCATGCTCCAACTCAGACTTCAGCACCTTCTCATTTTTGACTAGCAGTCTTGGTTAAAAAAAAAAAAAAAAAAAAAAAAAAAGTTTTGTGGGTTTTATTTATTTTGGTTTTAATTGTTATTATTTAGGATGTTACTTGCTAACCATGACCTGGGTTCTTGGAAACATACATGACAAAAAGAAGCAGTCTCTCCCCTATCTGCAAACAGCTGCTCCAGAACTCTCCAGATGAACCAAACCAGGAGTGGGGAACGAGCAGAGCCCATATCTCCTTCCAAGTGCTAACAAACCTAATTCTCATTGCAGCACAAGATTTCCTGAAACTACAGAAGCTCTTGAGGAGTAAAAAAAAGCTAAAGAACACTGGTATTAGTCAACAGCAGGTTATAAAATCTTCACATAGTGCTGTATCAGTCCTGAGATCAACAGAAACCTTGTGACTATATAGTCCTGTCACAGCCAGAGAAATTATGCTTAGCTTCTACATGTATTCTCACACATACCTGTACAGTGCAATCCATGAATCAAGTGACTCTAGAATCCCACAGTATTTAAAAATTAACAAAATACCAAAATAAGCAATAGCAGTTTGGGAAGCTTTTCTATTGCATTCTGGCTCCAAGATTTTAAAGGTTACATTCAGATAATGTTTAAAGGCTTTACTGCATAGGCAAGAAAATGTAAAAGAAAATTTCAGAAAATAAACTTTATATAAGAATATAAATGATGGCTGCAATATTCCCTTAATCATTCCCTTAAGCTCCAGGATACCCAAAGGAGATGACAATAAAACTTGAGATACAAAACAAGTTCTGCTGACTATTCTAAAGCACATCCCCTGTCCCACTGCATTCCTTGCCCTGCCCCTCAGGACAAACATGAAGCCACACCAAACCTCAGGTTCCCTTCCCTTCAAACCAAGCCTGCCTAAACACATTTTCCTGACTGGTCCTGACATTGCTTGCTGGGACACACATTAGAAGCTGTCAGGAGTTCAGTCATCATTGGAGGGGCCAGGTAACATAGGTAAGGCACAAGCTCAGCTCCCTGAATACCAATCAGCATTTACAGCTCACAACAGATGGCTCTTGGTATGGGTTCTCCAGACCTGGTAGGCTCCAATCCATTTCCAATTCACTAAGCCAAGTACCAGAGCCTCCCACACCTGGAACTTTGAAGTCATCAGTGGGGATTCATAGGACAGGAAAGGAAGCCAGGGGTTAAGAGAGAGAATAGAAAGACTCTGCCTGAAGACAATCAGTAACAAGGGAAGGCATGGAAGGAGGAAGCAGCACAGGCAGCAAAACTCAATCCTAGTGAAGAAGCAGATGGAGATACTGGAAAGGGAAAGAAGTTGCTGAAATTTGTCTCAGTCTGCTCTCTGCAGTACATTAGCAAACACTTACCTGGAGAAGGGATTGGAGAGTTGCTCTGCTACTTAGTCTGGTACTGAAATTTTTTCTACCACTGGCACCACGGGGCTGGCAACAAACAGCACCGCCAGACCAGTTTGCCAACTCATTTTAAATCTTGTTTTGCATCTTCACACCAGCCTGCTGACATGCCCCTGCACTGGCCTGCTGGTTCCACAGCTATTCCAGTCCTACGCAGCTCTGCCCAAGCTCTACGCCTTGGCCTGAAGTTCTCTAGCACTATATCCCCTTCTTGTTAACCATCTCACACAAACTCTGCCAGTACATCTTCTATTTTGAGGCCCAGTGGTTGTCAGCATGTAGAAGGTCATCTTTTTTTTTTGACCTTCACTCTGCATTTCTGTTTTCTATTTAACTTTCCACAAGGAAACTTTAATTGCTTGAGAATCCCTTATCAATCCCAATGATTTTATTCATGATTTCCTGTTAATCCTCAAGCAGCTGTCGTGTTTACTAACCTGCAAGATGCCTAACCCCTTAAATCACTCAATCTTCCTTGAATTACTAAGGAAGCCCTGTAAAAGTCAATAAGTATATAAAACATGACAAGAAGAAGAGAGTCAGGGAGTGTCAGGTAGGGACAATTTAGATCAGACTCAGAGCTTTCCTGAACTGTTCAGGAACAGATGAAATTGGACTGGATCTAGAGTTTTATAGCCTTTAGCACTCAGTGCTTGAAGTCTAAGCTTTCTGTGTCAATGCCAATAGGAAGAGGGAAAAACTGAAAAGCACAGTGTGTAGAGCTTCTTGGGGAATTTATTTTAAAAAAAAACAACTTTAATAAACTGTGTTTGTGATTTATTTTTTTTCCCTTTTATATATTTTAAGACAGATTTCCACATTTGATTCCCAGCTCCATAGGGACCAGAACACACAACTGTCCTATGCCTCAGTTTTAATACTCAATGAAAAGCATGCAGGAAGCTGAAGAAAACAACTTGGCTGTTTCTTCTGTGAGAAATAAGTACTTACTACCTTTAAGATCAAAACAGTTGCATTGAAAACTGAAGCTGAGATAGTCTGTTCTGAGAGAAAGAGATGGAGAGGCAGGACTACAGTTTCCTCAGCCCTTTGATCAGAAGCAATGAGAATTAATTGCTGAAGGGGCAAAAAACACATTCATTTTGCTTCTCCTGTCTGATTTCATTGATTCTCCACTGCTCTCCTGTGCTGTCAGTGTTTTTCTTAATTTTTCTTTCATTTTTTTCAGTTCTATAGTCAATAAAGCAGTGAATAAATGAAGGAGAAAGCATGCCAAGATCTCCAGAAGGCAGAAAAGGAAAAGGAGGCCTCCCCACCTGCCTGTGTCTGTTGGTCTCTCCATCTAGGGATGCACCAGCATGGGTAACTATCTATATTTTGGCACAAATACAGATGGTGGAAATGAATCATACAGGTATAAACAGCACTGCACAGATTTTTAGGCAGCAAGAATCCAGCCCTCCTGGAATGAGTATGTAGTATCTGTGTGATAAGTGGCAAAATGTCCTATGCCTTTTGACCCTCATACAGTTAATTCTTGAGTTAGTCCTTTCCTTCTCCCTGGGTATGGTCAGTGTCCAGTGGAAATGGAAGTTCTCCCACACAGCTTTCACAAGTGCCCACGATGGTGCTTCCTATTTTGAGTGAACTGAAGTGACCCCTATTGGATGAGGCCATGACCAGGAACTCAGCACCAAACCTCCTGTTTTTTGGCTAAAGACTGGGCTGATAAATGGGCAAAACTGCATTAACAGCAAAAATCTGACCAACTACTTTATACTATAAATATCTGCAGCCATCAGGGCCCATTGCAACCACCTGCGTGGCAGTGAATATCCCTTGAGCAGGGACATCTCTCAAGGTTATCCCTCAAGGCTGAGAGATCCCTTACTTGATACCAGACCTTGATGGGTTGGTAAATGATATTTTTGCATGCACGTAGCATTTAAGATACATATAGTAAGCTTACATGACAATATCTGTATTCCATACTAACTTTCAGTAAATAGTATTGCCCTCTGATCCATTAAATAGTATATGTTATATACCCAGATTGACTCATTAAAACTAAGCTAGCTACTAAATCAGATCTGCCTGAGTGATCTCTGACCCTTCTCCTCTGATAGTCTGACTTCACAGTCTTCTTCTGGCATCAGTCTGTTCTGGCATCGGTCTTCACCACCATCCCCAATCCAGTCCCCAGCACACTACTTTCTCTGCAAGAGTTTCAGTTCTGCCTTCTGAGGCTGGGCTGGGTCATTATGGAATGCTCAATGTCTTCCCAGTTTCCCACACTTCTAAAACTGACTTTCCATTTGTGGTTTCCAAGGCAGTGCTGCTCATCAGTGAAAGCTTAAGCACTGCAGCACAGAACACGTGGCCTCAGTCACCTGTACAGTGAGCCAGAAACCAAAAATGGTTAAAGATGTATCTAATTTAACAAGGGTATCACACTAGAAAGAAATCCCTGGCTTTGACAGAATTCTCATTGTGTTAGGGCACAAGGACAGACTCCAAAAATCAAGTTTTCAGTTTAAGTCTCATGACCACCAGTGTTTCTGTGGACGTTTCTGAAGCTGTCCTTGTAATCCAGTCCCCTTTGAAGTGTTTGCCAAGAACTCAGGGACCAGTGGAAAACATGCAGCATATTTAATCACAAAACTGTATTACAGTAAACCTGAAATATGATGAGCAATGCAGTGCTTAGCAGGCAGAACAAAGAGATATTTATCTTTCTGTCTCTCTGCTTAAATCTCTTTGTTGATGCCACTCAGCTGATTCATTATGCCATGAACATACATTGCTATAGTTTGGAGATAAGAATGCTCTGCTAAATTAACCCTGTGGCCCCTAAAGAAGTGAAAGGAATAAGAAAATCTCCAACTTCCCCACTCTACTCTAGTGATTGTTTCTTGCGAATAAAGGTATCTCCTAAAGCGAAGGGAAGACAGTTATTTTATTCAGTCATTGAGAGGTCATTTTTGCAAGAAAATAAAGCACAAGGTTTCTCTATAGAAACAAAAATGTCCCCATGGAGAAACAGTCACACATGAAGGGCTGGGATGAGTTCAGACCCAGTGGGTTCTACAGTTCCAGCAGGAAACTGTTGTTTGCTCAGCTCTTGGCGGAAGCCAGAAGACTGAGCTGTAGTTGTGCCCTATAAACTTTAGAATCCAGGCATTTATTTAAGCACTTACGATAGACAAAGAACACTGGCACAAAGCTAGAGAACACAGATAGGATTTTCTAGCAACTACACATGCCATGTTTGGCTCCCAGACCAGGAATCAGCCACAAAGAGCTTCAGTACAAGAACAGCTCATTCTTTGTACTCCAAAATACTTGTTTTAGTTCCAGGTGTTGTCCAGTTCAGTGGAAGTCACACAAACTAACATGATACTGGGATTATTCTCTTCTTTGCTTTTGTTTCATTGTTTATATGCATAAATTACAGAAAAGCAAGCCAAACCCTTCTGAACTAACCTCAGGAGGAAACTGATTTGAAAAACGTTTCTCTTTTCTCCTTTACTTTTCAGTTTCACAGAATTCTCCATTTTCAACACATCAAAAAGCCAGAAAGAAAAAAGAAAAAAAAATAAAAAAATACAGCTGCACAAAATTTCCAGTGTGATTTTTTTTACTGAAGTGGTTTGAAAGAGTTCAAATAAGGATGTTAGAATTTGGAAGACTTCCTCAGATTCAGGCACTGAATTTTCTGAAGCCAGATCATCACTGGAGGCACAAACACTGCCCATGCTAAGACAAAGCAGTAAGAAATCACTATGAAGGATGCCATCATAGAATAATGCAACTCCTTGTCACAGGTTTCATTATAACCACCCTGAAGAGCAAAACAGGAGGAAGTTGTCGTGCCCCAGAAGATGAAACCAACCTTTTTCTCTGGAGGAGCAAGTTACTTTCAGTTTGGGATATGTATGTGAATGAAGAGTCTTGGGGGAGGAAATATAAAGGACAAACATACAAAAAAAAATTTCTTTCCCACAAAGCAGCTCTTCTCAAAGAGATAAAAAAATAGAATCAAAACTATCTGCATTCTGAAATTTAGGAAGACAATATAGATACAAATCTTGGTTTAGATTATTACAAATGAAACTATACACAAAACTCCACTCTGATTACAGTACCCTACAAGTTGTGATGGTGGATTTGGAGCCAGACTGATACTGGAGTTCAAATCCAGAGATGGATAATAAAGTCTTAAACTGATCATGAGAGACGGGTACCTGGCACATTATTAGGGAAATCACAGACCTCACGCTGTTGGCTACAGGAACTGGGATAGTTTAACAATGGGGTATTTTGACTCCAGATCAAAGACCTGCGTCACTGAATCTGTTGTAAAGCATTATGAATTCAGATGTAGAGAGTGCAGGCCTTTCAGAAACCCTAATCTGTTTCTGTGCTAGAACATCACTTTCTGTTCCTCAGAATTACTTGCCCCTCCCTGATGCCAGCATAAAAGGGAAAGAATGACACTGACTATTTTATCCCACCAGCCACAAGGCATAATCCTTATGCTTTGATAAAAAAAGGAGCTGGTAAAAGGTTAAATAAAGGTTAGTTGACGGAAGATGAGGAGGAAAGAGCAGGAAATGAGAGATGAAAGGCAGGTGGGGGGGAGGCAAGATGATAAAGACACAAAAAAAGGAAAGAAGAGATACAGAAAGAGAGGGGAAAGGCCATCAGCAATAACTGCTGTTAACACACACCATTGTCTTGATGAAATAAGCATGATCAGGAGGTCACCACAACCTGTCTTTTTAAATTGCTCATTACAATGTTACTAGGCAAGCACTGCACTGAGGGCCCTGCCCATTTCCCAAGCCTTTTCCCTCAATATCCGCTCAGCAAATGCCTCTGAGACCAGCTCTAGCTAATTTCCTTAAAGACATGCAAGCTGGTAATTCTGGGAAGCACAGATAGTCGGGAATAACAAATACAACCAAAATTAGATTAAAATAACCTGCTGATAAACAAATTACTCACCCAAAATACATATTGGATTAGGCACGGTGGGAGCAGGGATCCCTATAATCACATCGCCACCGTGTGGCTCCTGGTCCATCACATCCCCTCCAGCCTGCACACCCCAGGTATGTGCTTGCCTGTGCTTAGATAGCAGAAGTCCAATTTTATTCCATTCCCCCAAAACTGGGAATGGGTTGTCTGTTTTATTCTGGAGGGTGAGTTCACTAAAAGCAAGAGGTCATGGACAAGAGCAACTTGGACAATCCCAACACAGTTCGAAAAGTCTCCAGCTGGGGTATATCCCCTCCACACCTCAGGACTGTTTAGGGGTGAGCTTCCCAGGACTTAACACAGAGCCAAATCAAGATATGAAGACATTTGTACAGAAAAGAAATAGAAGGGTACTGAGAAAAAAAGTAGTATGTGCACACTGGGACAGAGAGAAGAAACGCCGGGAAAGTTGCAACGCCTCATCCCACCTCAATCTACAGCTATCAGGATCTACCTCCTCACCCAACCGTGGGCTGTGGTGAGCATCTAGAAATGGAAGGAAGGAAGGATGGACGGAGATAAACACTGGAAAGCTTGATGGTAACATTCAAGAGAAGAGTGAAAAATACAGTACTCTCATGGCACTTCAGTAGCATTATAAATCTTCACATAGCACATGTTCAGCCTGTATAACAATGCAGTTCAGTCAGGGAACAGATATCAGGTATTATAGAAACAACAAGGCAATGGAGGAAGAACGTGCTACGAGCTGTTTGCTGCATGTGTGTGGGCATGGCAGGTGGGGAACAGCAACTGGGAAAGTAGCATGCAAAGGTTGGTAAAACATACTGGGATGCTCGAAAAGGGATAATTCAGGAGAGACTGGCTGATGATTAGGCAAGAAATATCTTCTCTATATCAGTAATCTGAGCTTTCACTGATAGAAAGATGCAGCATTGTCATTAGAAGGGACCTAAACTTCTCTTCCTTCATTACTCACAATCTCTGACTATCACCATGTGCCAATCACTAAACACAGCATAACCAAGGTCACTGTCTTCTTGCACTGGGTCTCTAAGCATTTCTTCCCTGTTGTGAATGAAGCACAAGGTTGTAAAGCTCCATCATTTATTTCTTTGTATAATCTTATGCTTTCCCCTATGAAACACAACAGCAACAATTTCCCAGGTACAGCTACAGTGGTAATTTTTTCTTACACTGACATCTTTTTCCCTGGCATATCTTGCTTCTTGCAGTTATGCACCTGTAAAGTGAGCATTTAGCATCAGCTTCTGTTAGGAATGAGAAGCCAAACAGTTTCCAGCCAGCTCCTGGCTCTGCAGGTGGACAAAGTCTCAAGTAGAGCTTATGGAAGCCTGAGAAGATGAAGATGGATGTTTTTGAATCCATCAGGGAGACACACTGCCATCTGCCTGCTCACTTTAAAACTACTGTGTGCTTTCCCACTGCAGCTCCGCTAAAAGCAAGAGGGACACTGACCCTCCAGCACAGCTCTGTGTATGACCATAATCCCCCTGATCACTTCAGGCTGAAGCAGTCAAGGACAGCACAGGCCTGCAGAGATACCCTCAAGAATGGGCATGTTCTCGTCTTCTTACAGCCTTCAGCCCCAGCAAAATACAGTCTCTCGACCATTTCCCAGCAAGCAAGTTAGTGCAAGTGTCCAAAAAAGCTCACAATGATCAGTCCACTAATTCACTACTTCCCAGAATTCCTGCTCCCAACTTAGTTTGTATCCCATCTAAAACATGCTAAAGGTGCTTTGCTGTATGCAACTTTATCCCCTGTTTTTGTAAGCAATATTCAAGTGCTGAAACATTCACCAGATTTGAGTTTTAAATTTCTAAGAACCCCTGCACCATTTAAATGCACTAAGGCCATGGCCAAAAAGAAGTTAACTGTGACAAAGCAAGCTGTCCTGGTGCAGTACTGAATAAGAATTAATCACTTTTCCAAGCATGGTGAATTTATCTCAAAGAACCAGAGCTATTTCTCACATCTCCTGACCCATACCTCCCAAAAGACACAACTTGCTCATTTGTATGCGGCAACCAGAGCAGTCTACTCCAAAAGCCTGGAGCTTCTTATGTCCTGAAAAACACAGGACAAGGAGAAAACTAAAAAACATTCTTGGCCACTCAGCATCTGACTGCAGTAAGCATCCAAAACCAGAGTTCAGACTGCCATGTGGTCTGCGATGTTCTATTTGGTTGCACAATATCAGCACCATTTCTCAAATGCCAGTTACAGTGCTTTAAAAAAAACAAACCACCAGCTGAAAATACATGATGTATCTTCGCCTTTCACAGCCAAACATCATTGCTGCCATTTGTGTCCTCTTCTCTCTTTCCACGGAAGCAGCAACAAATTGGGAGGGGTGTCTCAAAATTGTTTAGTCACCCTAATTTGCCAAGGTGTGCAACATCCCCAACCAGCTGGTGTAAATGTTAAGCACAGCAGGGCTGTACCCTTGGCAATCACCATCTCTCAGCCCATGGCTGCACATTATCACACCTGAAAAACTTACAAGAGACAATAAGGTCATCTCTTTTCGACAGGGGAAGTTTTCCAAGGCTCTGCCCACAGAATCACTGCAACCAGGAAAGTACAGTGGTACAACAGCACCACAAGACAGAGGTCCTGACCTCGCTCTCCTGTGATGCTGAATCAGAGCAATCAGCATTTGTCACTTGCTGGATAAGTTCCCCATTTATCCCATTGTACTGAGACAACCACTGCTCCCTAAATACTCAAAATAAAGTCTAGTATGCCTCCCTTGTCAGCTTTCTCCCTGGAACATAAGGCACCATCTTCCACAGAGCTGTGGCAGCTACAAGAATAATAACTACTCACATAGGAAACCACTATTGCCTCTTTTCTATGCATTGCTCTTTTGAACCAAGGGAAGAGGGAATACCAAGGGAGAATGAGGTTCAGCAGCATCATTCTGTCTAGAAGCACAGCACAGAAAGGAAAGTCAGAAAAAATATGAAAAAGCTTACTTGATTTCAGCAGAGCTGCCAGAGCCCCAATGGCTGCCCTGGGGAAAGAAGAGAGATGGAGAAAAAAAATGTCAATTTATTAGATAATTTTTGTAACCTTCATCTTCAGAGTCTTCTGGGCCTGGCTTCCCAGATGGTCTAAACTGACAGCTTCTGATGGACTTTGACAGAACTGCAATGTTTTACACCAATGGAGGATCCACTCCCTGGAGTTGACTCAGTTATTCTAAAAGACCATTAACCCTCTAGCTTTATTGTGACACTGATTTGTAGTGACCATTAAAATTTAAAGCAACACCCACATATCCAAAGTAATCTAACAAGACTTTAAAGTGCTGCCCCAGAGCTCTTTCTTTGTACCAGAGACTCAGCACATACCTACTCCAGACCCAAGTGCTTCTAACGACATCAACAGATGATAACTTCTCTATCAAGTTGGGACATTAATATCAGTATTTCGAGCCAAATCCCACTCCTTTTTCTATTTTCCCAAAATAAGATTCACCCTGTCCTCCCTCCCAGCCTTAACTGAAAATAACATTGAATTTATTTTAGTTGAAACAATGTCTTTCATTGCTGGGGTATGTCAAACCCCACTCAGGAGGGCCTGTAAGAAAGAGGAATCTCTGTAGTAAGACTGTTTGCAGTGAGGAAGAGACAGACAGGTTTCTGTTAACTTTGTGTCATTTCAATGTCTAGTTAACCTGCTGAGCCAGGACAGCACTGATTTGTTTGAAAGCTGGTCACTAACATTCTAGCTTGAAAGGCTGAACTGAGATACCATTGCTCCTCAATATCTGGAGGCAAGTTTCTTCCTCCTGTGCCAAAATCTCCATCTCAATAGCCCCACAGAAAACTTCCAGTCATGTTCTGCTGGAGCTAAAAGATCCATGTTCTAACCTGGCTTACTTCTGTGAAGCTTCAAGTGCCTAGAGCTGATTAAATAAATAGAGCTACAAAAACCTCTATGCCCAAGGATTCCTTAAAATGTAAGCTCTTTACAAACCAATCCCCAAATAAAATTGTATTAGCTTCTATACTGAACCAATTATCATTCTGCAGCAAATAAATACGTTTTTGTCATCAAGCTGCTGTTCATTGTGTGTCCTAACAGCAGCTGAGACTAAAACAGTCAAGAGCTGGTTCTTGCTGATGTTGGGTCAACATCTCTATCTAAAGTCATTCTTTCATAGTGAATCTGTCAGAGTTCAACAACAGCTTTACAAACGGCAAAGGAAATGCACACAAGTATTGACAGAATAGGAAATCAGTAGCTAAAAATCTCACCAGTGGCAGCACAGTCATGCTTTCACTGCTTCTTTAGCTCCACCTAAGCAGCAATCATTCAGCTAGTGGGAGGAATAGAGTCACCTACCAGCTATTCAGCCTGCTCAGAAAAGGCATACTCAGTCTTTGCCCGAGTTTAAAGTCTAGGACAAAGTAAACAACTCCAAGCAAGTTAAAATTCCTCCCAGAGCATCTCCCAAAGCTCACACTCCAGTATGTGTCTTGTAAAAAGGGGTTGCATTACATACCTACATTTTACAGGCTTAATGTGATGTCTCAATCACAGGCCAGAACAGTAGAGCAATGAAGGAAGACCAGAGTATATCTGGCTCCAAGCAGAAGACTTCTCAGTATTTCCTGCAAGCATCTGCTTTATTTTGCATGCCCTTATGGGCATTGCTGAGAGTTTCAGTAGAGCTACACAATGTTATCATAAAGACACTGCCAGCAAATTAAAGCTGGATCCTCCAATACTTTTAGAGTGGTCTGTGAACCACATTGTATACAAACAACTTCTTTAGCTACTGATTTCATCCTTAAAGGATCTTTAGAACTCCCAGACCATGTTTACAGACAGCATAATCTCCAATTTCTGCTGTCTTAGAGTCTACATTTTCTCCAATTCCTCATCACACTTGCCCCAAAAGATTTAATATCTTCCTGGCCATACCATAATTGATCCTTCAA
Source organism: Formicarius rufipectus (assembly GCA_013399695.1). Taxonomy (NCBI): domain Eukaryota; kingdom Metazoa; phylum Chordata; class Aves; order Passeriformes; family Formicariidae; genus Formicarius; species Formicarius rufipectus. The sequence continues at coordinate 1,640,252 of VXAU01002736.1, forward strand.
CAACCTTAAGTACTCCTGGTCACTTCTTTTCTTTAGGCTTTGAAGTAGAGGATCTGCTCAAGTCAAGGGATAAGATAAATATCTTTAGTTTTGATGTGACCTGACAAAACAGTTTTACTACCGCTTTGCTTGTAAACCTCAGAAACCCAAGACTATCATAAAGACGTAAGGAAATCAACACAGAGGGTGCTGCAGGGTAGAAAATTCAGACATGTCCTGAAAAAAAAAAAATAAATAAAATAAAGGTGCTGCCACCTAGTTCCAAACAGCACCTCTCAGAAGAAACAGAAATTTTCATGATCACCATCTGCTTCTGAATCAACATTACAGACCTGCAGCTAAATGGATGGCCCACATCCCAAGCTAACAACCTAGACACAAACTCATCTCAGACCACGCTTGTGCACAGTACTGCCATAAAACAAAGGTGAACCGAACTGGCACGCTCCATCTCTTCAGGTCCTGCAATCCATCACAAGGGATTCTGCATAGGCAAGATGCCACATTCTATAGGTCTTACAGCACATGTTCTTAGTTAGTCCTAACTAGGTTCAGACCCCTTAGACTGACCTCAATGACATGCACGGCTTTAGAGTAGATTTTGAAACAAAAAAATAAAAATCATTAGGATAAACTGCAAAACAGATAAAACAGCTTTAAGGGATAAAAGAGAGTTACCAAGAGTAGCTCAAGCCTGCCTAACTTGGCATCCTTCTTTGATAAGGTAGTGTTTTCTTTTTCTAGACAAGGGAGATATGGTAGGTTTAATTTATCTGTACTTCAAAAAGCATTTGATACGGTGCCACACTGAAAATTATTAGGCAAGCTGGAGAACATGGGGAATAGTGTAAGAATTACACCACGGGTAAGGAACTGGTTAAAGAGGCAATGACAGGAGTTGTGCTGAAAGAGGAATTATTAGTCTAGAGGGAAGTTATGTGTGGAAGTCCTCAAGGATCTTTTGAGACTGATCTTATTTCATCTTTTCATTAATGACCTTGGCACAAAAAGTCAGAGTATACTAACAAAATCTGCTGACCGTGTGAAGTCAGGAGCTACTGCCAATAGCAGGGAGTTCAGAATATCTTTCAGGAGTAACAAGATGTTCTTGAGTTCTCAAGCAATAGAAATGTGATGAAATGTAATAGTCAAAGTGCAAGGTTAAGCATTTAGGGTTTAATAAGAATTACTGCTATGAGCAGGGGCTCATAATTTGGAAATGAGTAGAAGGACACTCTGGATATATGAGCCCATTAAAGGCTGAGGACAAGCATGACCAGAAGGGTGACAACCATGAAAAGAACAGATCAGGTCTCAGGACAGCCACAGTGAGTGGAGAAGCAAAACCATGGATGTTCTCATCCAAGGCTTCACCTGAGCAGCTGTGTGCAGTACTCAGAAGGAACCTTGCAGAAAGGTGCCAAGGAAATCTTTATGGTAACAGAGATGTAACTCATGAGGGGATTTAAATATCACAGCTTAGTCACCTTTGCAAACTGATAGTAAAGAGACAACTGGGTTTTTCTCCACAGACACACTGGGTGGTGAAGTAAATGCTGAGGAAGACAGAGAGCAACGTAGGCTGAAGAATATATTTGGCACAAGGACAAATGGATATAAAATGGCCATGAATAAATTCAATTGGAAATGAAAGGATGGGGTTTAAGCACTGGAAAATGAAGGTCTGGAACATCCTCTTGGCAGCAACAGGACAAACAACCTAATGACTTTGAAAAGGCACCCTGGATTCCTCATAATGGAACTGCTAGACCCAGTTGCCAGGGAAGAAGAGGTCTGAAAAAAGCAACCCAGGAATGACTGTAGTCCTATATCCTTACATTTTAATCATAGATATAATGGCAGTGAAATAAGCAACAGGAATTCTAACTGCACAGTTAATTAGCCAGCCAGAAAAGAGCAGCTGCAGCAGCTTAAGCTGGAAATCTAAGCAGTCCAACGTCCTGTGGCCAACAGTGACCAAGGACAGCATACAAGACCACAGCAGAAACACAGTGCTAGAACTTTGTAGAACAGACACAAACTCCAGCAATCCACGGTACAGGGACCCCGTTAACTAGCAACGGTGCCTCTGGAACAGCTTTAGCTCTTACTTGGTTTTTCTTCCAAGTATTTCACTGGGAACTTTTCAACTTATGCAAACTCTTAACATTCATAATTATCCTGGGAAAGGAGTTCACACCTACACTGTGTGGAGAGTTAACTACCTGCGTTTGTTTTAAGTTTGGACTTTCAATCGGCATTGTAATTTACACATTAAGCCAGATGTCAGCAAGTATCCCCAGAACATTACCAGCCTCTGATGCTGAATGAATTCAAACATACAAAACACCCCATGGGAAGCAAATAATAGAAGGGGATGACGAATAGGCTTACACTGAAAGCAGCAGCAAAACCCTTGTAGCATCAATAGGGTTAGAGCAAACCAGGCAAATGGTGTTTGTGACAATATCAGCATCTCTTAGCACCATATGGCAAACCAACAGCAACTTTTCTGGCATCAGAAGACAAAGATGAGTAAGCCTGGGACAGGAAGATAGAGACAGGAGTTCATAAATTGTGCACAAGAGCAAGGACAGGGCAGGAGGAAGATGGGAACAGAAGGCAAAGTTTAAGAGCACAAGAATGATGACTTGATGAGCCATATGCCAGACCAGAGGATTTTATAGAATGCCCAGCACAAACGTCTGCATTTGTCTCAAGAAGGAAGGGAGGGAGGATGAGGGGGATGAAGGGGACAGGGATTGAATCATTAAAAAATCTGCCAAATCTGTCCAGATGTCTTCCTCTGATTTTCTCTTCTCTGTGGTAATAGGTTAGAATAATCTAAGCTGTTTTGTCAAGTCCTGTGTATCTCAAAGGAGACTCACAGATATTAAAAAAAAAGTATAAATAAAGTTGCCATGTCTTGTAAGGCATAATAATAAATGCTGCTCCATAATCAGAAAACATTAAAAACTCCCAGTAGTAGCAGTTGAGACAGCCACTATGAAGAATGGAAATCTTTGAAGTCTTTCCAAGTCAGCAGCTTGGATATCTGGGCAGGAGTACAACTAGCAGACAGATAGACAAATGCAACTTCCAGATCCTGTGCTTAGAAACTAGAAGCAACAACAAAGAAAAACCCCATTCCCAAGCCAAAGCACAATTGGATTAGCCAGTAAAACCAGGCTGCTAAAAAGCCTGGACAAAGGACTCCTAGACTTAGGTCACCCTTTCAGATCTGAGCTGCCAGGACATTTCTTGCTGAAAATTACTGCAGGCAGAGAAGCCTGAAAGCTGGAATCTCTTCGGTTTTCTTCTGCACTCCAATCTCAGCTCAGAGGCTGTGGCACAAGGCAGTATGATAGACAATGATGTGCCTCTGTTTCTGTCTCTTGAAGAAAAACGAATGACCTCTGAAAATAAAAGAACTCACTACAGAAGAGATGCATGGCTGCCTGCATGGAAGGATTTTGAGACTCATAGGACACATGATGCTCACCTGTTCACGACTGGCTTGGCACTATGGACAGGGAATAGCAGAGAAGCCAAAGGGCTTGACATGAAACAAAAGGGCTCTGCAGATCAACCCCCAAGTAATTTAATCATCCCTCCCTTCTCCTGCAAAACCGTGACTTCTATGCTTTAAAACACCCTCTTCAAATTATTGAATGAAAGGTAATGACTTGTGCTTCATTAAATACCTCTTCAGCCTGATCTAATTGATTTAAGCAATCACACCTTGATGTTAACATGTAAAGCACTATTTTTATAGAAATGTAGGAAAAGATTCTGCCCCTGCCTGGCAACCCATGTTTCTCAGCTTCTTTTGCCCTTCACCCTGCTATTTCACATATGCTTACTTGTTGCTGTCATGTTTATTTATAACACAAGCAGCATGGGGCTGGGACCCTGCAATATATATTTGTACATCTAGCACAGTAGAACTCTGACTCAGGGCTCAAGGTATCACAGCTCACAGGCTTAAAGCCCCTAAGCTTCCACAGCCCCTGTCTCTGGGAGGAATTAAGTGTCCTTGAGTGTACACATTATCTGACTGCATTTTTTCTCCAACCCCTGGGACTTGCACTTAACTACCAGAGTTTATACAGTCACAGAGCCCCTCACTTTAAATTTCACATTCAACAACTGAGAGACATTTAGAAATAACATGTAGGCAGTATGGCAGTAGGTGCTTTATAAATCCCACCAGAAGGTAGATCTCATTCAAGGCAGATGCCTTGAATAGTCATTTCCCTCATGGCTCAGAAATACAGATCTTAAATATGCAGGCATCTGCACAGTGATTTGTTTTAAAGATTTAAAACCAGCAGCTTCACAAGTCTTGGGAATATGAGTGGGCAAAAGCTGCTTAAGCTACTGGCATTTTCATAGCACTGCTAGTCTAGGACTTATGCAAAAGCACCCTTCATCATGTCCATTTTAATTCCAGCTTGTTAGCTAGGTATTAAAACTTACACTAAAGGCAATGTCACTTACAGTCTGCAATGTCCCACACACTACCAACAGGTGGAGTTTGGAAATCCAGCTGTTGTACACAGATGTACTTTCAGTGTAATGCTGACTGAAAGTGAATTAAAAAAAAAAATAAAAAAAATCACACACACTAAAAACTGGATACTTCAAGTCCAGTGAACAGCCTGTATCAGTTCCCAGGTTCAGCTCAAAGCCTTCAATGCAGCATCTTCCAAACCTCGCTGTCTGCCCTGGAGCCTGTTAGGGTAAAATCAGTGAAAAGGTATAGCCTTCCAGCCTCTTTCATCTCTGCCTCCCAGAAAGAAGAGTGACTCCAGGCTTATCCTCCAGGCATTCTTACAAGTATCCTACTTTCTCTTGTGCACAACAAGTACAGAAGGCAAGACAGCTGGATCCTAAAAATTCAACCTATTCTTTACAGTTCTAATTTAAATTAGCTTCAAAGTAGTAACAAAGAAGATCAAGGTACATGAAATGCACTCAAATCCTTGCCAAAAAAAAAAATGCCCTGGCATTTCTTACAGCAGAGGACAGAGCTGGCACTGCCTCCCCAGGCAGCAGCTCTGCCTCAGATTATGTCAACTCCCTCTCCAGGGTCAGGTGTCATCAATATGGGTGACGCAGGCTGTGACAGCTTGTCATTCACATCAAGATGAAGGGGCTGGAAGGATCAAAATCAGACAGAATTCTTAACAAATTCATCACCCAGGCAGTTCCAGGCTGACAGTGTGAGAACCCAGCTCTCCCACCCAAGGGCAACACATAGGGGGAATGGTGAAGGGGCTTAATGCTGTCTTTGATTAAGAGGAGTGGTGAGGACACTCACCAAGGCCACATCAGCTAAAAAGCAGCAGCAGAGCTCTAGGGATCATCTCCTACACAGCTAGTGCGTGTCAGTGATTGAGGTTAAATCCCTCTCCTTTCCCCAGGCATCTGTCTTCCACTCCCAATCCAGTTACCACTCAGTTTAGAAAGAGCCTGGTGGTCTGCTAGCAGACCCCTTGGCTGTTGGGATTTTTTGTTTATCTCATGAGTTCTCCATTCCTGGCAGCTTTTGCTCTGGAGACCACAGGACTGGCACGAACATGGTGCTCACTGAGGAGCACGTGCTTGACACAAGGGGAAAGAAACCCAGTCCCATTTTGTTTGCTTCTGGATTGATCAGCCTCAAACTTTCCTGAATGCTGTGCATAGCCAGAGTAAGGGCAGTGAGAGAGACACAACACGTGTACCCTGCTTAGGGCATGATGAAGTCAAATAGCACTTCTTGGTGCCGTACCAGGAAACCCTGGGCTCAAATCTCGGCAGGGCAATTGTGATTCCTTTCATTAAGAGAATTTGAACTTCAGGTGCTTTGCCACTGGAGAGTCTCTGATGGTGAACTATAAAGGGGAGGTAGAGCTTTGGGGGACCTAGGAGTTTATGATGCCAGAAAGTAACCCTGCACACACGCCACATTGCTCGCAAACCTCTGCAAGACTTTTTATTTTATGGATACTATTAATTACTGCAGTGAAATACTTAAGGGCAGCTTCTGCTACTGACAGTCCAGGCAGTGAGGTATCTAACATGTCACTGCTTGTGCCTGCAGCTATGCAAGAGCGTAAAATGAGAGGCTGGTTTCAAAGTAATCAAGCCTAAGAGCTGTAGTTCTCCTTGACTACTGGTTAGTAGAAACCATCTCCAAGACAGCAGTAATCCCAGGGTACAACATCTTTAAAAAGCACTTTGTAATAAAAGGTGCACTTGAGCTACAAAGCAGTGGTGTCTGAAACAGTCACCTCTTTTGCATGGAGCAGGGCTGCTGTGATGGATGGAAAATTTGAGTTTTCATTTCAGATATTCCTGTATTCTCTGCTTGGAATTTTGAGGTTTGCTTTGTTTGAGGTCTTTGTTTGGTTTGTCTTTCTAACCAAAGAAATAAACACCTTTCAGAGAAGCTAATTTTAAAAATGTGTACAATAGAACAGACTTGAAAAGAACATGAAATATGAAGCTGAAGGACTAAGGCACCATCTTCCTTGATCTCTTCCAAGAAAGACAGCTGACTTTTGCTTAAAGAAAAGGCTGACACACAAGTCAGATGTTTCAGAATAAAAGAAGGAATTACTTATATTGAACACAAGATGAAAAACTGTGTTTGTTCTTTTTAATCTAATGGTACTGTTTCCATATTACAAGGCCCTAGAAACAGATCCATCAGTTTGTGTTTATATTGCACTTCATTTCCCCTCTGGTCCTATTCAGATGAACCACATCCATAAAGTCCAGCCAAAGAAACTCAAAGTTTAAAATCTCTAGGGAAGATGGTTTTTTTGAGCATGATAAAACAAAAAGCTGTGGCTGCTGGAATCGTCCTCCCTGTGCTTCATGACAAGGTGCAACTTGGGTGGTTGTGAACTGGCAATAAAGTCATAATATAACCCTACAGCCCTACTCTGCTCTGCTCTTGCTGAGAGTCCAGCTACAGCCTGTGGTAGCAAGGCCATGGTGTGAGTGTGGGAGCAGCTGTTTGCACACCAGTTGCAGCTGACAACAGTGTTACACCCACATCTGCAGCTGGCAGCAGGTGCAAAAAGATATCAGTGCAATTAATCTTCTTGCATGCAACACATTTATCAATCTCCACATGCTTCCCAAGGAGGTAACCATCAATTCCCATGCTATGTACACAGGTCAGGCAGTTTCTATATATTACTCTTACCTAAATCCCGAAGGATCGTGTTCAGAGTTAGAGATGCCTGCAGAGTTCATATACAAGTGGAATTTCAACCAAAAAAAAAAAAAAAAAAAAAAAAAAACCACAGGAAAAAAAAAAAAAGTGCTGATTCTGGTCACCAGCTTTTTTCCTGATTTCCACCTATTCCCATTTTCAACCTTTCTAATGATTTTGTTCCTAAATACATACATACTTCAGCACCAAATTTAGTGTGAATCAGGCACTTTACAGTTTGTTGGTGCTCAATGATACTGCCCAACAGGAAGATGTTTGGAATTACTGGGGTATTCATTTGTATGCCATGTGTGCACACAATACTGAGCTTAATTGGTACTATTAAATCAGTCTCAAATTGAGAACAATGTAAAAACATGCCTGAGAAACACAAAGCAGCATTCTCTTACAAATTCACTATAGGCATCTTGATCTGAATTTAAAAGGCACTTTTATGTCCAAACATGCAAGTAGCACTCAGCAGGATTTTTCAAAGCTCTCCTGTATACTAAGGTCAGAATTACTTTTTAGTGCCATAAGTTAATCCATTAACCTGCTGAGAGGTTTTATATTATGGGTACATTCCCGTTCATCTTCACACATCTAAATCACTCTGAAAATCTGGACATTCTTTCAGAAGACTCAGGTCTCACCCAAGTCCCTTCAGTCAATAGCAATAGCCAGTTTTCAAGAAATTTTTCAAATCTGTCTTTTATGATAAATAAATGCCTGTTTTGCCCACTACGCATTGTCAAAACAGAGGGTTGCAAAACGTATGAAGAATGATGTTAGAAACCTCTAATACTGACTAGTTTTGCCACAGGTAAATACAGTAGGCATGAAGTCTTTGGGAAAATAAATATTGCAATTGAAGATCAGGGAGAAAAGCTTAATAATTTGCCTGGGAATTTCAACGAAGTTTTAGCAGGAAAATGCCATCTTGCTCTTCACTTCCCTCTGCAATTTGGTGGTTTCTGTCTTGCTGAGCAGGTGAGGGGGGAATGGGGATATTGCTGCATTGTGTAATATATACAGAGAAACATCTTTGCAGGAAAAAGAGCCAAGATGTGGAAAACAGAGAGCTTTCACCGTGCCCCGCAGCAGCTCTCTCCAGGCTGCCATAGGGAAGGCAGCAGAATCCTCTGAGGATGTGTGATCAGGCTCACACAAGATGGGATAGATGCTGCAAATGAGGATGCATATTCTGCAGAAGCTGTCCCTGCAAGAAGGCTGAACCATCACATCCAACAGCAGCAGAGGCACCACCATCCCAACACCTGCTGTGAGTATGTCCTTGTCCTGTCCTCATCTCCACAGCTCAGGCAGAAGTAGGACATGTTACTGCAGGGAAGGCAACCTGCAGACTGCAGGTCAGAGATGAGGCTCTCTGCAACCACAGTACCTGAAGCTACCTAACATCTCAAAGAACAGCCTATACAAGACAGCAATGGGAACGCCATAGGCAGGGCCCTGAGAAAGAGTGAGATGTTTATTTATCTCACTAGTACGCAAAAGTCAGAGAAATAGGTTTATCTGCTAGATCACCCATGTTGCCTTCCACACAGCACTTTGCCCAGCTGATGCCTGAGGTTCAACATGCAGGATGCATTCAGGCACTGTGAGGATGGGCAGACTGCAATGCCAGGGGCAGCCAAGGCACAGCCTCAGCTTCCATCCCCACACCTACAAGCAAGGGGATTTGAGAGCAGGCAGGACATACAAACCTCATTTCAGCACAGGTCACTACACCACCTTGGAGCACGTCAGGCTGCTTGTAAAGCAGCATCTGGCTGCTGTGGCTGATCCAGACATGAATGAAATCCAGACTCATGACTTTCTTCAGTTGCACGTGTATAATTCCTTATTAAGTAATAACCTGGTCACATCTTAGTTCTGGCGCCTATTCTTCACAACATTTAGGTGGAGGATTTAAAAGGAAGCCAAAATCAGTTAATGTCATATGCAGCAAATACTGGGTCAAATTCTCTTGATATTTGCTGTTTGAAAGCTGCAATGTCACACTGGCATAACTACAGGGGCTTTTTGAAGCAGTAATTTGCAGAAGCTTAAGTAATAAAAGTTAGGGGTTTGTTTTCCTCTCTCCTTCCATTGGAAAGCTTCCATCTGATATATTCAAGCCAAATTCTGGGATCTGAAAGCAGACAATATCAAAGCCAAGGCTAGTAGAATTTGAGCTTTATATATAGGAATGAAGCAATAGGGATAAATAATTAAAACACAGTAAAAATTCTGAGTATTCCTGGGATGGTTTTGCCACATGACCTTGTTTTTTCTCCACAGTAAAATCTGAAAGGTGGTGAAAGCTGCAATAACCACAAATATGTAAGCATTATTTAAAATAACAACAAAAATAAGAAGAAAATTAAGCTTTTCAGTAGGCAGTAATAGCTGTTGTGCCATTGCAATGTATGTCCTCTGGTTTACACAATGTCCAGACTATCCCTTTAACGTAGGAAAGAAACACAGGGAATAGATGTACCAAGGATAGGGGATGGCTCTTTATTGTGTTCTGCAATAAACTGGCTTTTACTGAGACTGACAGTAAAAACTGTCTCACAGCCATGACCTTTCCAAGGTTTACACTTCAAGGGGAGTTTCCATTCCCAAAACTAGAGCTGCAGCCGTATTGGGAATCAGCAGCCCTGTTCTTCCTCACCAGCCACTTCCTCAAGTTTTCAGGTTCTCTCCTTCATGTTCCAAGCCCTGTCTCCAAACACATCCCAGAGCAGCTCAGCTCTGGTTTATTTACAGATTTTACTGGCATTGCTGCCATTCCAAGTGTTACCCTGCAGATAAAGAGATCAAGATGAGCCCTGCCAGTGTCAGTGAGCCAGAGCCCTGTGCTGCATCTGTGGCATCTGTTACAAAACCTTCTCTCCCTAAAAACCGATTTCACCTGCACTTGGTAAATAGTGTTTACTTTATCTCTTCTTATTCTCCATAATCAGTGTTTGGTAACTACTCAAGAGAGCCTGAAAGACTGAAGACTTCAGAGCTCCCTCTCGCCCACTGGAAGTGAGTCTCTTGCATTGCTGTGCATCTCTGAAACCAACTACCCTCGTGCTGCTGCAGCTGGTGTGGCTCCAACAGCACTATCAGAGCTGGGAATCCTGCTGCAGAAAGGCTGTTGCTAAGGGCTTTGACACTGTGTCATTTAACTCTGCTCAGGGCAGGTCTAATCACTGCTGTGCTTTAAAACCACTGATAGTTCTAGAGACTGGCTTACACTCCACCTGCCAGCATTGCCACCACTGGTGGAGCTGGAAAAAACCTCAGCAACCACAGGAAATTCTTAGGGTTGTTTTCCTTGTAGGGGTAGCATTGTGCAAATTGTTGCTGTAGAAGCTCTGCTCTGAGACTCTCTCTCATTCCTTTTTTCCAAATTTCCTTCATCTGCCTTTGGACTGAAAGCTTTTGTGGAGAGGATTTCACAGCTGCTTTCGACCCCCTTCATAAGGGCAACAGGCTTCTGGGTGGGAGGATAAATGGCAATAAACCAAGTGAAAGGCAAAGGAGAAGAGATTCCTGGGCTCTCACACGTGCTGACACTCCAGTGAGTACCCTCTGCTTTATCTGCTCACTCTCTGGCCTCTATCAGAGATTCACGTCATTACCCAACTCACTGATTTCCGAGGGGGGATTCTTTCTTTGTCTCCTTGACACAGGAAAACAAATGCAGGCAAACAGGCAGGTTGGGCACCTGCTCATCACCTCTACAAGTTCATCCAGATGGACTTCTCTAGAAATCCCTTTCCACCAGTCCTCCAGGGTTGCTGGGCTGATGCTTTCTGAAAGCCTTGGCATTTAACATCCACCTCAAACATATCTACAAGGTCACATAAGCATGTTGTTCAACCCTCTTGTCACTCTGTCAGCTTCACTTTCACTACGCAGTCCACTTCAGCTGTATTCTGCCTGAGCATAAAACCTTCCACTAATTCACTGCTGCTTTTCTCTGCCCTTTCTCATTTCCCTTCCTGTCTCTGTCCTCATTGAATGTCTCAGACAGAACTCACTGTATCCCCGCTACCTTGGTAAGGCATGAGAAATGGGGGAGTTTAAGCACATGAAATGTCTGATCTCAGGTGACTTGCCCACAGCCACACACCACGACTCAGGTTAGCACATAAGACATGAGAGCTCTTTTGCCTCCTACCACTAGACCTTTTGCCTTCTTTACTTCTACAGCCCCACCAGCACTGGTGGCAAACTTCTCTCTGCACCTCCAGATCAGGAGCAATTGTACACTCCTCACAGATAACCCATCAACTTCCAGAAGTCATGCCAAACCCTTCATTTCTTCCTAAATGATGAAATATTTTGCAATCCTTCTAGCTCTGTTCCCTCCACCCCCTCCTCTCCCTTTTTTTTTTTAAATTTTTAATTAATTTCACTGTGTTCTCTCTGTGTTGCATTTAGTCTTGACCTGACCTTCTATAGGGAGCTATCATATTCAGGAAAAAAAATAAATAATTAGTAACATTAACCATTCATTTAATTCTGGGAAAAACCCCGAAATGCAACTGAAGTTTGAAATCAAGTCACACCTCCTCTTTGGATGGGACTGACGGTAGTTTCCACTGCTATGTGGGATATACCCCTCAGAGAAGTTCCAGGAGGTGGTGAGTTTGCAAGGCATTAAGCCACCCAAGTGTTACCTTTACTCTAGAACAAAAACCAACAGAGAGACAGATACAGCAACATGAATAATACTCCCAGCCTGGATAATATGTCCTAAGAAGCTTGGGGAGCCCACACTGGGGGCCCTGCTGCAAACCTTCACAGTTGTTAGCACAATGAGGTGGATTAAAGCTTGGGCAGAGAGAATCTCCCACCCAACAGGCACAGAGCTGCCTCCAGTGCGGGCATGGCCAAGGCCAGCATGTGAGGTCAGCCATGAGCTGCATCTGCCATAGCCACTGGGGGGGAAGAGGCAAGAACTTGAGAACAGCAGTGACTTGCCCTCATACCATCTTTCCAAATATAACCCATTAGCTCACCAAAGGGGAAGAAATAACAGGCAGGCAAAGAAAGGCCTTCAGTGGAAAGCACTGTTTCTCTTTCAAACTGTGATTTGAAATAGATATAAGACATAAGCTATGCCTAAAAGAAAAAGAAGTAAATTCCACCTTCAAAATAACAGTCTCATTAAATGGGTCCATCTATAAGCCAGTTGCTCCCTTCCCATGCCGTGACTAGTTAAGCTTAGAAGTGGATTTCCCTTAATATAATGCCCATTTCCCAATTCTTTGTGCCACAGTGGCGGGTGTATCAGTGATGAAACTTGCCATACCAAAGGCTACCAAGAGATGGCACCAGGATTTCTGTGTGCCTCGTGTCTATCCAGCTGTCTGGAACAACCTTGGTAGATGGTACTCCTCTGCGGCTCATCAATTCTTCATCTATTTTCAAATCTAACCTGAAAGCATCTCTTCTTCTCCTGCCTCTACCTCTTAATTTTTCAATTTCTCTCATCCATTGCTATTAACAGTACAATGCCAGCAAAGTGTAATTCTGAAATGCAACTCTATTTGTTCTGCAAAGCAGCACTGAGATACTATCAGTCTGAAATGAGATTTTGTAACTTATTATTAATATTAGAACAGGTCATTTTTTGAGAGAAACCACATAGACCATAAAAATAAGAGAAGGAACTGCATGAAACTGGGACATCTTTTGCTCCAAGATAATTTCTTCTGTTACAATGGCTCATTGCATTAAATTTGCACAGTAGGGTTTATTTACATACCTTACTGATGCAACCATCCCTGCTTCATGTTAGCTGAGATTTTAGTCAAGTTGAACAGATACTTTATATAAAAAAATTTTCAAGACAACTATCTTTTGCCAGAATCCTCCCATTCAGAATGGTATTTACTAGTTTTATTTAGAAGGAATCTTAGGATCAATCCCATGAAGATTGAGGCCAGAAGGGAAGCATGTCATTTAGTTGTGACATAACAGAAATATTTCAGCCCTTCCTCTGAATTTTCTACAGGGATCAAGTGAACCAAATAGTGCCTGCTTATTCTCAAAGCATTGATTAATTCTGACCACATTCCAATAATCATGTGTCACTTTCCAATTAAATAATTAAATATCCAGACTGCTCAACATGATTAATGGCAAAACACAGACTAACAAGACAAAGTTAAAATGATTTACTTTTGATCTTCTATCAGGAGCCATTGCCAAATAAACAAAGGCACAGAGCTGTGTATGGAGCCTTCCTCAAAAAGAGCCCATCACAGCAGTTTCCATACCAGGTTGCAGAGGAATTCATCACCATGTCAGTGCATTGAGTTTCTTCTCTTTCTCAAAATATCATCTGGCAGTGGCCAGATATGCTATATATTCTTCTGTTCAAGCAGGAAGCTGCCAAAGTTTACACCAACCCAGGAGATGAAGTTGTAGTAAACATATAAGGTTGTCCACCAGCAAGAAGTCATCCAGGATTCAGGATGGGGAAAATCTAACTGCCTGCACTAGGATCTAGGACACATTTGTGGCTGGATCTCTTCCATGTGCCTCTCCACCATTACCAGAAGAGATAAGTCTAGTGTTCAGGTCATCCCCACTATTTGTCTCCTCTCTCTTTGTCTAACCCAGACATCACCCACTGCCATTCTGGTTTCTACTGTCAGTTTTAAGGTCACAGGAGATCACTTGTACAAGCACTTGTTGATGTGGCACACTGGTCACTTTTCAACACTGTGGGCTCAGCACTTAGATTTTATTTTGCATCAAAAGCACCAGTCCCCAAGAAGAGAAAACAGAATCTCAATTGTATGCAAAAAGTGTTATAAAAAACCAGAGTAATATATGCATTCCTATATTCAAAGCCTAATTTGAAGCTATATACAGCCTCTTAACTTATATCTTCAGCATTTCCAAGGTCTCCATATTTTCCTTGGTCAATCTGACACAACATCTGATTAAGTATAGCTGCTTTTAGCTTTAGCTGTGCTCTCTTGATCGCCTTGACATTCCTCTTTTCATTTGCATGAGCTCTGCTTTCTGTATTCCAGTAAAAGCGTTCCTCTCAGCTCACACCCTGACAGAAGTATGCAATACAGGAATCACTTCATGACCACAGCAACAGTGCCATCATTATTCTTGTGTTTTTCAGACTCACAAGTCACTCCTCACCTCAAATCACCCCCAAGCACTTATCAGCAAGTAAAAGACACACAAGCTGTGGCATTGTCACTTCTGGGTTTTGAGCCCTGACACCAGGTGGAGAGAACTCCATTTTCCAAATCTCTCTCAGCAACCATCTACCTGACTCAGCCTTAAATGCCCATCATGCTACTTCCAAGTTGCCCAGTCCAGACTCACCCTCCACTCCACAGAGAGAAATAAACATTTTCTAAGACACCTCAAGTTTCTAGAGGCAAACATTTTCCACAGGCGAAAAGAACTGGCTTCTTTTTCCCTTTAGTATGTGAGGAATACACATATCCAATTCAGGTAGAATAGAGTTACACAGAAGGATTTCCCCCCTTTAATGAAAAGGGAGATTATCAACAGACCTCTGAGGAGCTGGGACTATCCAATAAGCACAAAACCTAAGAAGAATTCTGATCAAATGTCAGGAGTGGTAAATGCTGGACACGAGCAAAGGCAGATAATTTCTGCGTATCACATTTTCTAGTGAATTAATTTGGCGCCATTCCCAGACCTTTTTTATTCACTTTCCACTTTTAATTAAGTAGTCAAACTTTACTGGAACAGCCCAGTGTAGAAAGCCAAGTACCATGAATACTCACAGAAAAAGAGTTTTTATTTCTGATGAATACTCATTCTTGTTGCAATCTCTCAAACAAGGTTTATGCGAACACTTAACATGAGCCACTCTGTTCAGTATAAGAAACAGATGTACTCCTAGAGCTTTGAGAATTAAAGACATTTTAAAAGACTCTCCAAATTGCTTTAATAAAACTGCCCACCATCCTTGTAACACCAGAAAAAGAAAACATAATAGAGAGAACAACTCCGACATGAGTCATGCCACCATTTGTCATTTTCTAAAACACAGGTCTCATATGAAGGGAGAATAATTTCTGATTCTTTATTTTCAGCCATTTCGATAGTTTATTTTCAACTTGAAGAATCCTAAAAGAGCTTGCACATCACCTATCCACACATGCACAGCCTCCAAAGCCATTGGTGAGGATACCTAATTCTTGGCAACCTGGAGACAGTCATTTAGAAGAGACCCAGATTCTGGTTGACTGCAGACCAAACATCTGCCACTGTCACATTCCATATCCCACAAACACATCCAAATATCTCTCAGAACAAGCTGGGAAAATGAGCAACAGCACTGAAAGGGATGCTGGAAAGTAGAAGGGTAGAAGCTATGGAACGTATGGGGAATAATTAAGATGAAAGGTGTAAAGAGCAGTGACCATTGCAGCGCGTGGGGCATCAGAGATGCTACATTAGAGAAGGTGTTGATGGAGTGAAGATCTGAGTGTCCCACACACACTCATATCAGATATCACAGCTACAGACATAAACAGAGCTGAAACAGAACAGCCTCTGGCTTTATTTTAAACTGTCCCTATAAAAGGTATCAGAAAACTTTCTCTGAAGCACAGCATCATGAGAGATGGGCAAGACAGCCTTGAGTTTCTGAATCACTTGGATTTCACAGTGGTTAACTCAAGAGACCTCTATACCGTCGGAAAATTTTGTGGGTTTTTCCATGTAGCTTTTACCTCAGATATGGGTAGCTCTGAAGAGATCTGCACTTATGGCACCAGCAACCTGAAGACCTCAAATACCTCACTAAAGCCCATAAAGTCCATGAGTCACAGTCCCAGGGGAATCAGAGATACTTGGCATATACCCAGAGAAGGTCAATTGGAGCATGGGGAGACTATTTCTAAATACCCCAGAGCTTTGCCACTGGGGAAAAAAAAAAAATAGAACTATGTATCTTGTTTCCATATCTTAGCTGGCTAAATAAATAGCTCTCACAAGGCACTCTCCAGGGCAGGTTCTTAAAGTGACCTTGGTCCTGCTGCTGCCCAGGCCAGGGGAACATGGGTGCACCCAGAGGAGTGGGGTGCGCTTTCAGTGCTGCATTCCTGGCAGCTGATCAGAGAGCAAGGGTAATCTCAGCTCCCACAGTTACCAGCTGTTGCTTCCCAGCAAAAAAGCAAGCCATGGGGGCACGCAGTTATGAAGTGGAGAGAAGGCATCAAGAGCAAATACAAAGGGAGGATCAGAGGACTTATGGGACAACATTGGAGTTTTGCTCTGTAGGCAGGTTATAGACTAGTGTTCTCTACAAGTTCCATACTGATAGCCAAAAAAAAACCAGCAGAAGCTTTTGTGACCAACTGACTACACCAAAATACCCCATTCCAGATTTCAGCAAAGCCACAGCAACTCTGGGAAGATCTGCACCAGTATCAGATTGCCAGGAGCACATGCCAAGCTAGACAAAGCACATGACCCTTTAAATCCTTTCTCCCCATCTCAGAAAACCCATCCATAAGCTCCCTACCCCATTCACCTCACAAGTTTATACCTACAACAACTCAAAACATAGAAGGACATTTTCACAAGTACCCACCTCCATTTTCTGATGAACTGTAAAGATGCCTGGGGTTTTCATACTGCAACTATCCCATGCAGTTGGTAAAACTGGGAAGGAAAACCTGCAACCCAACCTATAGTCTGTACTTCTGACCTCAGGACCCAAATTTTTGTCAACAACATCTCTTGGAGATGCTTTCCCCTGTGAGACCAGCACTCCCAAATAAACTGCAAGCTAGCACAGTCTCTACTAAATAAGAAACTAGTGCTGTTTATTATGTTGCAGGTGTGTCTTAAAACAAAACAGGTTTGTGTGGTTCTCCTGATGTGAAACAGACTGTCCCCACTGTGCCATTGACCCTCTCAGCTGCCTCCCATTAGGAAACAAAAGGCCCAGCTCTGAGCCATGGCCAGGTCAGCTGGGTGGCCACCAGGTTTCAGCTGATTCATGGTTCTTGGTCATTAGACCAAGTGTAGGTGGGAGCCAATCACCTTTTCACTGTGAGCTAGGTCTCAGAAAGATTTTCTGCTCCCTTTGCACACTCAAACAAGTATGTTTAAAGAAGAGCACAAATATTTTAGGAAATAAAAAGAAAATTAGGAAATTGAACTAGCAATGAGGAAGCTCAAGTAAACAACAATTAATGTATGAGATACCTTTTTTGAAAAGGGGAAATAAATTCAATCTTTTCAGTAATAAACAAAAAGGCTTATTAGCAATAAACCTGGGTTATATTGAGGATAATTTTGAGTTTGCTTTTCTGGTGTGTATGTTTGTGCCCCAAATAGAAAAAAAGGTTCACAGGAGAGTTCAAAACAATTCTTGTACATCAGATAAAAGGAAGAAGAAGCTAAATATTGCATATTGACAACCTGGAATCGCTGAAATCAAAAGCAGCATGTTTCTCTGAAGAGTATTGCTTTCTCTTTCTTCTTAGAAGTGAGTATTCTAAACCACTTTACAGCCTACATTACAGCAACCCTCAGCACTCACTGCATCTCCAAAAGAATCTCAATGAAAAACCAGGCTAGAAATATGGGACAGATACCAAGTTTTCCACTTCCCTCAGAGTAAACAGCAAATGGAAAAAGCACTTTTTGCACAAAATTGATTTTAAAAACCTTTATGCAGCCAACCCCATTGCTTAAGAGAGGACGGATGCAGGCAAAAGTCCCATTGCACACAGTTCCTGAACTATGAGGCTACCACAGAAGAACTAACACTATTCTAACCACAACCAATACTTCCATAGGAAGGAAACCAGGGAATTGAGTGGCATTTGCTTAGTTAACCATGGTTTTCGACCCATCAATCACTTTTGGTTGCCTCAGAAGTAAAACTCAGCACTGGGTCTAACTCATTCTCTCAGATACAAAGAAGTTCTCCAGGCTCCCTAAATCTTAAAGTTGTAACATGAGACCTGGGGGGAATGATAAAGTATGCTCAGATATCATAGGATTAATGTAATAACAATAATATACTTTCAGTCAGGTAGTATCCAAACCTCTCTTAGGAAACATCCTGGTTTCACACTTTTGGACAGACCATGTAGAGGAATCTCAGGTACTCTGTCCAAGAGAGAACTGAAGTTGTGAAGTTCCAGGTACTTAGCACTGCACAAGACAGTGAAAAACACGGGCAAAAAGTGAGTTGTCTCCCACCAACAGGACAGCTGCAGGAAGTTGTGTGTCTGCTGGGCCCCCTCTGTATCTTACTTAGCAAAGAAAACTGTCCACAAAGTTTTATAGCCCCAGACATGTAGGCAAAGGAACTGGAAGATTGCTGCATTTAGCAAACAACACGTTGATGTGCAGCTTCATGATTTGTGGCTAGTGGAAATCAATTCAAACTCCTTCCCATGCAATGTATTTTGTAACTGGTGATACTGGGAGAACTGATATCAGTCTTTGATAACAGCACGATGGACATTATTTACTGGTACCCTCATCCAGAGTTACTGGTCCTCACTTCAACCACAGCCAAGCAAGTAGTGGCCAAACTGTTGTGCCATGTCTGTCCATCCTTCTGACTTACACACGATGCTCAACCTGGAACTGCTTCCTTAGTGCTCACCAGCCATGGTGAAGCCAAAGTCAACTGAATGCTGCCATGTCCATGCTGAGATGTGCATGAGCAAAGTAGAGATGTGCTCCTTAAACCACTGCATGTCTCAGCAGGAGAACCAGCAGGTTCTCTGTCGCTTGGGAAAATGGGATTGTGTGGGCACAGCTCACAGCACTAACTTCTTCCTCCTGATTTTAAAGAGCAAGCCACAAAAATGTGTCCTTCTGTGGTGTTTTCCATATTACAAAGTTTGCCTTGTCAGGACAACTTGGGGGACAACATTCAGCATTTCGATGGAGACATAAAATGGACTTGCTGCCTTCAGAAAAAAACTATTTGAAATTTGTGGGATGGACTTAAAACCAGATGCAGATTAATACTCATAAGAACCATCAAACTTCAAAAATGTCATGATGGCCTGGTCATGACCGTCTGCAAAAGAGGATGAGGCAGTGCTGCCATGATTCCACTGTTCCTGTGCCCAAGGATGGTGGTGGCAGGAGCTTCTTGCTAAGGAGTAGGTGGGAGCAGTTTGCCTGCTGCCAGCACAAGCTTCTCAAAACCCAGTCGTGGCTGAGGAATGGAGGACGATACCTTGCAATCAAACTGCCATCCCTGGATAGGGCACACTACAAATAAATGGCCACCAGCATGAATCATATGATGAATCATAGCATTAACATGTCCTTCAGGGAACCATTTCTGCCTCTTAAAAAACCCTGCAGATTTAAAGTGAGTGGAAACTGCATACATTTCTGATTTCTACGCCTCTTCAGGTGGAACGAGAATTTTATTTCTTGCTGTCCTGGAAAGATGAGTTCCCTTGGGGCTAGTGCCTACCTGACCGTCCTGATGTGTCTCTTGCTATAGGGAGTGATGACTTTGAAAAGCAGTTCCATGGCTCCATTGATGCCCAGCATAGTTCCTGTGGTAACTAAGGCAATAAAAGAAAAGAAGGCAGTCAGCTCTGAAGCAGGCAGTCTGCAACGTGTATTAGAGGACACGCAGGGAAAGGAGTAGCTGTCCCCAGGGCTGTGAACTCTCTGGGCTCCCATCTGTACTCCACAGATCGCATTACAAACACGGAAAGCGAAGCACAAAGCTGTTTGTGGACACAGCCTGAGCCAAGATCAGGAGCAAAACCAGTCCTGCAGCTCTTTCCCAAGTTCCCCAAAGCCCCTTTTCCTGTAGCTATTGTACTGTCTAGAGAACAAATCATTATTAAATATGGTCTTCTCCCAGAGAAAATGACAGGGCTCAAATTCATCCCACCTTTGCTACATGCAACTCCATGAGGACAGTTCATTTCACAGGGGCTTGGAAGGCAGAACTTTCTCTCTGTGCTATTATTCAGCAGGATGGAAGTGGGCTTTGGGGGCAGGGGTGCTTCTGAATGCAGCTTAATTTCACTGAGGCCAATTTTCCCTTTAATCCTTCACTTGTTAACACACCAGCAACTTTTATAGATAGATTTTGCAATCAATTCCAAAAATGCGTGATGCATAAACTAGACCTCCCCACTATGAGACCGGATCTCTGTGTAATGAAGGGACAAATTCTGCCCTCAAAATTAAATGGAAGCGACCAAGATGAAAGCATCAGTAATCAACAGCAGCCAGAGGGAGACCTGGCTGGCTGCCCACTGCTGGGCTTTGGATGTTTTGTAGATATCTCCAAGCGGTTACCAGAGAGCTGCCAGAGGGCCCATCATCTCCTGCCAACCTACCGTGGCCCCGCCAAGCTGTCCTGTGATGGAAAGCTTTGCAAGGTTTGCCAGCTACATTCACACTTGCTGGTAATTCATTAGAGACAGGGTGGTGGACAAGGCTGTTCAAGCTCATCCTGCCCCAGAGCAGGACGTGGGCAGCCAGACACATATGGTGACAGTGAGAGGAGAAACCCAGAGTGAAGAACTGGTACATGAGATGAGGCAAGGATGCACTTTTTCTGCTTTCACACCTAGGCACTCCCAGAGTACAATATGCTTCTGGATTCCCTTCATATCCACTCCATAAACAAAAATTTTAAGGTTGAAACATGCAATCTCCTAGTTTGGTACCATATCCATAGTGACTTTCACCTAACCTCCCCTGCATCTTCCCAGCTGGCCACAGAGCCCACAATCAAAGTCACTCCTGGAGAGGAAGAACAACTGCAGAGTGATGGAGATACCTGGAGAGTAACAGTGATGCTCCAGCAAAGGTGCAGAGCTGGGATTCTGGGATCTGACATTAACAGAAAGGAGGCCAGGCATCCTAAAACCTGTGCAAAAACTTCAGGTGAATGAGAATGCAGGTGCACTGAAGCAGGGAGCAGGGAAGTGTGTAGATCATCATTTTGGGTGGGAGGCAGCGCAGGGTCAGCTCTGAAACTCAAAGGCACGTTTCATCTTCTGGCCTTGCCTACATTTTCAACCTTTCAAATACTGCTTATATGGGGAGAGGGATTGAGTGTTGAGGCTTGGCTGCTTGCCTGAGAAAACCCCTTGCATGAATCTAACTCCTGTACAGAGAAGGGACCTGCAGGGCTGGGTGCCAGCAGCACAACATCTCAGGATGCATAAAAGCAGACTGCAGACAGGATTGCAGTCTTGACTGCAGGCCATCAAGAAATATCTGCTGGGTGTGGGATGTGCAGAAGGAAAGGAAAGGGTTAGAGTGAGCAAAGGGAAATTTGTGCTGACGAGCTCAGTGCTTTATAGCAGCGAAAGCCTGTATGAATCTCTAATGACCCCAGGAGAGAATACAGGAAATCCCATTGCTTGAATCATTTAACATGAGGGCATTGCCAACAAAGAAAAGCTGTGAGAGTGCACAGCTAGAGAGACATTAGACAGAAGACCAGGACCTAATATCTACTTCCTGGGGGACCTTGAAAAGTAACTGATTTCTCCCTCCCTCTGCTTCTCCACCCATATTTTCCTTCCTCATGGAGCTGCTCTGAGGATCAATACAATCAACAGTAGTGAGACATTTGGCTGTTACAGTAATGGGAAGTGCATAGAGACTTAGGTATCCAAGACTCAGAGCAAAAGAATTGACTGTCTTTTTTCCAGAACAGGAGATCATTGCCATGAATATTTTTCACTACAGCACTTTTATTTCCATAGTCCACAGATAAAATGCACTGTTAAAGGCTGCACAGGCCCCTAGAGGAGCACCTTTTTCTATGGTTGTTCTGGCTTTTGTGCCTGATTCTGTATATTAATGGTGCATGCAGGCACTAACCTTATCAGGAATTATGTTTTTTTAAATTGAAATGACTAAAGAGGAACTCTGGCAGTTGTCACACAGAGAAAAAGAGGAAAATCCAGGCACTCACCATTAGAAGCACAAACCCGTAGGACCCAGAGGCAGTGGGTGAGGGGTAGATGGTGGCCCAGGTTTCTTCTTGTCAAGCTCAGTATTATATCAGTGGCTTCTGCCTTCTGCACTTTCAGCCCAAACTTCCTGTCTGAGAAAAGCAAATAAGAATCCAACTATGGCAAAGGCCAGATCTTCGCAGCAGTGCTCATGAACATATTTGCACCAGAACTTGTAAGTAAGATCGTATAACAAAGGCATTCAATTATATCAATGAGTTAAATCAGTCAATCTCACCGAAAACAGGAAAATGTGGGATTGCCTAGAGTCACCATATACAAGTCAGACTTTGGGTTTAAATGGACCTTTAAAGGGCACCTACTTCAACCCCCTCCCCAATGAGTAGGGACTTGTTACACAAGACCAGGTTGCTCAGATCCCCGTCCAACCTGACCTTGAAAGTTTCCAGGTGTGGGACATCCACCACCCCTCTGGACAATCTGTGCCAGTGCCTCACCACCCCCATTATAAAATATTTCTTCTTTTTAAAGTTTAAAACCATTACTCCTTGTCCTGTAGCAACAGACCCCACTAAAAAGTCCCATTCCCCTTTTTCTTCTAAACTCCCTTTGACTCCTGGGAGGCCACACCAAGGCCGTGCTCCATTCTGCAGTACCTCGGTGGCCGACCCTGGCCAGCAGGCGCAGCAGGGGCAGGAGGGTGCTGTGGTCGGGGGGCTCGGTGCGGGCGGCAGCGGTGAGCGCCTGGAGCAACGCCTCGCTGCCCCCTTTGCTGATCACATAGTGAATCCTCCGGCCAGTCCCTGCAGAGAAGACAACACACTGCTCAGAGCATCCCTTCCCCGAGCCACAGCTACCAAAAACCTCCAGCTGGCATGGAGCACACAAGAGTTTTGAAGCAAGAGCAAGGGCTAAAAGAGTTAAATAAATGAGTAGAGGTACCTTGCTCTGTTAGAAAATTGCTAGATGCTTGTTCTGCCTGATACCTGATGGATAATTGTCCTGTTCTATTTACTGGACCAAAACCTTAGAAGACTGCTAGGAGTGCTATACAATAAACCCAGTGGTCATAAATTAGCATAACATGGACATTCAAATAAAGTTGGAAGGCCTTGAGCCAAGGAGTTTTGCAAGCTTGACTAGCTAGGGCACCTAACAAAGAAAAGGGGAGAGGTCAAGGTGAGAAAGAGGAGAAAATGATCCCTGCAGAGAGGCTGAAGGCCACAAAGACCACACAAAAACTGCGCCAAGAGAAGACCCTGGAAGGCTCCACCCCAACCTCCGCCCAAACTCCACCTTCTATGAACATGATAATTATATATCTCAATGCTGTGAATATGTATGTTAAGATGTTGTAATCTTGAATGTCAACTGGATAAATTACCTCGTTTCTCACTGAAACTTTGAAGCGAGTTTGTGCAGTGCCAACTGCCTCACTTCCCAACGTTGCACTAAACACCTTTGCTGCTTAAAGACCAAATTGTCTCTGGGCACTTCATTTATTTCGTGCTTTTTGGCATCAGTTTCCATGGCCTTCCCACAGCATTTTAGTGTGATTAAAGCCAAGGGTATTTGCAGAACTGGCTGTGGATTTCAGATGCCCCTGGCCTGGAGACATGCGTAATGGCTGCATGGTGGAACCATGTGCTCTGCTGCCTGTTAGTACAACAGCCATTGTCTTTCCAACCCCAGGTGAGGCAGAAGTTTTTTCACTGTGCATTGAAATGCGGCAGAGAGGAATAAGCAGAGACACTGACAGGTTTCAAAGGAGCAGAAGGCTCAGTGATCTTAGGTACTGGAAATTAAACAAGGATAGGACTAAAGCTGCAATGGGCTTCTGCCAAATGAAAAGGAATCCTAGGGAAGCCTTAGGGACAGCTTTCAAATAAAACCAGGTCTCCAAAGAAACCACAGTCTCTAAACCTGTGAGCCCCGATGTGTTAACAAACACTGAGCCATGGACAACTTGGGCAGTGACTTGAGCCTCTGTGGTTGGAGGATGCTGCTTGTTCAGTTCCTGGAGGGGAGCAGTGCCTCCTACCCACCATGTGGGCAATTCTTCCACCCAGCTGAGGACCAGGGCTGCAGGGCTCCAAAAGAGAGGCCCAGATGGACAGGTAATGTCTGTGGTGGGACTTTTAAGCAGTGAGGAACCCAGGAAGCTGGAGCAGTCACCAGAGCAGCCCCCACAGCCTGGCAGCTTGGTTGGGCTGGGAGTTGTTTAGCAAATGACATTTTTGAGGTGGAGCAGGAAGGAAAGGAAATTTAACCTTTTTTTTTTTTTTCTTCAGTTCTTTGCTGATTCACTTATTTTTTCATGTGGCTTGGGCACATGCAGTGACATATCTTCCCTGCAGCCCAAGGTGTAGGTGCCCTCTGGGGAGAGGCTGACCTCTCAGCACTAGAGAGTCCCTGGGCTCTGGGAAGTCAGACTCCTCTTCCTCACAGCCCTCTCTCCAATGGCACTTTCTTGTGGTTGACTGACAGGGGTTATGAAACACTTAGAAACCCATGGCCACCTATTAAACTAATAAAAAGTAACTTTTCTCTGAATCTTTTTTTTTTTCTTTCAATCACTCAACACCCTCAGTTTTCCAAACACAGGATTAATGACTGCTGATCTATAGACACTATTTATATTTTGTTCACCTTGCAAACACCTGGCCAGGTTTATGCAGGTATGAATTCTACTGGAGGACCCCCTTTCTCACCACAGTCCACAGCCACTGTTCCAGAGCTTTGCTTCCTTACCCAGAGAGAGCAGGTCGGTGAGGACACTGAGAATGTTCAGGATGACATCCTTGTCATGGGAGCTCTGAAAGGAAAACACACCAAATGTAGGAATCAGTTGAGAACTTTATGTTGCCCAGAGCTGCAGTGCGGTGCAGAGGCACTGAAATCCTTGTTTGGATGCTGAGAATTTTTGGTGCCATCTGGCCAGTGAATTTGTGGGAACATGTTGATAACATATTTTAAAAGCCTCTGGCAGATCATTCTACACAATATTTAATACACAATAGCATTTCTGTAGAATTTACACCTAAATTCTAAATTAAAGCTTTCATTTTTCATTTGATTTTGCTACCTCAAAGTTGAGGAAATTCTGTATCACGTAGAACTGTTAAATGTGAGGTGATTTTTCATGACAGCATCTCTTATTACTGGCAGTTGAAGAACAATATATTTAAATTATATTAATCTAATTAACAAACAAATTCTCCTGTCTTTGCAGCTACAGCCACATGGAAGCTTTGAATTTGGGAAGCAGAAAAATGCCCTAAACTTAATTTTAAAGTAATGTAATTTAAAGATCAACTAACCACCACACCTTGACATCACACTTTCTGTTTTAGAGTCACTTTAATTTTTCCACTAGAGGAAATAAGATTAACTGTGCTTGAGGAGAAGGAAACACTTGATATTGACCATTCATCTGTGTGATACATTACACCCCTTCTTCAATCCTGCCCCAAGCAGATTTCACTGCTATGACTGAAGAATTATTCACCAGTCTGCATTGCTGTATGAGGGATTTGGGTTAAATTCTGGATATCATAATTTCTGAACTGATACAAGACAATACAAATTCCCAATATAATAAAAAGCTTACATTTGTGTAGCCTTGGTCCCAAAGAACCTCAGAATCACATATATTATAGTGGAATAACTTTAGCTCCCATTAAAGTATGATAATAGGATAATATCCTACAAATAAATGGCTCCTATGTTTCTGAACATTGAACTGCTGAAGCAACTTAACCTGCTGGCATCTGTTCTGGATATATGGGATCATTTTACCAGCCAAATTGATTCAACCATCACCTGACATTTAAAATTCTGCAACTGAATATTTAAGACAAGGAGCTGAGAAGTAACACCTAGGAAAGAGAAAGTCTAACACAAGAATATGAGGGAAATATAATTCAGATCTGAAATAATGACTGTTAATGCAAATGAACAATTTTTTTCCCATGGATCCCTGAAAAACTCACAGCATAAACTGACATGGTGCTGAGGATTGTGCAGCTAATTAGGAAGCTGCAGTTCATATCTCCTCCTTCATTATAGTTGGGCAGGGTGTGCACTGAGTGAGACAAGGGGATGAAGCAGGAAAATGGTCAGTCTTCAGTCAGAGCAAGGGACTGTCAACCTGGAGAAATGGATTTCCACCTCTGTCAGAAAACCTGTAGGATGCTCAACAGCTCCCTTCAGCCAAACCCCTCCTGTAGTGGCACACTCTGTGTGCTGTTTTCTGGAAGGAAGAAAAGGAAGGAAGGGAAGGAAGAACCATGAATTGACCGTTCTGCTGCCTTTCTAGAGGCTCACCTTGCTGTTGCTCTTCAGTGAAATCCACAGGCAAAGTGCCTGTCTCATCCCCATCTCAGAGCTGGCCCGTGCCCAGAGAGAGGGATGGTTGTTTCCATTTGTTATCAACTCAACAAGCAGAGATCTCTGCACTGAACATAAAAGTTCAGCCCTTTTATGATCCGTGTTGAAATCAAAAGGCTTGGTGTTAGGATAGGATTACTGCTCCTTTCAGAGCCAAGACAAACAGAATACATGGCTTTATAGAAATCCAGTAACTCTCAGTTCACCAAGTATTGCCACCCTCACCTTAGAGGAGTCCAAATTTATACTACTGGCTCAAGGGACCACAGAGTAAGTCTACAACAAGGTCAGAGCAGTTCTCAATAGCATCATTTTTGGGTAAGACATATAGTTTTAGTCCTATGTTAATCCTCCTAATTCATGACTTTTTTCATTAATCCACTGTCCTAAACAGCCTTTAGTCTGCTAGAGCAAAGAAAGTGCATTCAGAGCTCTCTTCACAAGAGTTTCTT
Organism: Formicarius rufipectus; assembly: GCA_013399695.1. Classification (NCBI taxonomy): domain Eukaryota; kingdom Metazoa; phylum Chordata; class Aves; order Passeriformes; family Formicariidae; genus Formicarius; species Formicarius rufipectus. The sequence goes on from VXAU01002736.1 coordinate 1,667,260, forward strand.
GGCGTTTTTTAGCACAGAGACTTAATAGTCAAGGCAGGCTATCAGAACTGATGATTATCCATCAAATTTACTGACTCCAGGACGAGTTAATGTTCTCAGCACCTTTTTAAATATCAGGATTGGCTAAATCAGACTGTCCTCTGGTTTTGTCTTGCTGCCTCTCAGTATCCCTTTCCTCTGTAGGTGGATGGATTACACATTAAGGTTTCAGTAATGAAGTCTTCATTGATTTATGCTCCTATTACACTTGGTTGTTTATTTTAACTGATTGGATTGTGGGTTCCTAAGCCATTAACACAAATAGTGATGACATAAGATATCCTCTGACTTTCCATGAGCTTTATCCAGGGATTCAGGAGAACAAAGAACTTGAGGGGACATGAAAGATCAACCTTTAAAATGTGAAAATTAAAGCTGGGTTATACTGCCAAATATTTCACCTGTATGTTTACTCTTGATATTTTAACACTAAAACTCTGTGTTTGTGCCTCATTGGTCCCCTTCCATCAGCGCACCAGTGAGGGAGTTGGATGATTTGTGTGTTGGCTGAAACAGTGATAAAACAGTAAAACAGTGGATAAAACCCTAGTCTCATTACAAATTCTAACATATTTCCCACTAACTTTAGTGGCATCACTGAATAATAGAAAATACCGCAGAAGAACACAGCCCCAATTTATAATAGCAAGACAACACAGAAAAAAAACAACTCTAAAGTTGCTATTGTCTTGCTAGATGGAAACTTGCCTGTTGAAAAGAAACAGCTTGGATTTTGATTGACTGCCTTGAGATTTCCAAAGTCATCAAAGATATTTGGACATAGAAATCTATCAGAATCGATTGTTTAAATTAATACACATACCAAACTCTTTGTGGATGAATTGCCAACAAATTCATTCATAAAAAATATTCAGTAAATTTTTTCGAACATTAAGTACAAATGAGAAAATCACAACTTGTGCCTGATCTAAAAAAGATGAATAGAGTAATTTCTTTAATGCAAATTTCTTACCCAGCTCCAGTAAAAATAAACACATTAGTTATTTTTATTGAAAGAGATGTTTGATGGTTTAAGAACAAACCATAACCAAAGAGAGGAGAGAAGTAAAATTTTTCTTGCTGAGTATTTTCCATTCCTCCCAGCACTTACAAATGTAACATACAGCATCTACACATGCACAGACTAATGAAGATGCATTCCTGGTATATGGGTGGAATGAGAACAGAGAAAAGTTTCCAGAGGCTTAAGGTGGATTACAAAATCACTGACCTCCTGCAGGATTTCACTAGAAGGATTTAAAGTTAGAGACAAACTGTTACCTATTAGCAACAACCTGTAGCTGCCTTTCCCAGCTTGCAGCTGGACAAAGGCTAAAGCAGCAAAAAACATCACTTTAAATAGCAAGCATGGCTGTATTTTTGGTCAGAGTCACTCATCTCAGCCTTACTTCAGTAAAGCCTGCTGTCTTCCTCACCCAACCGGGAGTATCAGAAGGCTGAGCTCAGATGTATTTAATCAGCTCCAGGCTGGGAGCTCCCTTCTGAGCTTTTCCTGGGAGCTAATCCCTGAAACACTGGGGTTAGCTTGGCTGAAGCACCTCGGAGATAAACAGCAGGAGGATGGAGAAAGCCAGGAATAAAAAAATACCCCAGTGCATAGTCATTGGTACATTACAGGAAGCAAGTGACTAGTCAGTGACATTGAGTTTGGAGGACAACAGCTCGATCAAACATCCTTCTGACTGGCAGCTCAGGTTGTTTCACTGACCCATGATTAAGCAGGGACTAGCTCCTGTCTCCTTGTCCTGCTCCTGGGAACATGCCAAGACAAGCTGTTATTTACTCAAAACAAGATTATAAATTGCAACTAAGCCATAGTAGCAGGTAATGTCGTTTTGTCAGAGAAGTCTCAGGGGATGTTTCCCACAAGGCATGAAGATCAACAGAGGTGGGGGCTTTTTGTGTCCCACCTGAAGGACAGCAGCCATCAGTGCCATTCCCCTTCTAGCACTGCCTTAAAACAAAGACTTCCCGTAAACTCAGTCCTTTGGGCTTTCCTGTCTTTTACCCAAAGGCGAGTATTCCTCCAAATGAGACACACAAACTACTGAGAGTGTTTGCTGTGAGTCTGAGCATTAATGCTGAAAGAAAGAAGAACGTCCGGAAGGAAATCAAACAGCATTAATTTGTGTGGTGCGAGATTTACTAATAAATATTTTATTGGGGGGAAGAAATACAATGCAGTTATTCCAATCACCAAAATAATCAATGCCAAATGAAAGAAGTTACTCTTGCAAGACAACACATAACATGATTTCTACAAATACACCTCTTAAATTAATTGTTGAATAGTCTCACAAAGCTGTGTGACTGCCTAGGAAAAAAGAATAAAATATCCAAGACAACCAAACAACAACATCAACAATAAAAAGGTCTGATTTTAAAGAAAAGCTATTGCTGCACTGAGCTAAGAAACTTTCAGACCTGTCTGTTTGGGTCTTCTTTAGTGAGAGCAAGGAATAGCATGTCCAGTTCCAGGGTTTGTTTGTTTGTTTGTTTGTTTTTAAATAGCCTGTTTCTAAATAGGGAAGCAGGATCTGACATGTTCAAAATACATCCTCCTCCCTTCTCTTACCCTTAATAAATTTGCTCACACAAATAGCAGTCAGCAGCCCAACTGCCTGTGTAATTAGACTTGCATCTGCAAGTCAGATTTCTCACTCTCTGCAGTCAAAAGTCTATTGAAGAGAAATTCTGGTGCAAAATTAACACTGGCTAAAATCAAAAGCAGGTTAGAGGATGAGTAGCATTAGTCCTCACTCTCTCTGGAGACCTCTGGAAAATACTGGGTTGCTAATTACTGCATTAATGCTTCAGTCAGAGGCTCCTCTACCAGCGAGGTAGAGCTGCCCTACCACCCCCAACTGCTGGGCACAGCCGCTCACCACTGGCATTATGGATTTGCCAGCTGGATATCTTCTTCCCACAGCTGCCTTTTCAGCCTTACAATAACTGTGAAGCCAGGTTTGGTGCCTTATGTTCTGTGCTTTGTCAGAGTAAATTGCTTTTTCTAATTTAAGAGGAGCTAAAAATTCGCACTTAAATAAGAGAGCAAAATACCCTGGAGAGTTTCTTGTCTGTGTGTTCCCATCCTAAGCCTCAATATTCAGCCAGCTAACTGTGACTTCTTCTTGTTGGAAAGTTATTATCTACAGTGTTTGGTACATGGAGGTTTAAAAAAAAATTCTTTCTGAGGAGGAAAAAGGGTTCAGTGACCTCCAACATATAAGTAGGCAACTGCAGAATAAGAGAGGATTCAAATTGAAGTGATTACAACCTGAATTTTGTTATGACTGAAAAACCTTGTTAACAATACTGCCATCATCCAGCTTCAGAAGGTTCTCAAGAAGTCACAGTCAAGTTGCCCCTGCTCCCAAAATACCCACCCAAATGTCTTCAGCACCACCACAGGGGTCACCATCCTCTGTGGTAAACAGTAAGTGCATTTCTTTGTCCAAATCTGGATTTCCTCTTCTGAGGAGTCAGATAGGCCTGAGCAAGCCAGGAAACTCAGAGGAGACATGGAAGGAAACAGGGCTATTTAAAGCCGGGGAGAGGAGGACCTTGCTGCTCTGAGAGTGTCCTAAGTGACCTCTTCAGTGCTGCGAGAAAGGCGGTCGCAGCTGTGGGGGATCACATAGCCCTCCAACTGTACCCAGGGCAGCCAAGGGACCTCCCAGGACAGGGCACGTGGTCCGGCAAGTTCTCGCTCCTGTTTCCAAACTTTAGAGATGAGTTCCTCTTGCTGGACCCAGCCATCCCTGTGAGGCCTGACCAGCACCCCATTGACCCAAGCACCACCCCTTTTCCTTTCTACTGATGCTTTACACCAAGCCAAGCTCTGTGCATCAGCCCAAAGCAGCAGCTGTGGGTTTTATATCAGAGAATATAGGAAATACTCATTAAAAATGTCTCTCCCTCTGGCCTGTTGCAATCACGTAGGTGGTTTTTTTCATGGCTTGCAATGACCTGAGGGTATGTGGTTTTATTCTCATCCTCGTTTGCATTGGGTGTGAAAACCTGCTACACTGTTTTTCAATAACACACCAGATCACTGCTGGGGGCAATGATTCCAAGCCTTCCCAGTGGATGATAGCTCATCCAGGTGACTGGACAGGACCAGAGCCTCAAAGCAAACTTCTAAGATGCATTGTACAGGACTTTGCTCCTATTCACGAGCTTCAAGACTTCTCAGAGGATATAGGTTACGCTCTGCAGGACTGAACTGCTTCAAGGCAGAGATGGGCAAATTCCAAACTTACTTCCGAAAGTCTTCAAAACACTGAAGGTGTTGAGATGTAACAGCTTGGCTTGAGCTGATCTCTAGCCAAAATAACTTGGGGAATAACATGGTGGAAATCATCTGTGCCAAGGAATCTTACTATATTTAATGCAATAAATTGCACTAACATAACACCTTTCATCAGAGGATCACAGATTTCTTCACAAATATTAATTAACACCTGCCCCACTGCATCCCTCATCAAGAAGATCAGATTAATTGTCCCCTATTTTCCTAGCGGGAAATATCACCCTGTGGTGGGAAATTCACTTAGTCAATATCTAAGAGAATTGCTGGCAAAGCCTGGATAGCTGTTCTGACAAAATGAAGCAGAACCACTGTGTGCACAGAAGTCCTATGGCTCTCAGTCACACCGTTCCATTTATTTGTAGGGAGTTCAAAAATTGCCTTCCCTGAGATCAGCCTTCTCCTTCCAAATTCCCAGGAGTAAGTGCTGCAGAAAAAACTATCCCCTGAAAGGAATCCTGATGCCAAACTGGAAGGAGAAGGGGCTACCCACAACTAGTGGGCTTTAGTCCTCTTTGCAAAGAGATTCATCTTTGTGCCAAGGGATTAATTCATGCATTTAATTAATCCATACAGGAATTAGGAAGCACATAGACCATGACCTGATCCTTTTTCAAATAATCTTTTACCTGCTGTGTCAGAAAGACTTGATGGTGTTTCACCCAACTTCAGAGGAAAGGTTGTTCATGCCAGTGCCACACCATTATTGTGCCACTCTAATAAAATATATTCATATCCAGATATCCATAGGAATCATGCCCTGACAGACTGCAATGTCTTGGATACTGTTGGCAAAGTAGACTGCTTTTCTTCTTTCTTTCTTTTTTCATGCTCTCTGTGTTCTCAAAGAAAAGCTTGTCCTTGTGCAGAAGTTCCCCCTGATACAAAGTTCCTTTGTGTCACTTGCTCCTCTCACTAATGCATCTCTAATAGAGCAATTACTTTATTATGCAGAACCGGTGGTAAAACACATTATTATATAACCCTCAAATGCTTCTGTCAAATTGGAAATGTTAAAAGAATGAGGAAACTTTGAGATAAATCAAAACACGTGATACTCTGCAAAAGGCTTTTAGACTTTCTTTTGAATATTTCTAATGTTCTTTCTGTAATTTCTACTGCAGATAAATTCTCCCAGGTTTCATCTCTTATTTCACAATGTTACCTATGACACCTAAAATTTTGACTGGATTTAATGCTATATTATTTGCTTTTTTTGCTCTTTTTAATCTATTTTTATTTTAATGCCAAGATTATCTTAGCATATGCCTTTCTTAATAAGTTTCTATAAGACATTAACCATTCTTGCACAATGATCTCTATATGCATGCTGGCACCTATTGTTTATTGCTGTTTCTTGGATTTATTCCTTTATTTTATATTAGTTTGGCTGCTACAGTACTATTTTAAAATATTAATGTTTCATTCAAATGCAACTTCGTTACAGCTACTTAACATGTATGCCACCCAAACTTAATCGGGAGCGATCTGTTTTTTCTGTTCAGCTGTAGTTTCATTTTCCACTAACAGTGAAAGAGCAGCATAAAATATGCTACTATCTTTTTTTGTATGTGTGTGTGATATTTGATGGGTGTCAGTCCAGAGAACATTTTGTCTTTCAAAGAAGCACATTTGGGAATTGACAGTTTTTTATCAGCAATGGCATTTCTCAAAGTACAAGTGCGTCTGGAGATACTTGGAAAATTTCCAGGTGTACTCGTTTTTTGATAAAGCCACAGATTTTTGAATACTATAGCAAATGTGAGTATGTACCTGTGGAAATAGATAGCCATAATGAAGGTGTTGTTATCTTTCACTACTCTGGGATGTTCTTGCTTCGACCACACATGATAAAGCCCAGAAACCCCTATGTCTACTCTCAGTCTGCCCTGGCACTTCTCTGGGGTGATGCTGTGTTAAGTCCAGGCTTCTCTCTATATTCAAGTGAATACACTCCCACTTGCTATACATTAACCTGACATTGACAGGCTGAAGATAGGGATCACTATAAGGCACATTCTGGTTTAGAAAAACACCAGTCACTTCTCTTGCCAAGACAAGTGTCCTTATGTGTCAATCTACCCCACTTTCAAAAGTGCTTTCTGGAACAGCCATGCAAATGCCTTTAATCAATCACATTTAATAACAATGATTGAGGTATGGGCAGTGGAGACAAACTGCTAATAACTATTGTTAGTCACAGCTTATTTTCTTCAGAGATGGAACCTGAAAGTGAAAATGATGAACCTATTTTCCCCATGCAGTCTAAGTGAAAAATCAAACAACAAACGGAACTCGGCATCCATAATGAATAGCAAACTGTGTTTTGAAATTCTAATGATTTAAAGTAATATTACCAGTAATGTAAAGCAGAATATCTGTTTAACTGCATTGCTGAGACCCATCTGTCTAGATTTAAACAGTAATCTCTTAAAAGCAAAGCTCTCAGCTCTCTGAAAATGTTGCCAGGTTTTTGAGAGGTATGACAGGGGTATGTCATTTTCCATCCAAAAGGTAACAAAGCTTTTTATCTTCTTTATCTTTAGTCTACACCCCATGCAAGACACCCAGCAGCAGCAAACCAATGCCCCCATGCTAAAGACGTTTGGAGCTTTATTTAGCCCTTGTTACTTCAGTTCTGTGGCTCAGAAGCACTTGCAAACTAAGTGTTGGTCAGCCAGTCTAGAAGGCACTTCATTAGCTCAATAATGAGCCCACTGCTGTGTTTGTGCTCCAGGAAAATGTGACAGGAGTTAAATTTTAAAATATGAGCTCACTGTCCTCTCAGGGGCTCTTGATCTGAGATCTGGGCTTATTTAGACCAGGGACATTGCAAAGTGAGAGATGGATGAGATCTCTTACTCCTACTGGTGCCTTTCTCTGTGCAGCAAGGCTGTGGTGCTTCTGCAGCACGGCAAACTTTGACATTTTCTGTCTCCACACATGCCTGAGGAGCAGCACTGACCCAGCACATCCTACTCCAGGAGGCAAGGAGCACAGCGTCCCCCTCTTTGTGCTGTTTAGCATCACTCTACTGAGATCTCCTATGGAGTTCACCAATCCAAACTTCACGGGCTGTCTCTCCTGAGACAGAGAATGGGCTGAACATGCAATCAGATAACTAAAAAAGAAGGCACCTTTGGCAGGAGCCACATATTGCTCTGTTGCTGGCACAACAATGGGGAGGGACCTCCAACCTCTGCATAGACCCACACTGAGATCTGAGCAAATGCTGTCTTGGTGTCACAGTGGGCCGATCTCTCAGAGAAAGGTGACTTCTTCAGTGAAAAGTATGTTAGATTCTACCTCTGATATCAGCATGGAGAGATCACCAAAAAGGTATTGTTGTTTCCTATTTTACTTAAGCATGTTTCCAAGGAGACCTGTTAGTGTAATGGTGCTCCACAGGCTTTGTAGGACATAGCAGGAGAGCTCAGCTAGGAAGATTTCCAACTGTTTGATCACCCAGCCATGAACACCTTTTAGACCTTTAGACCAGAGCTTTCAGTCAGTGTGGTGCAGCTGCTGCTGTGAGAGCTTTTGAAATAAGCTGCTAATAAGCATGGTTTTCATCTCAGAGAGAAGTCATTTTAATGCATCTCTGCACCCAGCTGTCCTGTTGAAATCCCCGTGCATCATGGGGAGATCAAATGACCTTAGCCATATTGGAAGAGAAATTGTCAAAGAAAACACAGCCAGGCACACATTCTCTTTCTCATTTGTCATCTCCACATCTTTCCTCCATTTGCAGAACTTTAACATGGAGCAAGAAGCCACTCAAATGAAGATTTTCCCAAAGAGAAAGTCAGATAAACTTGGGCAGTAATTCTGCTTTCCCCTAGACTCTTTGAAAACTCTCTCCATATGGATGGTGCAGGTTTATTCCTGGAAAAATGGAGGGTCTAAAGAGGCAGTTCAGTTTGTTCCTCTGACTTCACCAGATCAGCATTTTAATCATAGCAAAAGGTCAGGTGGTCCATTCTCCCTCCTCCCCTCCTTTGAAGTGAGACAGGTGGACATTCGCCATGCCAAGCAAACTGCTTATGGGAGGATCTCTCTCTCCCTGTCAATCACCTGCTTGCCAGGTTAATCCTGAATAAAATGGAGGGCAAATTTTACCTTCTCTGGAAATCTGCTGCTTTGGCCTTTTGGCAGGAATTCCATAAAACCCACAGAGGATGGCAGGGGACAAAAGGCATTGCTTTGATTTCTCCCAGGCTTCATGAGTGGTATCTGCCCAGGAAGTAAGTTGTTTCACCCTTTGATTTGGGAAACAATGTGAGCTAAGATTCCCTTTGCCCTAACTTGACAGATAAACCTTATCACCATTTACTGTCCAAATTAAGAAAGCTGGAGGCACAGAGATGAAATGAGTTTGATAAGTTTGTCAAAGTCCTGAAATAAAGCCCAGGACTCCTGCTTTATCCATCAATACAGCACCACTCTCTCCTTTGAAAGGAGGGGAAAAAGTAGCAGAGAGTGCAGTGAGCAGATGGGCCTAGGGGAGAAGAGTCTGTCTCAGTTTACGACAAGAGATCAAATTCCCACTGGGCCCAGTGGAAAGCCTCTGCCTGTAAATTACACCAAAAATTAATGTGCATAAAAGGCCTCTCAGAAGGTGATGGCAGTAAAACACGATGCTGTGTTACTTCCATGTCAAAAAAAAACCCACATACATTTCAGTTTCAAAGCATCCCTTGTTGAAAGGCAGAAAAAAAGCACCAAGATTTCTTTGGTAGGTTAGTTATTTCTCCCACATGAGTCCTGTGTTAGAATTACTCAATTTTCTAATAAGAATCACCATGAAAGCTTTGCTGTTCTCATTAATTCCACCTCAACCTACAGAACCTTTTGAGAATAAGGCTGTGTTCTTCCAGAAGAGACCATCAGCAGAGAAAAAAAAAAATCCTTGTTCCCTAAACTGCTTAAGGGAAGGGGGTTTAGCTTTGCCCATGAAATTTCTTATCAGGGAGATGTTATTCTGTTAATCAATAGCTGGTCAAAAACATTCATTCTCTGTTTTGTAGCTTTGTAGTGCCTCTGGGTAGAAAAATCTCTACTATGTTATCTTTGTCCTCTCCAGAAGACATCTTATGAAATCAATGACTAAGTCTTGATTTCTGAGACCTTGATTGCTGTATAGTATGGTAGATCCCCACTCAGTAAAACAAAAGTCATAACAGCACACAGATCAAAAGGAAATACTAAGTCATGGAAATTAATGTGCTGTGTCTCCGTCAGCCTCTGGAGGAGAATGACCACGTTTCCCCTATTCTAAGAGGTGTTCTTCATCATTAGACTTTCCTTACCTAAACTGTACTAAGATAAATTGTTTTCCCTGTACAAAAAGGAAAAAGACTGTCCTGTTCTTGGAGACTTCAATCTCCACCCAAAGAATGCACCTAAACTATACTTAGGTCAACTTCTCATAAAGATGAAACAATTAAAAAAAAAATATTTTTAATAACAGAAAATGTCTACAAATACTTTAGGTGGTTTGGACTCATGTTCTTGCTTCAGATTCAAATTAAACTGTGTTTTCTGAAATTAAACTGCCTCCTCTGAAGCGCCAGCACAGCAGTGCTTTCTGTGGCACACAGCTTCGAGGATTGCAGGCACTGGTGACCCACCAGTGCCAACTGGGCTGGACAAGATAGTTGTGAAAGAACCTACACGTTGCTTCCCTCTTACACTCACTCCTCACCTCCTCCAGCAAACTTGGTTTTGTCCATAGAGAGAGGGGAAGTGAGACTGCTCTGTCCTGCTCCTGGTCTCCTTGGAGAAGGCTGCAGCTCCCTCTCACGGAGAGTCTCACCAATTTCCAGCCCCGTTCTGGCCTTGCAGTTCCCCGAGGACTGAAATCAGCCAGCTTTGCCCAGGACCCACAGCTCCGGGGCAGAACAACCCCACTGATGGATCAGCACTTCTATCCTATGGCCCATTGGACCCTATGGGCAAACAGGTGCAAATAGACTGTCTGTGAGACAAGTGCTTATTAAAAGAACAGGGAAAGGCAGATGGGAATTATTTTCTATCCTGGTATGGTGAGAAGAACATAGTCATGAGGCTGGAGTCTGGCAGAGCCCAATGACATACATGGGCACAGGGCATGTTTGTGGATTTAGGATTTTCAGAGCCTGATGTTCTCAGGTGCACATACACCAACCCTAACACCCCTAGGAAAGGGATACCTCTCCTCAGGATCATGGCTCATTCCATGAGGAGCTACTAGTAAACACTGCCTTACAATCCCACTGACTGCTCTTGGAGCCCTGGGGAAAGAGAGGTTTCTTCCTGCACCTCCAGAAGTTTAAATCCTCCCCAGATTTCACTGCAAGAATAATGATAATACGAGTTTTGTTACCTATCCTGGCACAAACAGAAATGATCACACCAAGGCAGCATCTCTACAATGATAACAACTCCAGGAGCAATTTCCGACCCTGCTATCCCAGACCAAGGAAGAAAAAAATCCCTCCCCACCTCTTAAGCTCCCAGTATGAATAAGAAATTATTTTCTTTTTGTTAACACATATCAATAAAATCTCTGCTGGTGCCAATAGGCACTGCTGGAGTTAGTTAACCATTATCAGCCCATATGTTTTTCAGTAAAAGCAATTTTTTTGTCCTTTTTGCTAAATGTAATATAATAAACTTTAATTCAAAGATGTCCATGAACATATTTTCTACTATAGACCTGTTTTCCTATTATAGATAAAGTCAAGAGGACTGGACAAATGCATTGGACAGAAAAATGTGTTGAAAAGATCTCCAAGCCATCACAACAAAATGCAGCATAATACATTGAAAATAAGATTATGCCACACAAAGAAACACAAGCAAGACCAATTCAAGCAAATACCTCTCTCTTTTCATATATTTCACAGAAGAAAATTATTGAAACCTGAGACTAGAAGAAGGTGGGAGTTTTCCATTGACATAAAAATACTGATGTAATGTATAAATACATCTCTAGGCATACAAAACACCTATGGACATTAGATAAATACCAAGAATTATTCTCAACTTACAAATAGATAAGCAGATGCATTTCCATATATTGTTATACTGTATGTGAAAGATAAGTAGTTTAAATAAATGCATATAGCTCCTTCCATAATGTGGTTTAATGTGTGTTCATGTCTATAATGCAGTAATTGTACAAAAATATACAATATTAAGCTGCTTGACATGGTATAATGTGTCATTATATTATATCCAAACACTAAGTTAAACAGCTTGGCCATAAGCACCAAGTCAGGTCCTCAACAGCTAAGAAGCATCAGTTTTAAAGCATTCCTAATGTTTTATTTGGTCCCCTGGAGTAACTGCATTTTTTAATTTCAACATGACAACTTGCTTTATTTCACAAAATCTCTGCTTCAGGATGAGCAGTGCTTGCTGCCTGCAAAATCAGCCCGTATAGCATTTTGTCCTCATCATTTAGCATGTGGTTCTGTGCATTATTTATTGTGCAGAATACAAGCCCTGCACTGAAAACAAATTATTCATTTACTTCTCAATTTTTTTACAGTGTTGTCACCAGAACTTCAGATATTTTTTTCCCCAATATTCATTGCCTGATTTCTCAAACACTGATGTGAAGTATGGTGGGATTATTCACGATGTTACACACGATTAACTCAGATGAAAAGGGTTATAATCCATTTTTACAGACCTGCATCCAACTGATTCAGCAACGTGGCTATCCTGTCACATTTGCATAGCTGCAGGAAGGGAGCAAAGGCTCTCCGGGAACATCCATGACACAGTCTCATTTGTCCTCAAAGCACAAGCCGTGCTAGCCAAGGGTGAGGGACAGCAGAAGACAGACTGAGCCCCACTTTCCCTGCCTGACATGGAAAGTCCTACTGAAAATCAGACTGTGGCACACCTTTTTGCTCAGCTCAGTCCTTGTTGCTGCTGCTCTGGTCGGTCTCTGGGTACATTTCTACCCTGAGGTCCTGAATTCTCATTAATGCAGTCACAGAAAATTCTGGATAGCCCAACTGGAGGCATTTTCAGAGGAGCTGGCACTGTGCTCAGAGAAACAGCTGCAGCCAGCCTGGGGACAGAGAGAGCAATTCTGGTCCCAGCTCAGTCAGTGGATGGGTTTCAGCAGAGTCCAAGACCTGTCTCAGCTTCCTCTGATGCCTTTTAGAGCTCTACACTGATTCACAAGAGTGACAAAACTCAGTATTTCTTCTGTGGCCTGGCAGGAATTTGGGAATTAATGTATGGATTTTACCTTTCTTTCTCCTTTCCTGCTTAGCAGAGGCCCGTGGTGATGAGACAAGGATTGTAGGGAAAAGCTCTGGATTACCTTTGGGTTCCCCTTCAACAGGGAGGAGATGACAACTGAGGTGGGAAGAACAAGCAGCTACCCTGAAAACTGGAGTGAGGACCTGCATTACCTCTATAGGATTGTTTGTAGAGAATTATTCATTTTCTTTCACAGTGAAAACAGAAAACAGACTCATGCAGTGGCAATGGCAGTAGAGACACAAGAAAGCTGCTGGAGGACACAGTGTTTCCCCCTGAACCTTACAGACAAGTGTCTCCCTGTCCTTACTGCACTTCTGATGCTCCAAAGCTAGAATAATTTTTGTAGGGAATAGGAGGATACTAAGTCCACTGCTGCTCACTTTGGGTACAACAGTCTCAGGAAAGCTCAGTTAATGAACCACATAAAAATGGCCATTCAATTGTGAGTTAATTTTTGTACCCTCTAAGGCAATTCCACTAAACCCTGCCTGCCAAGCTGTCTCCCAAGAACACAGATCCAAACCTCAAGCTCCTCCATCCCCAGCCCAAACCAGTGGGCATTCTGATTGCTGAGCAGTTCCTGGGATTTTTTTGCATCTATTTTTCTCAAAGCTGGGAATTTCAGCAGCTCTGCTGACAGAGTAAGAGCAAGGATGCAGAGGAGACAGAAACATTTTGGAAAAATGCATTTCTATTCATTGTCACTGGAGCAGCACAGATATCTTCCCACTTGTCCTTAGGATAACAATAGCTCTGCCTTGTCAGTCAGCCAGCACAACAGCTCAGAAGGGGCAGTGCAAAGGAGCCGAGAGGGTCGAGCTGCCAAACAGCAGATCCTGTCTCTGTTCTGCTGGACATTGTGGCCACTCCAAGACCAACCCCTTTGCACAAAGAACATCCACCGTTTATACATAAGATTTGCACCTCTTCCCTGTCAAACCATAGCATTTGGGAACCTGTGAAGTCCAACATACTAAGGCACAGTTTGAGCCAAAGATCTGCCAACGGCCCAAGGGTTGCCAGCTTTGCAGAATACGTGAACAGGGACTGTGGCTTTGGGAAACATGTGAAAACCATGCTGAGAGCCAACAGGAAATCTGGGACTCCTCAGGCAACACGATGCATTCTGCCATGGAATAAGGAGATGTTCTCGGGGGTAGCTAAGGCATGTAGGGCCTGGGCAGAGAGGAGGAGAGCAGGAAGGGAGAGGAAGAATCAAAATGCTTCTTATTTGTGTAAGTGGTTAGTGGCTGGAGTGAGACAAGGGGCAGGACAACCAAGAGGAGGAACTAGAATACTCTGCAGTCTCAAGGGATTTGATAGTCTGGGTCACAACGAAATATTCTGGTTTTCTATTGTTCTTAATAACTACCAGCTGTTTCCAACACCCAGATACCTCCTCCTGCCATTAAAATAAACAAGAGAGTCTAATTCCAAATCTCTCTAGGATTTTGCACTGGAGAGGCTGATAAAAAAACATACATGAGGAGTGTGTTTATTTCTGCCATGCTGTGGCCAGGAAGCAGGATGAGGAGTGGCAACCAGCCCAGCCTTGATCTGCATTGTCCGTGCATGAAAGACAGAGCAGGGCTGGATCAGAGGTGTGGAGCTCAATACCATTCAGTAAGAGATGGGAACAGAAACAGATAACACTATCCATGCCAGACAGATGGGAGGTGATAATTGCAGGAGTACTTTGGAGGGGGAGAGTCAAGAAGAGACAGTAAAGAAGGAGGAAGAATGGTTAGAAGCAAAATGAGAAATGACAGTAAAATCCTAAGAGCTCAGCTCTGCCATACTGACACAAAACCTGTGAGACAGGGAGAGGGTTTTCTTCAATCTGAAATTCGCATTCTAAAGCAGCACATTGTAAGCAGTGAAGCACTTTTTACCTAGAGATCTGAAATGTCACATCTACCCTGCAATGACATTTGGTGACAAAATGCAGCTGCACTTTGAAAGGAGTTTTTGCTATTCCCCTTGTCACTTTGCAGAACATCTGTAACACGTTGCACTTCCAGGGCTTTGAGCTGTCTTTGGAGGATCACGCTCCTTCGTTGCACTGGGAACAGTTTTGAAGAACTCAAAAAATGTTTCTTTCCTTGACTAGTGCAGTTGTTCAGTTACAAAGTGCATGGTGTTCTGGTTTTGTTCTGCTTGATACTGTCCTTACGAAAGCCAGGCTGTGAGACTAGGAGTCAAAGTGTCTATGCCAGTAGGAGACAGGGCAGATCCTTCCCTCAGGCTGAAGGTGCGGGACCCTGTCTCAGGGGGGAGATTCCTCCAGCTGGGAATAAGAATCTGTGCCATTGCTTGAAAGAGAGGTAGAAATTTATCCCTGTGTGAGTGACTGAAGGAGAAAGGATGTTTTTATACTGAGTTGGTGAAGACTGGCTTGGTGGCTGAATGTTCCCTCATTCTTCACCCTGAGAGCTTCCTGCATACATAATACTTTATGTTCTAACAGAAATGGAAAATAGCCAGTAATACCCTGCAGAATATCCTGCTGTATGCAGCAGACATGTTCTTCATGCCCAGTAAGAGTACGAACCAACACTGACAACCACGTTTTGGACAGCTGTTGCAGAAAAGGACAAAGTGTGGAGAGATGTTATCAGCAAAGGCAAACATCAACCAAAGTTATTATTTCCAGGCTAGTATTTTCCAGCTGTGTCAAGTAAAGGTCTTTTTTGTCACCAGATTTTTGTAGAAGAGATAGGTATTGGCATTAGAGTTATGCTGGTAATTTTTTGGCCGGAGGTGGGGGAAGTAGGTGAATCAGAACAGGTAATTGTCATCAACCCCTTACTTCCTGCCCTTCAGCATTCAAAACTGTATCAAATTGAAGATATATAAAAATGCCTTTTGCTTTTCTCTAAGAAATACAAAATTCTTGGAAGGAAAGGTCTTGTACCACAGTGAGATTGTGTAGTGCTGGAAATGATCCTTGTGCTTTTACCAATACCATCCCTTCACTGCTCCTATTTCTAGTCTAGCCGTCCATGTAGCTTTGTCAATGAATTGCATATGTGATTTTAAACTGAAGCTTCCAATTTAATCCTGGGTTTTGTCCAGTTCTGTTCCCAGATTATGCAGAGAGCACCAGGACTGCTAATGTTAGAGAGCGTAAGAAAAAAACAGATGTGAACTCAGCTCTCAATTATCCAAAGAAGACAAGGACTATAACCTGGATACAGCAAAAACCTGATCTAGCACAAAATATGAAATCAATAAGCTGTAACAACATAGTACAAACAAGATACACTGCCAAAACACAAAAGGACAGAAGGACAATTTTCTTCAGCATGCCAGTTTACCTGCAGAACTCACTGCTGTGAGGTGCTACAGAAGGCAAACCAGGTTTGACATGAGAAATAAAAGCTGTAGATAGTTATATAAGTTTGGATAAATATGGCAAGGCTGACCAGCCTCCATAATTATACTTTCAAAGCCAATTATGTATCATTAGGTTTTATAATCCCCTCTACACACTTGCAGCTGGTCACAGAAACCTTCCAAGACACAGGCCTGCAAGACACAAATCCTTGGGCTGATGCAGGTGGGTAAATCTATTTTGCACACCCTATCCCTCATTTTCTCAATCTGCAATGTCTGAGGCTGTGACAACACACATAGAAGTCAGAGGATGCTGCTCTCTCAGACATGAATCTCCTGTCCCCAAGGGGTCCTGAGCCACGTCAACACAGCTGCACATGGGGGCTCAGGGCACCTGGGAAGTGCAGGCACCTGGCATTTCACTGTGATTGTATAAAAGCTGCTCTTATGCAAGCAGCTTGTCTTGGCAAAGCAGTTCCTGCCCACTTCTCATGCCAAAATGAGGCTCATGAAAGCACAGATTCCCTCCCAAAACACACTCCCCATTTCATAGGGTAGCTCATGCCTCAGCCTAGGCATCTTATTCTGCAAGGCCAGGAGGAATGCATCCATGCTATGGGAAAACAGAACCCAGAGGATCACCTACAGAGATTCCTCTCCTCCATCCCATGGTAGAGCTTGTCCATCAAGTATGATCCTGCACTAGGACACTTCCTTTCCCTCTGGTCCTCGGGAGCATTCACTGGGCACACCCAATGCCAGCACCTCACCCATCTCAGCCTCGAGAGTTTTTGACACTTCCTTGTGAGTGCTTAAGGGTCCTGGTGCAGACAGTTTGACAGGGAGGAACTTGCTGCTTGCAGGCAGATCTGTTTACTCGTCCCTCTCAGCCCTCGGAGTCGCCGAGCTGACAGACTGACAGCTCTGTCAGGTCCCATTCATTGCCCGGCAGCCGCTGCTTCGCACCTCCTCACTGCCCTGCTGAAGGCAGCGAGACCTCGGGAGCCGGGGCTCTGCCCTCACATGGGGCTCAGTGCTTGATGCGTTGCAGTAATTGCCAGTGCTCATCGCTGAACAGCGAAACTTCACAAAGGCTTTTTAGGGTAGGAGGTGCAGGTCCGGGCTTCCACACCCTGATGGTTTTAGAGCCAAGCTAGCTGGGAGCTCGTACCAACAGCCTCAGCCCAACAGGTCACTGCTGGTGAGTTAGAGGAAAACAAGCCCAAGTGCCTCTCTTGTTAGTTCAAGCTGTTCTTACCTGGAGCGTGGAGAGAAGGACTTGCAAGCCACTGGCTTCTTGTTCTGCCATGCTGCTCCCACTCACACTCCCTCCTTCTAGCAGCAGACACAAAGCAGCTCGAAAGCGAAGCTGCCAACTTGCCTTGCTGCTGCCCCTGCACCGTTTAAGAAACGAAGAAGCTAAACACAGATCCCCAGACACACGCACACTGCTACCACCAGTAATCACAGCAATGCAACTCTAGACCTCAGCAGGAGAGATAAATGTACCCCCTCCCTCCCAGCTCTCCCACTGTGACGAGAAGATTAATTCCTATATAAAGAATCCCGGGGATTAAGTAAAGTGCCCAGGAAAGGTCTTGGTGCTTGATGTGTGGCAGGGGGAGTGTGGGGAGGGTGGCAATAGCAACAAGAAAGCAGAAGAGCTACAAACCTCAAAGAAAGCCAGGGAGAAGGGAGGGAGCACTCTGGCTGCCTGACAGGCATTCCCAGCTGACCTGCTGATCCGTTCCAGACTCCGCGTGGACTCGTCTCCGTTTGACTCCGTTCCAGTGAAACCGGAGCCCCGGAGAAGGCAGAGCGAGAGAGAGATGCCCTCGGTCTTAACGAGCGCTGACAACGAACGGAAGATACACGCGGCATGAGGGACAGGTGGAGCGGGCGTGCCAAGGACCACAGAGGGTTTTTGGCTTGCAACCCCCATGATTGTCCCGAGCCCCAGCTGCCATGGCCACAGGCAGTGCCCCACGGGGCAGCGAGTGACCACAGAGGGACATCTCACGGCTGCACAGCGGAGACACCTCCTGAAGGTGCAGGTCGGGGGAGAGTTCGCTCCAAGGGCCACTATGGTGATTCACATGTACTTATGTCTGTATTTAAGCAGAGGAGTTCAGAGCGTGGTTCACCTCCTGGTGCACAAGACAGGCTGTAGTACAGTTGTAGCTCAAAATTCCTAGGAGGGCACAGAGTCCACTTTTAGCTTCGGCCGAATGATATCAAAGGACTTGGTAAACAAGAAGGAGCAGATAAAGATGTTGAGTAGAGGGTTAGGTGAGGATTTTACAGCAAAGTATTTTCAATGTGAAAAGGTCAGTCCCACACAAGTATTTTTTCAGCGTTCTTAACACCAGAATGGCATTTTTGGTCCTGAGAGACATCACTCCAAGAGGGTTAGAAGGCTGACAGTTGAAATAATTACTGGATATGCAGAAGATGAAGATTAGACCTTGTCTTTCTGATCTGAGGACATTAATTTTTGCCTTTTACCTCTAGAATAAGCACTTTGGTGTGTGTCCTTTTAGTCCTTCCAATAAGAGTGTTTCCCCTTTGAAAGAATAACTAAGAATTTTTGGAGCAGTAATATGAACCTTGGTCTTTGGGCAGAAGGCAGATTCTTACAGAACTCAGTTCCACATGAAGGCGTACCAGACAGACAATGTGCACACACTTTCTTTTGCTAATGTCAATAAAAACTCTCCACCCTTGGCCAAGGACTATTTTCATGTGATAAACCTTCACTGATCAAGTGCTTTAGGAAAATAGTAAGGCAAATCCTCCCCAACTCATCCCAGCAATGTGTGAACAAGTGGCACAAGCATGACATTCCTCGGTTTCTGTATGTGCCAGCAGGGTCCCAGGATGTCACTA
The DNA here is from genome assembly GCA_013399695.1 of Formicarius rufipectus. NCBI lineage: Eukaryota > Metazoa > Chordata > Aves > Passeriformes > Formicariidae > Formicarius > Formicarius rufipectus. Next base: position 1,686,116 of record VXAU01002736.1, read on the forward strand.
CCAAGTAGTAAAATAAAACAGATTAAAATACCTTTGTCTTAACTATGGAGACACATCAGTCCTTTCAGAGAAATGCCATGAGGACCATTCATTGATGAACAAGATACTCTACAAACTACACAGAGGAAGACAAGAAATTTCCTTTCCTACAGAAATTCAGGTTCAAAGACTCCAGTTTTCTTAAAAGCAAGTTTTATTTCAATTTCTAAAAAAAAATCTGTTGCTCATCATGAAATACCATATTTTAGATAGAGAGCTTTTTGTACAGCCATTAAAACACTGAATTTTTGGCCATTTTGCGTGTGCTCCATCAGACATAGAGGAAGTTTATAGAAGCTTCTCACAGAAGTCACACTCGTGTCCTCCCTTTAGGGGTTCTTTCACATCAGCAAGACTCAATAAAACTGAGTAATAGACCACAAATAAGGAGGGGAGGGAACCGAGACAATGCAGGCACAGTGTCATCAAACGTGCTGGATGGGAGGAAGGTGGGTAACGGGTTTTGAGAGCAGTGCCAACACACTATCTCTTTAGCAAATTAGTACATTGACAGAAAACTACTTCAGAGCTAATTAGAAGCTGTTTAAAGAAGCTCTTCCACATTGTCGCTTCGTTCTCTTTCTTGTGACAATTGTACCTGTCACTAGAGCTGTGTGGAACTATTAATTCCTGCTGTGTGGATTTTCAGGAGGCAGTGAGAGCTGATGGATGTAAGCAGGCAGAGGCTGCAGGCAGCCTGGATGCCCTGACCCTCTTCCACATCACAGAACCTGATCCCCCAACCCTCCTGCACTAGAAGGGACCATAAACCACATGATGAACACCTCTCCCTGTTGTATCATAAGATATTGGGTGAGTGTTTAGCTTTCTGCCTGACTTAAAACACAGCATTGGTCTACTGTTATAGGACTATCACAGAGTCTCTGACACAGTGATCTGGTTCTTTCTCTCTGTCTAAAGCAGCTTCAGAAATAATTGCAAACGTTTCACTGCAAATAAACTAATCCAAGATGAAAGGAACACCAATGTCAAAGTTTTGGGGGGAAAATTCTCTTACATTCCTTAGATTTTTGGGGTAGTTAACTTGGTTGTGTCCAGAGATTAAAGGCACCATATAGCAGAAAGCTCTGCAGCTTGCATTTGATTGGAAAACAAGACACAATGTGATTAAAAAATAAAACACTCATTAAAGACCCCAACAGTGACAGTGATGTTCACATTGATCTACAGTATACAGCAAAACTGCTTTGAAACCAAATTCTCAGCTATAAATCACAAAAGCTTCTAATTTTTCACCATTTCCAAGCCATTTCTTCCAGATTTTGTTGAACTGCAATGATGGTTTTGGTTTCTAAGAATAGGAGGTCCCCCACATCAACAAACTGAATATATTAGGAAACCTACAAAGAACTAAATGCCAGAATTAAAGCACACAGATTCTCCCCCTCCATTCTTATGGAGACCAACCCAGTTTTAAGATTAGCTTGTTAGTTTATATCGATGTCGTTGTTGTTTCACCTGTGGCTTTAGGATTATGTGGTCCTTAAAGAAAATGAAAATTAAACTCATGGCTCCAGCTTCCTACCAGTGCCAGAGTTACTGTTCTTGTGGGGAGGACAGAGGGGATTAGAAGCACAAAGGCAGGACCTCTGGGCTCTCTGCAGATGCTGCACAGGCTCAGACCTGCAATTTTCTTCTCTTGTGCTCCAGGGCTCAGACACACAAACAAGTTAGAGATGCCATCTGATCTCCAGTAAATATGTGTACATACATTTAGCCCATAGCAAAGGGAAGATAATTCAGGATCATTTTACCTGCATTAAAAGAGCACTCAGTCCAATTATTTCACATTTTATGAGTATATACAGAAGCCATTACCATGGATCAGCTGACACTAAGTAATACATTAACCACAGAAACTTGTTCCTGTGGCTAAACTGATGTTTTCCCTACCCATGAAAGTTCAAAGTTTTCCTCATGGAGATGTACTGATATAAAATTGGCAAGTCTTCATCCAAAAGCATTTTTTTCATCAGTAGCATTGCATTAGAATGACATAAGGTTAAAAATCACTCTGGATGACATAATCTGGAATTTTTCCTTGTGAACAGGCTGATAAGAGGAAGACAAAAGTACTCTGCCAGGCAGTGTACTGATCTGATATTTATTAAAAGTGAGGAGCCCACACAAGATCTTAATTTATTTAAATAACATTTTACTCTGTTATTATCACTTTTCCACTTATTCTGTCACCTCTAAATCAAAATTCATCATGTTCTTATCCACCTGAACCCTCCCAGAATGGTATTCAAAAGTAATTTACAGGCTAAAAGAGGTCTTAAACACTGGAAAAGCAGTATCAGAATCAATATTACCAGAATAGAGTTACCAGCCACAGCCAAACTTCACATTTCTTGTCCAGAGTCTATACCAACAAACTGCAGAACTCATTCAATTTTTGGACATTAACATTAAATGAAGTCCAAATACCAAAATCTGCTTGGAAACCTGTGATTAACCTGAGGATATTTTCCTCCTCAGTCTCAAAAAATTGACACGACTTTTGCTCTCACATTGCATACTTGGTTTCTAATAGGATTATTTCAATTTTTAAACCAGTGAGATAGATAAGAGAACAGCCAGGTTCTGTTAAAAATGGGAAGAAAGAAAAAGTGTAATTGGATAAATTATTCATCCTGAAGCCAGCCTGAGTTTTATGACATGCAACTGAAATATCACTATGAAAAATACCTAGTTAACTGTCTATATTTTGTTTATATTAAATAGAGGATAGAATTCCCTGTCAAAATTATGTGTAGACAAGAAATGTATATATTTTAATAAAGGGAGATTGCTTTTTCTATTTGTATGCTTTTCTCTTTAACAAACCCTTCATTTTCATTGTCTTTCATTCAAGCACAATGCTTATCATAAGTGATTGCCAAAACAAATTTAATATAGTTGAATGTGGAGGAGTGATGATCTTCCATTTGTGAATGACTATGCAGAGGTTTACCCCTCTGAATAATGTCTTGTTACGTGTGTGTCCCCTCCCCAAGCTATTTACTCTTCTACGGAAATAAAAGCATTAAACACCAGTCGTGACACTGCAATTGATTTTCAGATGCTGCTGGAAGTGTCTCAAGGCTCCTGAAGCCCCTGGATGTGAAGACATCAGCTTCTGGTCAAAAGTAGACCATTGAAAACTGCTGGTGTTACTGATTTTATATGAGGCTGGTACTGTAGAGAGCCCCAGGGGCAGACAGGGGAACAGGCAGGCTTAACCAGAGCTTTGTTTCTCTGGGGACACCCCTATCCATCCTGACTTTCATTCTGTTGTTGCACAGTGGCCTGGGAAGGGACCTCTGACAACCGCATGTAGTGATAGGACAAGGGGTAATGGCTTTAAACCAAAAAAGGGCGGGTTTAAGCTACATTTAAGGAAGAAATTCTCCCTGGTGGTGAGCAACTGGAACAGATCGCTCTGAGAAGCTGTGGCATCGCTGGAAGTGTCCAAGCCCAGCCTGGACGGGGCCTTGTGCAACCTGGTCTAGTGGAAAATATTCCTCCCCATGGCAGGGGGGTTGGAACAAGATGATCTTTAAGGTCCCTTCCAAACCCAAACCATTCTATGATTCTGTGAAAAGCCAGTCATATCTTAAATACATGTACACAATCTACCTTGAGAAAGATGTATTTATTCACAGAACTGCTGTGAGATGTCCCCACTTTTTCCCTGCAGAACCCCTTGCTGTGTTCTTCAATGCCTCAGATACAGCAGGTGGAAAATACCTGCTCTTTTACTGAATCTTATGAGTGTTCCAGTCAGCTCTACCTATTGTGTTACTGATTGCACCCAGTGCCCTGGCAGAGGAGGCACCTGCCATTGCTGTGACTCTGTGAGACACAGGCAGGTAGAGTCCCCTCGCTGGGCTGTGACAGAGCACACCCAGCAGGAGGCTGACTATCCTGCCTCCAGCCAAATAGCCTGTAATGCCCCTCTCCTGTTGAAGGATAACAGTAGAGATGTACTAAAGGAGCAGGGGAGGAGGATGAAATTATAGCAAAATAGTTAAATTAACAGCTTTGATGCTTTAATCCTCTTTGGCAGGTCCCCGGGTAGCAGCACAAGGAAAAGCCCCCTTGTCCTGATGCTCAGTAAAGATTTCTGCTGGACAAAATATCCTCCCCATTTTCCTGCAGACATAACTATATCAAGCTTTTCTATTGCTTATAAAAGGAAACCATTCTTTTTCCTACCTTGACAGCCTTTCTTTGTCATCTGTGTCATTAATTTTTTCTGCTTAAAATATCTCTGTTCCAATTTAGAAGTACGTGACACTCATATTGCAGAAGTGTGAGCACAGATATACGTACAAGACAAGGAAGAATCTGGTTTGTTGAATGTTTAAGGAAATGGACTTTATGCCAACCAGACACAGCAGTACACGAAGCTTTCCCATTAGCAGAACTAACTGTGTTATATCCGTCTTTTCTGTTTGTCTCACATTTAGCATCTCTGACACACACAATAAGCAAAGGTGCCAGAAAAAAGAGGTGGCTCTGAGGAGTAAAAAAAAAAGAAAAAGGAGAGAACTCAACCCAAATAAGCAATCTCATGGGTTAGGCAGTTTAATGAGCCTAGCAAGTGGAGTATGATGAATATCTGTCATCTTCCAGTTTAATATTGGGTTGAACTGGAAGAGCAAGAACTACCATAAAAACACAAAAAGCAGGAAAAAAGCAAGATGCTTGCACAGATCACTGAAATCTGATGATGTTACACTAATAGCTCATATTTAGTGCAATACAAACTGCCCTGGCTAAGGAAATGGCTGAAGTGCATTTTCAAGGGATTTTCAAAAAAGAAGCACCTTGAGAAATAAGAAAGCATCTTGGACCACTAGACCTGTAAACCTGACCTTCACAAAAACAAGGAAGTAGGAGAAATCTCATCCTATTTCTCCTGAATCCATCAGACCTGACTTTCTCTAAAGCTGGAATTTAATTCTCCAAATCTGAAAGAGTCTCAGTACATACACTGAGACTTGGCCAAGACTGAACTTGAATATGAGTTTTTGGCCTAATAAATTCATCATCACTACAGTTGGAACTGAAGATGGCCCATTGCTTACAATACTTCATCATTAACATCCTCTACATCCTGAATGATGAACAGTTCTTTTGTGAATAGGAACATGGAAAAATTTGAAATTAAGGGAAATTTGTCCTGTGGGGAAGAAAATCATCCCAGAGACAGAGAATCTGTAAGACTAGGGGACAGCATTTGTCTACATTTTTTCTTTGATTGAAAGTAGGCAGGGTTCCTGGAGTGTTGGCTCTGGAAGTAATTCAAAAAGAGAATAGTTCCTCCTGACTTGCCTCAGAAATAGGTGTATATACACTCTCAGCCCTTTGGTTGTGCAGAACAGTGGCTTCTTGCAAACACTCCAAGAAGGAAGCAGTTCAAAAGGGTTGTACCAGCTTCCTACATCCACGAACACAATGGAGACACCCACTACTGACATGCCATATGCTCACAGATCCCATCTGTGGTTCAACTTTCTGCTTCCTCTCCCCATCAGAGGGGCTTTGTCCCTACTCTGATCTCATCTGCCTTCCTGGAGGAACCTCTGCAGCCCTGCTGAAGAAGACGATTTGGTATAATTTCAGAAGAGTCCTTTAGCCAAAGAGTAAACCCTGTGGAAATCATGCTGGGCACAAGCTATTTCTGGAAGCAATAGAGCTACTGAAGCTTGGCTTCCTATCGAGTGCAGCTTCACAGCTGACCAGCTGTGGCTGAGAGCACAAGCTTTCCAACTGAAGTGCTTGGGGCAATTTTTTTCCACACTTTCCTGGTCCACAGAGCCACCAAATACTACTAGAAAAGCCCCTTCCTCATCAGTGGCACATAGCACATGTTTCACTTATACCTAGACACCCATTTTTCCTAAGATCCTAGGAACTACGTTATCCTTGGGATTTCTGCTTCTCTGTAAAGCCCATTTTGGAATAGGCCAATACACTTGTGAGTTTTTAGGCTGAGGGAACAAAATGACAAAGGACAGGATTTTATCAACCATATTTCCAAAGGAAACTAAATTGAAGAACAGCTGTAAGAGTAATAATCATTCAATCCCATTTTCACAAAATCTCTGAACATATCAATAATGTGACCTACTGGTGAAGGTGTGTTCTGGGCCCCTCCTGCTCAGATCTACGGTGTTTGCTATGAACATGACACAATTGCTAACAATTCCCAGACTAGTCCTCTTGTTCAAGCTGTGGCAGCTCATCCTTTTAGCCATGGATGTACCTGGTGGACTCCCTGTTGTGCCTATCAATAGCTCTTGACATGTGCAAAATGCAGTAAATATTAATCCATCAAGCTTCACAAGTCCCTCTCAGGGAGTTAAACAATTTTTTTTCCATCTTACACTCTGAAAAGTCAAGGAAGAGTCTCTCAAGGACACACACAGCATCGGTGGCAGAGGCAGGAGGACAATATAGGTCTCGTTGCCCCCAGTGCCACCCTAGGAAAATTCAAAGCAGTAATATCTGGGGTGTAAAGAAAAAAACTTTGTCATCCATTCTGATGTTGTATTTTTCTCCCAAAAGTCAAAGAGGCTGGGGCCAGGTGCACATTTTTCAGCGTTTCAAGCAGGCAGCCCTTATTACTGATGCTTGAGTGTTCATTTGAACATCTGCACCCTTCTGTCCTTTGGGCAGCATTTGGCGAGCCTTTGGTCTGTCCCAGCAAACTCATATGTGCATCTGCCTTGTTCTGAAGACAGGCTCAGAAAAATCATGAGGGTTTTGACTGTTTTCTAATGAAAGCTTGCCTCAGAGACCAGCTTCAATTAGGAATGGCCACAAAGGTTCATAACTCCACCTTTCCCACTGCAATGCGGAGCCAAGTGTTGATTATTCCAGGACGTGTCCCTGGGGCTGCTGGTGGACAGTGCTGGCATCAATAAGGACTTGGCCTCACTGGTGGAAGTCAAAACCTTGTGAATACAGTCTTATCCTGGGGGAAGCAGGGAGACAAACATAGAGCCAAGGCAGAGCCATAGGAAACAAACTGCCTCGCATCTTCATTATCATAAGTGTTTCTTGTTCAGCTCATTACATGAAGCCAGTTCTCCATGTATTTCCTCCAAAATACGTTAGGGGAGGGAAGCCCCATGGCTTGATATACCCACTTCGCCTCCCTCCTCCAACTGAAAACTCATCAATCACTGCTGATTCTTTTTCAGTAAAATCTTCATTTCATTAAAATTTAATTATTGGTTTAATTAAAATAGGCAAGCAGCAGCATGAGATGTGTGTGGTTTTTTATGGCTGAAGGAGATTGTAAAGTCCTCATTCATTTCCCAAAGTAGCTTCCTCTAAAAATTGGGCTGCCTTTTTATAGGCCAATTCTCAGTGCTGCTTTCAAATGGATCCCACAGCCATTCATATAGATTAATTCGGGCAGTGAATCAGATCCTGCTTATTGGCTGCCTTTCAGAACACACTGACAATGCTCTGGGAGCCCTGTGGTAGAGCACTGAGAGCTCATGGGTCCCTCCAAATGATTAATTAATCCTCATCCAGGCATTTTTCAGTTCTGTCTTAATTTATTCACGTTGCAAAACAAATTTAGTCGTGGTGAAATGGGCCAGATTGACAAGCCTTGTGTGACTGACAACAGCTCTGTTATTCCCACAGAAAGTGTAAGCAGGGGAAGGTTCTCCTATACAGTTGAAACTCGTGCTGTGACACAGGAGAAAACCTCAAAAGAAACTCAACCTCTCCCTCTGAAACTGAAAACTGGAGGGGTGGCCCAATTTCAGGCAACCTTTGGCCCCAGCAAGATTTAGAGGTAAAATCTTATTATTAAAAAAACCAAAACAAACAACAAAAAAAATCACCCATCAAAACAAACCAAACCAACAAACAAAAAATGCAGTGCTCCTTGCCTCTTCACTCAGTGGCTTCCCCAGCATCCCTTTCCCCTTATCCAGCATCACAGGAACACATCTGTACACAGTGGGAAATCAGCACAAAGCAGGCAACACACAAAAAATTGCCTTGGGCCACCACACAAGGAGGTTTCCAGTTGTCCCATGGAAAAGGTGGGAAAGGGACAGTGACACACTGGAGAAGGTGGATTTTTCCTGAGGGTAGATACAGCACCACTTTGGACCAGCATGAGGTATCTGAGTGCAGTCACAGTTTCCCTGAGAACCAAGCCCATTAGTTGCTAATGATTTTTGAGTAGTAAAAGTGATTTTGACCTCACAACAGAGATATGAATCTTTAGACTCTCTTAAATCCCCCACCATCTGCTCTTTGGATTTGTTCTAATCACTCTTCTCTTTGCACCAGTGAATTGAGCTTCAAAGAGCTATGTAGCTCTTTGTAAATGCTGGCTACAAAATAATCGCAACAAAAATGGGAATATTGAAACTTTCAAATATTTTCAACTCATGCTTCTAGGCAATGCTGGGCTGCCTTCCCAGGGCTTTGCAATCTTCAGATCTCTTCGGTCAGAGTCCAGAAGGAAATGAGAGAAGTAGCCTTTCATTTCGAAGCAACTCTCCAGACACTTTTGCAAGTACCTGCAATGACCTTCAGTTACCTAACCCTCTTCAGCAACACTAGCCAAGAATGCAAGTTAAGTACAGGTCTGGGAACAGAATGTGCTGTTTCAAAAAGCTTTTACATCTCTTTTGTACTTGCTAGGAATCTACTCTCATCATTTTTCATTTTAAATATCTTCCTATATGTGCCTGACGGTTGCGGATCTCTTTTTATAACGAAAAGGATAGATCAATCTGCAAGTAGAGGTCTCATTTTCAGCACTGTCACCGAGCTCCTGGTGAGTCTAGAAGCACCTGAGAAAATCAGGTAGCAATGCTGGCACCCCTATATCTTTCTCCTTATGGTAAGAGTATTATATGATGGTGAAATGGAAGGACTTCTGGCTTCTGTTCTTCTCCGCATTGCTTGACTGAGCAATACCTCATTAATTCACTGTTTTCAATGCTAAAATGATACCTGGCTCTATGGATCCTATTGGATGCTAATGAATACATTAATAGGTCCATAGGTCCTATTCAGGTTATTGATATCATAAAAAACAGCTAAAGTTAAGAAAAAAATATAGCCACAGATTGGCTAGGGTTGCAGGAAAAGAGTTCTTGAGTTACCAGAAAAGGTTTTGTACTGGTGTTCTTACACAGGAGAAACAACACTGGGCAAGATAGGCTTTCATCTGAGCCAGTAGAGCCATGGACATGGATTTATGCTGTTATGTTCAACCTCTTTGAGCACTCTTGTCTTCCTCAGTAGCATTAGACTCACATCACAAGGTCTTGGGAGGCTTTGGAGCTTCGAGCTCCTCAGCTAAAAGGAGGCATGCAAGTGTGAACATAATTGTATCTTATTGAGGAATGGTGCTGTAATAAACAGTCTCTATTACCAACTGTCCAGCTGTAATATTTGTGTTTATGTCAGCACTTAAAAATCATTGATCTGCAATAAAGCTGGTGTGGGGAAAAGAATCTGATCCAAAGGTCAGAGAAGAGAAATGCAATTTTTCCTTATCAGAGCCTGAGAGAGCAAGGCTGGAGAGCTTAGTGAGGGAAAGAGGGGATGCACAAAACTTCGCTGCTGTTCCCCTTCCCACTGCTAGAGCAGTGCCTGGGGAGATGACCCCAGATCAAAGCTGCTTGCAGGAGCAGTCTGGTTGAAAGACTAATCATCATTAGTCGGCTTGGGCTGCCAGACTGCAGGTACCCACCCACTGTGGTGTGTGCTACCGTGCCAGTGCTGCACAGGCACTTTTCAAAGCAACAATGAGCCTCCCCACAGCCCTGTGTGTGGCAACAGCAGGGTGAGCTCTGTGGATGTCTACTGACAGGTTTTACTCCACAGAGGGCCTTTGAATTAGGAACTGCCTCACTCATTTTATCTGGGAACAGGAGGGTTGCCGAACAGTGGGTATTATGGAAGGCAATATCCCAGATGGAGCCTGCCCAGGGCAAACTCCACTGAGCACATAGTAGTGTAAAACTCTGAGTGCAGGATGTTACACTGTTTAGCCCCAGAATGTGTCTTTCCACAAAGGCAGACACTTAGTCTTCTCTTCAGAGAAACCTGAAAATCTCCTCCTCAGGCTGCTCCCAATGTGTTCCCTTGCTTGTGAGTAGAAGTGACTATCCTGACCCTCCAATTTGAGATTCTCCTTTCTCCCCCCTTCTTGACTCCCCTTCCTTCAATGAGTTGACACAGGAATCTGGTCCTTGACTTCCCTGTCACCATTGCATCTCAACTGCCCACTCAGTATGAGTGTCTGTGTCCTCCGACCCCAGAAAGGACCTGGGACCACCCACCCTATTCCCTGCCTTCCTTCTCTGTCCTTTTTTTCCTCTCACTTTCCCCATCCTTGTTCTTGAAGGCACTACAGTTACCTAGAAAAGGTACCATATCCCAGTAGTTGGACACTTTGGAAATGAGATTTCTGGAGCACAGCATGTTAACCTCCCACCTTATCTCCCTGGTCCATGCCCTGACACCTCCCTCCTCCACGGGCTGCAGGGAGTGTGCACTGGTGCTCAGACAGAGGAGAGCAGAGCAGGAGGCAGGAACTGCTCACTGGCTCTGTGTCATCTTCAAGGTTGCTCAAGGGTGAGCAAATCTGCACTCAGATGTGGAAGAACCTCTCTGAGTCTCCACTGGCAGGCTAAAAGGAATGAGATAACTGAAGCTGGTCTCTTGCTGGTCCTAACTCATTACAGAGAAACTGTAGAAAAAGAAATTGAGAAAGTAGATTGACCATGCCCTTTCCATGCTCCAAGATCTGGGAAAAAATAGATGATGCAAGGGCAAAGGGCTGATGGTGATGAGAAACAGGGCTAACAGAGGGCACCAGGGCTGGCTTCAATGATAAAAGCACCAGTAAAACAGCACAGTATCATCCCCTGCCAGCTTCTTCCTTTAATCCTCCCGAGTCTACACATCCGTAATTGGGGACTTGTCTCTACCGTCTAGGGCACTTTTCAGCCCGCAGCTCTCCACCCTAGAAGCGAGATCTGTGATCAGATTAAAGTCCATTTCATGTTCCCCTGTTCAGGTCCTTGTCAGCTCACTGCTCCCCCTGATGTTTACCCAGGATGGCTGACTCATTTCCACATGAAGAGCTGACATTTCCCTCTCAAACCCAGCACAGGGGTCACGGGTTGCTGTGTTAAAGGGAAAAACTACAATGAAGAGATTTTTCTAATCATTGCATCCGATTACAAAGGAATGTAAATCACTGAGCAGTGTTTTTTGTTAGAAGCAGAGCAAGGTTACGTCAGGTAGTTCTCAAGAGCATTTTGATATCTCACACGATACACCCACGTGCCCAAGCTCACACACACTCACACACACACAGGAGCACGGCTGTCGCTGGAATCATTAGGAGATCATCATGGCATGGGAAACGAAGATGCTCTGATAGTGAGGAGTGCCTCCACCCTGTGCTGCACCCCAGAGCTCCCACCTGGTGTCCACAGGGTCACTTTTTGCTCTGTGCCTCTTTCTGACATCTGATAAGCTGGGATAATGTCCAATCTTGGCAAGGACAAGCAAATCAAAAATACAGCAAGTAAGAGGAAGCACAGAAGGAGACAAGGCAGATATGGGACATATTGCCATAAACTCTGGCCAGATTTATCTGCGGGTCTTGTAATATGGTTTCACAGAAACATCACCCTAGATTTACAAAAACATCACCTGAAAAGTTGTGGATGCCCCATCCCTAGAAGTGTTCAAGGCCAGGTTGGATGGGGCTTTGAACAACCTGGTCTAGTGGAAAATATCCCTCCCCATGGCAGGGGGGTTGGAACAAGATGATCTTTAAGGTTCCTTCCAATTTAGAACCATTTTGCAATTTCATGTTTTGACCTCAATTTTGTCCTTTTGCCCGATGAAGCTGAGATGGTTCAAGGAAAGACTGGGAGTAAACAAAGCAGTAAAAGCATATAGCAAAATTGTTTCTCTTTCGTGGCAAGTGTTGGAGATGGTTTAAAAAAGGGTACAAATTATCCTAGCCTGGAGCATCCAGCAGAGACCTAACAGGTGTTAGAGGCACTGACTGCAATGCTCTTGCAATAAAGATGGTGAATTCTCACTCTTTTTTGTGATTTTTGGAGAATCTTCTGTGAGATACCTGCTAAAGTCCTGCTTCAGAAAAGGTATGATGAAAATGAAAAGAATTTAAATGTGACCTGAAGCCCACTGAAGTGCTCCAGAGGGGGGATCCACACAATCCTGCTCCAGCCCTTTGTGTCTTTAATGAAGATACAGTGGGGACAGAGGGGAGGACAGACTGGAAGTGCCTCTCTGCCAGCCAGCAAACTGACACCCAAATCAGGCAGCACAGTCAAGGAAAAAGAAAAAAAATAAAATAAAATAAAAAAAGGCAAGAGCCCATAATCATTTTATGATTCTAATTTAACTTTTATGGACATGTTTTGAGCTCCCCTAGTCAGACTCTGGTATTGATCTTTTCAGTATTGTTAACTCATAACCAGACCATATTTGAAGACATAAACTTTAAGAGGGATAATAAAGAAAAGCCAGACTGCACTAGCTTTATTCTTCTCAGCACAGGGACTGGGAGCTGTAAATCCTGCTGGAATCAGTGAAATTATGCAAGTGGAGATGAACTCCTGGCTGTGTCAATTTTTTAGATATTGGGCACCGACAATATCAGTCTTTATTTCTACTTCAAAGTGGAATTGCCTTGGGATATAAAGCAATGGGAGAGTAAGAAGCTAAATAATGGAAAAGAGCACTCACTTCTCACTGTGTGCTTTTGAGAGATGGGTCAAATTGTGTTATTTTGGCCCAGCTCTGGGCCAGCTGCAGATTTTCCCAAAATTACTCATTTCTTAGATTCAGATTCTTCCTTCCAACTCCATTCAAGACTTGACCTAAGCAGGAGCATTTAGATCTTGCAAATGATTGAGAGGTGAACTGACACGAGCACTAGCACAGGGTGATGGATCTCCTGGATTTGCTGTACTGTGTGTCTGCCCTGTGTTTTAGGTCAGCGAGGTTCATGTAGCTTACTCCCTGTTTCTGACTGATAACATGAAAAGTCTAAATAGCAGTGTTAATGGGTTTTTTATCTCTCCACAGTAACAATATAAGAAGGACAGTTTTATCCAGCCTCTTGAAAAAAAAAAAAAAGAACATGAAAATATGTGACAGTAATAAAATAAATAAACATGGGATGTATTTATTTCCTTTATTAAATGGGTCCCAACCTAATGAAGTGAAGGCAGGGTGGGGAGGGGCACTGCTTTCCACCTTACATACGCAAGATGTGAAAAGTGTTCTCAGTTTGAGTAGCAGGCTGGAAAACCCGTGGGTGAAATTTCCACAATTCCTCTGAATTCCACCTGTTATTTGAATTTAAAGTGCAAGCTGGTAAATTGTCAAGTTTAAGTGTGAATTTGCATCTGCTTGCTGTTGGACTGAGTGGTACTTGTGCAGACCTTACCCAGCCACATCCTGCTGGGATTTAACACTGAATCTCACAGATAAAAGGTGATGGTAAAGTCTCAAGAATTTGGTGATGCTTTTTGTTAAAAATGATCCACAGCTCTCAGCTTTCAGTTCTGAGCAATGCCCTGAAACAGTTGTGTTATTACAACTTCAGGTCTTGTTGTGAACACTTGAAATAGCACAACTCTCTTTCTGCTCAGCATCTCCACTCCCCTGGACAACCTGCATGTTTCCAAGCTTAAGGCTGGAACGCAGCCCACAGCCCTAATTCTGCATTTTCTATGACTCACACCAACCAGCATCTCCAAATCATCTCATTCTAGCTGGAATTAAAAGACAAAGGGGCTCTTCAAAAAAATAAAAGGCTCTGAGGTGTGTCCTGCCAACAGCTTGGAGAGAGCTCAGCAAAGAGCAACTGGAATGATCAGGGTACTCAAGGCAGTGACTTTTGAGGAAAGATTAACATTTCTAAAAACAGCCCCCATGGGGAACTAATGACTAGCAGGGTCTGTGATAAAGTCTCTATGTATTGAGATGTATGAATAATCAAGGATGGAATTAAAGTATTTGGATGGCACAAAGGGCAACTACTAGAGTGCACTACTAGGAGTGATGGTATTAAATAAGGAAAATACAGGAAACAAAACAGGGACATCACCTTCTCTTTCTCTCTCTGACTGAATGCTGTTTAACCAGGTCTTGAACTAAAGCCTACTGCAGTCCCTGGAAAATTTCCCTCCAGCACAACCACTGCAAAAAGGTGACAATTCTAATTTAAAATTATCTCAGAGTTTTTTTTAGAGACACAACCAACGGAGGACACCAGACTGAACATCCCTCAGTGGCGTGTCCACCCTGCAAAACTGACAGGAGTCAGCCAGACCCTGCCCTTTTTATCCAGAAACAGCACCTCACTGCAGGCGGCACTACAGGTGGCAGAGTTACAGCCAGAAGGGATCATCAAGGACGTTTAGTCTGACCCAGTGTGTGACACACAGTCTTTCCATGCTGTACCTGCTTCCTTGGGTAACACAGGTGCATACATCATTGAACAGAATAAACACTGCCTTGGCTGCTACTCCTTTCTCTGTGTGTCCTTAGAGTTACCATGGTACCAGCACAAAACTACTACTATGAGCTCTCTACTCAGAAAGATCTGCTCATTCCTACTTCACTCATTTCTCCCCATCCCTTAGGCACCCCCTCTTTCTGGAATACATCCTGTGTATTCCAGATTCTGAACTACATTTCTGTGCGAGGCAATTCCCTCTTACACTGAGATCCATTCTGCTGTTTTCTTTCCTTGTTGGGGTATTTTCAGACAAGGACTATGTGCATATATTAGGAAAATCACAGTAAGTTATTCTGTCCTTCCAGGGTAAGAGACTATGTACCTAAGCAAACACAGGAGTTATGCTGTATTTTAGACTTACTGAGGTTTTAACTGCCATTGCTCATGATAAACTAAAGAAACATACTCATATTTTTTGTGAAGAGTTGTTTGGAAACCATATCCAGAATAATAAATGGTTCATTGTTAGACTAGCAGGGTATGTCTCATGGAGGATTTACTTGGTGCTTCTTAGTTCTGGTGCTGCTCAATATTTTCATTAATAACCCCACTGATAAAATAGAAGCTAAACTTATTAAATTTAGCCACAACATGTCTACTCAGAGCACCTAAATTCACTCCAGAGGACAGGCTTAAAATTTGGCACAGAAGAGATAAGCAGGGATGGTCAACAATATAAATACAGAGTGGTGACAACTGGTTAAATAACTGTATGAAAGGGGATCTAGAGTGTCCACTAAACTGAAAAAGAAGCAAAAATGCCACTCTGCTGAGAACGGGAGAAACCATGCTGGGATACAAACAGTAGGGCCGATGGGATGCATAAAAACAGCTTTTTGTTGACCTTGGGCTGGTGAGGGTTTAGCTGAGAACTGCAGTGCGTTACAGACACCACACGGATCCCCTGGAGGAGAGCAGTGAAACAACATGACCTACAAGGAGCCGGTGAAGGAAGTGGGGCTGCTTGACTCACAAAGAACAAGGTGGGAGGAGAAAGAAAAACCTACTGTCACGCTCAGTGTATAAACCAAGGGATGAATGCAAACCAGGGGGTCAAGCCGCAGCAGCACTCTGAGTGACTCTGCTTAGTAAGGACTTTCATTAGCGCTTGACACCTGCATTTGGACTCAGTTTATGGAGAGGTGACACTGGAGCTCAATCAGGAATTTTCAGGATGCTGTTTTGTTTCATTTGCACTGAGACCATATTTATTTTATTTCATCTGACAGCTGTTTTAGACCATTTCACTCTGCTGGAAGCAGGATCAGGTCTGAAATGTGGGTTGTAAATAGCTGGGGAAACTGCATATTTAAGTCTAATTTTATGTGTAACATCTTTTATTAATGTTACAACATTTATTGTGTATTTTAAGTCATCATTGATTTTTATTAAAAGAAGATATTTTTATTGTATGTGCATACTGCCAGCAAAATAAAATACTATGGTTTTCTCCCCTCAGTATGAATTCTCATTAATCTTCTCTAAGTGCACAAGAAAGCAAGAAGCCAACTCTCTCAGTTCGAGGCAGCATCAACACCTAAGCTCTGTGACTGAGACACTGTCATGAATTCACTCCACTGGGATCCAGACAAGCAACTTAATTGCATAAACCAGCATGTGTAAGGTGGGCGACAAGGCAACAAAACACTCCCCTGTGACTTTTTACATCTGGGAATGATTAGTGCTGTTATTATACAATTAAGATTCAGAAGAGAGGGATGAAATAACCAATAAGGACCCTGAAATATCTTAAGGTGTGTGCAAGCAGCTGAAAGCTGTGGGTAAGGCCAGGCATGCCAAAATAATTGCATTTTGCACTCAGTCCCCAGGTGCTTTCTGAAGTCAAACTGTGTTTGGTCTTGGTGATGATACAAAGGTTTTCCAGCAGTATAGCAGTGCATGCTGATGAGATCCCAGACCACACAAGAAGCCTCATTCATTACGAGTCTTGCTACCTAGCATAAGTAAATATGTAATGGGCACAATGGTTTTTGTTTGATTTTCACAGCCAGATTGGGTAACGTAGCTTTGCATTCATTGAGAGCTTGAGCGTGACCCTGCATTAGCTGGGGAGCAGACTATGTGGATATGGCTGCTTGTTAGACTGGAATGCAGGTAAACCAGCTCAGACAGTTTTGGGTCTGGGCATCTTGATAAGACACCTGCAAGCATCAGCTATAATAATAATGAAGCTGTGACAGTGGGGTTAATGCAAACACAGCACAAATACAAATGAGTAATTGCTGGAATGAAAATGGGGTATGAGAATGTATACAATTAAGGAACTAAATATGTAAGGTAGATACATTTTGTATGAAAGAGCATAAAGAGGTCTCCAAAACTCTTTTCCCTAAGACACTGGCTTTAGCTCTAGAGGATTACTGTGCCATGCTACTCCAAGGAGCCTGTGAGCACATGAAAGACAGAACTGCCTTCTGGCTGGTTTTGTGAGTCAGAGCATGGCTTTGATTTTAAGGACAAAGACAGCTCCTTTACCTCTCATTTATCTTTTACCACACAGGTGCACAAAAATCAAAGTGCTAATTTCAGATACCTGTTCAGACACATGAGCCTGTAAAGGGAGGCCACCTGGCCCAGATGCAGCCAACCATTTGCAGTCACAACCACCTCCCTCAGCATGACCTAACACCAAGGGTGTCTGCTGAAGGTGCTGGCATTACCAGGATTGTCTGGGCATAGCTAGGAACACCAGATCTATGAGAAAACCACCTCCATTTCCCTCCCAGAAAAACATCCTCAAAAAAGTGGCTCATTTCTGAGCTTACCTTCGATCAAGAATGTCCCAGCAATTAAAAGACATCCATCAAGAAGGGAGAGGTGATGTACCAAACACCATCCAACGCTCCACAGAAGCAGCACTCACCCTCCCTAAAAGTTTTAAGGCTCAATGGCTTTTTAGTCTTTCCCCAGTCATCACAATTAAGGCCCTGTAATCAGCTGTTCCATATCACAATCAGCCCCAGCAATCAGCCTCCTGCCTCTGCCACTGATGAACGCCTGGAAGGGACCTTGGAGTCAAGAAATTAATTGTCCACTTTGTTAAAAAAAAAAACCAGCACAACAAAAAGAGGAGAGGGTGGAAGTGCAGACTTGGGGGCCCAAGAAGTAGACTGATACCTTGCTGATGCCTTCAGTGCTAGTCTGAATTTGCCAGCTGCTCTGTATTTGTTGTGAATGAAGGCTGTAGGAGTGTGCAGGCTTGTGTCACCCAAGAGACTGATCTGATCTAACTCTGCATGAGCCTGAAATCGGGGGAGACTGGTGCATGGGTTGCTCTGGATGTTTTCATAGGTTATCATATGTGTTGCTGAATTGTATCAAAATTACTGTCTAAACTCTCTCTCGATTCAACATTTGTTAGAGGAACCATCTCAATATTTAATTAATGGACAACCCTTCCTTTCTCTCTTGCTGTTTAAAGTTTGGCAAGGTAAAAATACATCAAGGATTACTGAGCTCCTGTTAAATATTTATTATATGCATTTTCATGGTTCTTAAAGTCCAAGGTGTGAATTGGGTCCCTGCTTTGTATCTAAAAGAGAAAATAGACATGCAATGAAGGCCTTTTGCACATGAATCACACTATCTTCCTCAGGGAACTCTTTATTTTATACAGTCTTAACACACCCAGCTCACTGCTGGTGATTTCTTTGCCTGAAGCTCCATAACAGAGGCAGATGGGAAGCAGCTGAGAGGCAGAGGAACCATGCTCCTGCTGTATTTCATCCAGATCGTGGCTGGAAATTGGCAATATTCCTGCCTGAGAAATCATCTC
Source organism: Formicarius rufipectus (assembly GCA_013399695.1). Taxonomy (NCBI): domain Eukaryota; kingdom Metazoa; phylum Chordata; class Aves; order Passeriformes; family Formicariidae; genus Formicarius; species Formicarius rufipectus. Next base: position 1,704,526 of record VXAU01002736.1, read on the forward strand.
CACCTCAGAAATCACCTTTGAAAAGGAAAGATTTGTTCTTCTGTTTCAGATGCATCACTCGTTTTGTTTATTGACCCATTAATTATGGTCTGTGTCTTTCCATGGTCAGGGCAGAGCAGCAAACTGGGATGATTGCTCCAGTGTGACTCTTGAGAGATAGAATTAGCAAAGCTGTTCAGGCCAGTCACTGTAACAAGGTTATAATGTAAAGCACTGAACAATTAGCTGGGAGATTTACCTCCCTGTCTTAAAAGCGTTTTTATTACTTAATCAATCACAAGCAATTTATAAACAAGGCTGAAGTTTTACATGGAGCCATAAACCTGTCGTCTTTGCTTCCACAACAAAGCAGGAAAAACAGACTCAAAGTTTTCAAGACATTTGATCAATTCAAAATTTAAAAAAAAAAAAAGCAGAACTACCTCAAAAGAAGATAAATTATTTTTTAAAGGGAGGAAGGACTTTAGCAAAGGCTGGAAGAAAAAAATCCATCTGTTTGTCTATTTGCTAGTCTATAACATCATCCATAAGAGTGGCTTGAGGTAGTAGCACTGTAAAATGAAACTGTGACCCATTTGAGGCAGAGGCCTTGTTTGTCTGTGCATGCCTTCCTCAAGCTGGGTTGCAGCCACTGAATGCCAGCACCGTGTAATTGCAAAACAAAAGTATTAAGAATGCTGAGTCGGCAACATTATGTGTGCTCCAGGTGCCCTTTTTGCTTCCAGAGCTTCTGCCTCAGTGCTGGGACAGGATTGCATTAAGAACCTGTCAGGCAGAGACAGGACACTTGATGCCTCCAAGGAGAGCTTCTCCAAGCCACAGAGTGCCCAGACCCATCTCATTTTCTCCTTTGATTTGTTTTGTCATTAGAATGGGTCTCTGGCAGTAAGTCACAGGCAGGACCTGCAGACAGAAGCAGCTGACCATGGGGCGCACCACAGACGTCCACAAACATGCCCCAGTCTGAGTCCTTCCTCAGCCACTGCAGCCAGGAGGCTGTTTTGCATCCTTAAACCAGCATATACTGGTTGGACCAGTTAGATTTCCATATTGGGCTGTTACCTTGATTACAGATGGAATCAGCAGTTGCTGGCTGAGTGTGTTTTAGTTGGTTTGGCAGCAATCCCAGCTCTGCCAGTCCCTCTACCTCTGACATTCAGTGTCTCAGCAGTACTGCTGACTTCTGCGAAACCGGGGCACTGACACAGACATGAAAGTCCTGCCGTGGTGAGAGCTACTGAAGAGCTCTGCACTGCACTCCTACGTGCAGGAGCTGGACTGGAGACTGAATTCACCTCAGTTTGCAGTGATCTAGTTGTTCCACCATCAGCTTTTCTTCTGCTTTTCACTGCTCTTATGTCACAGCTCCAAGTCTTGATTCTTCTGCCGTTTCCTACCCCACCTGTCAGCTCTTGATTTACACCATTCCAAAGCAGAAATACACTGATTCAATTCAGAGTGTTACTTCTATTCATCCCTTACTTCTAGTGACTACTTGAGATGCAGATGGATGGAAAAGCAACCGGCTCTCTGAGAGGGTGATTTTGGAGGAATAAATGGAGCAGATGCTCTCATGTTTGCAGTGTTGTGAGTCTAAGGCAGGCTCACTTCAGAGAACACGGGGAGCTTCACCCAACCCCACTTCATCACATCTGCTACTGAGGAGATACATAAATCCATGCTGCTCCCCACCCCAGGACAGCCACGCTCCGCTGTGGGGAACAGCTCCCTTCCCTTCCTAAGGGTGGTGATAGGACATCAAAATGCCCTGACAGGCAGTCACTTCTGCCCTGTATTTCACCTCAGATTCCAGGTTCAGACCTCGCTTGGGTAGGTGATGACGACATGAAGCAGCTCGGGGAGGCACCTTGGCCTTTGCAGGTTTTCTCAAACACACTGCCCCATGTTCTGGGTTCATCTGTGCAGGAAGCAGCAGCAACTCTCTAGAGATCCAAGGTGACAGGAAAGAAGCTGCCTAATGAATAGACCTGTTTCCAAGGTATTCCTGACTGAGATTTCCTCTCCCTCAGCCAGGCAGGAGTCTCCCGCGTTGGGTGGGCTCGTTGCAGTTGCAACCTCTCCTTTGGCAGTGCTGTGGCTGAGCCCCCAGGACCCCTGGGTGACAGCAGGCTGGCATCACTCAGGGGTCTCACACTTCAAGACCTAGTAGGAACAAATGTGTCATCACATCATTCAGTGATTTAACGTCTCTGAGTGTTTTTGACAAAGAGAAGCTTCCTGGTTTCAATTCATACACTTTTATTGCAGGTAATGAAAATCAGATGCCCGCTAGTTCAGCACTGAGGTCTTGCATAGCTGAAGCTCAGCTTTTGCCCAGAGTGATAGGAGAAGTCATGGTCAGAAACTGTCACCCCTGCACCTTTGGAGTACAGATTCCTGCCCCATTCCTAGATTTAAAAACATATTTTAAATATATAAAAAATATATAAATATATCATAAAAATGTAGAAATATATTTTAAAATTAGAAAAGGAGGAAATGTTGATCCATGTGATCCTTTCCACCGTGACAGTCACAAACAATTGCTGCACATAGTTCCTTAAAGTATATATAGCATGGAATTGGATGATTTAGTGTCCCAGCCCACCACACTTGCACAAAATAAATACTTCTAATTGGCAATGCAAACATAAGATAGGTTTTGTTGCATCCTGATACTTACTATCAACATTATTAATTATTGATCAAGTACTGACAAATGCTTTCTATGTTCTACAGACATAAGGAGATAAAGACCCTGTCCCATTAAATATACAAATAGTGTTTAACTGAAGGCCACCAAGAAACCCATTAAAGTCAATACCCATTTATCTTCTCAGGGGATTACCCATAGACAGACTAATTTGGTCTTGTGAAATTCTGCTCCTGAAGCCAGATACAATGTGCTGGGAAGGAGACTGATCCCGAAAGTGTGCTCCATCACAGCTTTCTCTTCTCTGAGGCTATGCTGAGATTTCACAAGGAGATGAAGAGAAACAGGTGATGTATAGCAACATTCATATTTGGATATAAAGCTCTGGAAGACAAGGCAATGAGTGGAGGCAACAGGATCTCGGTATCTAAGCAATCTGAATAATATGCTTTATTGCTCTAAAAGGCTCTGGCTGCTCATGCCAAAGAGAGAAATGTGGATATTGTTTCACTAGACTCTGAAAAGCTTCTGACCTATTCCTGTTCCAGAGCACACAGTAACTGATGGGTCCACAGCAGCTGTGGGAGAAAGTTTCCTTTCGAGTTTTTTCCAAATAAACATCTGCTAACTAGAAATTTTATTCAAAGCTAACACAGGTTATTTAATTTCTTTATAATATTGAGCTGCTGGTGGTCTGAGAGCAGACCTGCTGGTGAGATTCACAAGGAATGTTCAAATATGTGCTAAAAAATGCCATAGGAATAAGCTATTATGGCATCTCAGCATTTGTGAGTCCAATTCTTCTGGACACTACAAGTGAACTTCACTGAGTATATCACAATACCCAGGAAGATTTTAGGTGGATTTCATTGTAAATTCATGAACCTCTTTGAATTAGCCAACCCCTTTTCTACAGCACTACTGCAAAGATTGGCTGGATCAGCAGAGGTTTCAGGGGTGAATTTTACAGCTGCATCCTGCTTCCAGATGCACAGATTTTCAAGCCATCTTCAGCTTGCAGGTCTTGCATTTTACTTGTGCAGATGTTTAAAATTGCATGCAGGATCTGAAAAGAAATATTCCATTTATTTATTTGCACCTTCACTGTGACATTTCATGAGCTAATGAAATCAGGATGTGTGGTAAGTTTTATGTGTTTCTCCTTTTTTATAGGATAAATGATACCTTCTACTTTGCCCTGTTTCTTCCTCCCAGTCTGGCTTCAGCAGTGATGCACATCCATCCAGAGTATTCCAAATGCTGAAATTTACTTCCCATCCCACTTCTGCCATTTTTCTGAGTTGCAGGCCATTGATTAATACAATAAGCCTCATCAACTACAAATGCAGTACAGCAGTTATTGAGCTAATCTATCTTATTTCTAAGCAGTTTTTTATCATGTAATTATTGTAATTACTTTAACAGACAAAAAACTTCAAGTAATGGGAGCTTTCTTCTCCACTCAAGCCAGAAATTAGCAAAAGAGCTTTTCTCTTGTTTATTTAAGCACCAGAAGTAGCATGGGATTTTCACAAGAAAAAGAGGATATCACAAGTTTTACAGCTTCTGAACAAGGATTAGCTTTAAACTGTGGAAGAAGATGACTGAAATGAGGGGTAGTCAGAATAGCAGTTGCTGTATCCAGGATGAATATCTCATCTCCAACTACAAAGAGCAAATACGAGCAGTGGATTTTGCTCTCAGCTTTTATGAACAAAATCAGAGGGTGTTTTCTGAGAGTGAGGATGAAAACCAATGCTGTAGAAACTATTATAGAATCATAGAATAATTTAGGTTGGAAAAGAACTGTGAGTCCAACCATTAACCCAGCACTGGCAAGCCCTTCACTAAACCATGTCCCCAGATGCCACATCTACACACCTTTTAAATATTTCCAGTAATGGTGGCTCCCTGAGCATCCTGTTTCTATGCCTGACAACACTTTTGGTGAAGAAGTTTTTGCTAATATCCAATCTAAACTTTTTCAGGCCATTTTTCTTACAATGTTCATAAGATGCTAAAGAGGATGTGGTCGAAAAACAGAAAAAAACCAAACTCACACATGATGCTGCTCTTATTCAGCAAGATCCTTTTTTGGAACATAGTTTATTTATTTGATTTTTAAAAAAAATTAAGATTCCATATGAAATACTCAGTTTTAATATTCTTCACTTTCCCTTTTCCCTCAGTTTTCTTTTTCTGATGTGTTTTCCCTCTTATTTTTTTTTCTTTCTGTTTATCACAGAAAAGGACGCTCAAAATAGGAATAAACAATATATATGGAAAGGCTTAATTGACACAAATATTCACATATGGAAGAAAGAAAATGCAGTCAGTTCAGCAAGTATTATGAGCAAAAAAATCCACAGTTCTCTGGGAAGGGATTAACCATCAAATGTAAATAATGAGCACACTTTGGCAAGTGTCTTCATACTTCTGCCTTTACCTCAAACATATCACAAACCTGCACAGCTGTGAAAAGCTCTCTGGGGACAGTCAGTTTAATTGCCAGAGCTTTTCTCCTCAATGCTACGTTTGCAAACGCTGTAAATGCACTCCTAAAACCTTCCTGTGCAGCGCTACTTTGCAGAGCTCAGTGGTGCCAGGAACTCGAGAACCACTTGGCTATTTTCAGCTCTGTGGTTCTGTGATCCACAATAAGGATTCGAGCTTTCGTGACTTTAAAATTCTCTGGGCTCCACTTTCTGGGGGCACTGTGAACACAGGAAGGTGTGATGTGCATGGGCATTGCCTCTCTACCCTCGGTCCTCCTGAGCACATGCAGCTGCATGCTCACCCTTGAGCTTCTCAACCAGATAGCACCAAAGTTTGTCATCACCAGTGAAAGGCACCTCTGCCCATGGCAGGGAGGGCTGGAACTAGAAGACCTTTAAGGTCCCTTCCAACCCAAACCATCCTGTGATTTTTATGATGATGATGCTATGATCACACCCATCCCTGCATCTGCTCTGCAAAGATTAAATCCCTTCCAAACAGGTCCATGGCTTGATCTTCAGTAAACTTAATTTCACTCTTTTTTCACTGTCAGACTCTTCCAGCTCTCTGGACAAGGGCTGAGAGCAAAGCAGAGGAACCAGACACTGCATGATGAACAGTAGAAATGCTCGGCAGCTTGCTGCTCTCCCTGGCACCTGCTCCTTGGAGGTACGTTTTACCCTATATATCATCTCTAAATGGGACAGGCATAGTTGTGCCCACATATTTCTGCCTTTCAGTGCCCGTTGCACCTGTAGAAATCATGCCTTTTATGCCATGGGGCTAGTTAGCCCAGCTAGCCAGTGGATCAGGGAGACCCTGGGAAGGCACACCCCATGCTCATAAATTAGGTGCCGGCAACTTTGGAAATTGGCCCTTGTCATCTCACAGCACGTTCCCTTCCACACCATTACTGCAGAGCTGTTATGGGATTCACCAGGGCGAGAAACATTCCTAGAGACTCTGTGAGGCAGCACAAAGTGCACATTGGTGTGCGTTGCACAAAAATAGGAACTTTCAGTGTGCAGGAACTTGTGATGCCAACTTTGTCAGAGGTGGTTTCTTCTCCTTGCACTCTGCTGGACTCTTTCTTTCAGAGAGGGAGCTGTAATGTTTCTCAGGGAAGTTCCTGCCACCTGGAAGGATCAGGCTCATCTCTCCCTGCCTCATCAGCTCTCCAGTTCTTTTCAACATTCATCTTAAAATTAGTTTTCCCTCTTCTCCTTTCATCTCTCTCTTAATTTGGCTCATACCCTGTTATGAGTTTCCTGACTGAAATTTATTCACCAGACAATGTCTTTATGACTGTTTTGCCTCATTTAATTCTAAAAAATACTTTGCAATCCAGTTTCTCTAGAAGTCTTCTTGCAAAATAACTTTTTGTTTTATGTTATGGGTAAAATCTGCAAAGCTCTTCGATTGCTGCATGCAGGACATTAATTCCAGTTTGTGAACATGTTTCCCTGGAATCCTGCAGCTCTATAAGTGGAATTACTTTGATGAGTAAACTGCTAAATCAACACTTGTCTCACTCTCTTTAAAAAATTATTAAATCAGCCTTCCTTCACCTGCCACAGAAACAAACAGAAAACAGATCCCTTGTTGTGACTCAACATTTTCAGCAGTTACCAAGTGCTGTCATGATTACTTTTTTTTCTCTTCTGTGAATAGTTTTGAATTCACATTTTATGGCAGAAGTAATAGAGGCAAAATTTCCACTTTCTTCCCACTTTCATGTGTTTCTGCTACTTGAAAAGATTTCAGAAACTGCAGAAAATGATGGATTAGCATTGAGAATGGGACAGAGGTGACAGAGAAAGCTGGGTCACTGCATAGCCCCAGCTGCACAGATGGAATAGCACTGCTATCTGGTGGCTGCTCCATGACTCATGGAAAATGCCTTGGTTGTCTCAGGCCTCTATTTGGAGGCCAGGCATACATTGCACAGAGGTTTGCCACACAGCTGATCCCAGCAAAGAAGCCAAGGATTAGCCAGGCTGCCGAGCTGAAACTCATTTTGACTGACAGGAAAAGAAAAAAAAATAGAAAAAGGGAAAAAAAAAAAAAAGAAAGAAGAAAAAAAAAAAAAAAAGGCAAAGAGCAGTTGAGAAGGGTGAAATGGGGAGAATGTATTTGCCAGATTGCTGGGGGACATGGAGAGGTTTGCAAAAAGTTGTTTCCAACATGACAGTTTCCTGATTGTCATCAGATTCCACTCTGCAAAAAATGAAACAGATAATATCAGCATGTCCTACTTGTAACAGTCACGAATTGAAAGCTGTCATGTTGTTACTCAAAACATGCTTTTGAAAAGAAAATTAATGTTTCCTTTGTTGAAAAAAAATATTGTTTTAAAGAGCTGACATCTGAACTAAATGTTTCAATCCTCTTGAAATGTTACACTTTGACCACAGTGGGAAAGTGGGATATGGAGAAGGTTCATTTATTACAGTATTTCCAGTCTTTTCAGCCTTATCTTAGTCTGGTGGCAAAATCAGATGGAAAAAAAAAAATTATTTTCAAGCAGAACACCAGATTTTGTCACAAACATAATGTGTAAGAAAACAGTTTCATTAGAAACAATGCGGACCATTAGTGGAATTTAGGGTTTATCTGAGTTCTGGATCCAGAAGGGTGCCCATGAGTGGGGCTGCTCCCCATGAAACATCCTGTGACCAGCCAAAACCATCTATCCAAGCTGAGGATCTGCAATTCTGTGTTGATGAGCAAAAGATGGGCCACAGAAAGGTCTGGACCTACGAGCTGTGGTTGTTAATTACAACAGACCCTCAACTCACCTTGAGTCTGACTCAGAATGAACATTGCCCTTGTCTGAGGTGAAACGAAGCAGTGAAATCCACCCTGCAGAGATCATCCAGGGACTTTCAGGCCCATCTAAGGAAGCCTTGCTTTCTCCTTGGCAGTTTAAAGACCAGCCGGGAACAACTGCGGCTGTGACTCGCTGCTCTAAATATAGAATAACACAAATTATCACATGCTGACAGGCTTCAGTGCCATGGGTGGGTCTGCCAGCCAGGCCTTGAAAGCATCTCCCCTTGACTGCCTGCAGAAAAACCCTCTGGGAACAATGTGGTGAAACCAGTCATTTTCTTCATTGTAGAGACCACCTCATGTCACGCTCTCCCCCGTCCCTCTTAAATCAAATGGAGTCTCCATGAGCACCCTACTCCTTCTTGGGACAATAGAGATTCTTTCTCACTGACATAATATGATGGGGGAGAATTATACCCCTGCGTTAGACAGCGCCTGAGTTTTCTGATAGCAACAGCAATAAATCTGTGTCTGGCACTCTCTCATGTACATAAATCTGGCCCTGCAGACCACCACCAATGTATTTTCCTGCTTCTCACACAATTAAAGGTGCCAATGCTTTTTTCCCCTCTGAAGTCACACTTCTGACAATTTTACTAAAACAGTATTAAGGAGGGAAAGAGTCAGCATCAGACCAGCAAGTTGTGAAATGTAACAGCACTGAGATGTTTTACATTCATGCAAGTAACCTTCTTAATGCAAATTAATTACAAATTTATTAGTTTTGAAAAAAAAACAAAAAAAAAGACATTTGCAGCAAGCGTTAGAAAAAAACATTCCAACCATTTCAACACTATTCCTCAAAATATTAGGTGGGTGATTTGTAATAAAATACTTTGTGTGATGTCTGTGTACAAATAGCACCCATTGTCTGGAAAATGCACCTTGTACTCAACAAAGGAGAGCAGTGCCTGCTTGCCCACCACTAAAGAGGACTGGCATTATGATTCAGCAATTAGTAGACACATTTAACCCTCAAAAACAATAGAATTCATCCTTTTCTCCACTTTTTCTGCAAAGCCAGATCTAACTGAGATTTTCCCTGAAGGAGCACTAACTCAAAAGCTGCCAAAAGTACCTGAAGGACTCATCAAGCAACAAAGATGAGCAATGGGTTTGCATTTTCATAGCACATTTTCATAGGGGATGACACCTATTTGTGGAACTCACCAGAATAACAGGAAGCTGAGTAGCAGGTGAATGTAGGGGGCAAAAAAGGTGGTGATTGAAAGAAACCACATCTGCAAAGCAGATTCTCAGGACTCACAAGGACTCTGACCAAACACACAGTGACAAGGAAAACAGAACAGGCAAATGCAGACATGGTTTGTCCTTCTGGGGTGGGTTGGTTTGTATTCTACTCATGAAGTTACCATGAATGACTGGAAAATCCTGGCTGGTTTATTTTATTATCATGTGTCCCTGGAGATGTAACCGCAACCCCCAAGGGAGTGATTCATACCACTGAAGTCTTATCACCTGTCCAGATAATCATGGAAAAGAGAAAGGGAGCTTCAGCTTGCCTAGGATACAAATCACACTCCAGAAGTGCTTATCTGTCACCACTGGTTTATTGGGAGCCTGGGGCCATCAGAGCAGAGTGGAGGGAATCTCCTGATCCTCATGGACCACAGGGCAGAGCCGTGGGAAAGAGCAAGAGCATGCTGAAGCCATGGAAGAGCAACTGGACCACGGGCCCTGTTTCTGTGATGGCAAAGGACCCTCTGCCCAAAAGTGCATCACAGCAGAGCTCTCCCAAGTCTGTCTGAGATGCAGGATACATGTCTTTGACTTACCATGGACTGTCCTTTTCCAATGTGAAGTTACTCAGCCAGCAGCCTCCAAGTCTCCTACCCAGAGCATAGCAAGCCCCAAAGACTTCCTTCTCTCCTCATGGTGTTTCATCTTCTAAGAGAATCAGCATTGCAACAGGGAAGAGCTTGTTCTGTTCCCTTGATCCTCTCACTGCTAATGCCTTATATCCTTTACTTACATGGCTCCATTAATGCCTTGCTTTGAGCACATGAATGCAAGTATTTTGTGAATCTCCTTCACTCCAGGGGCTGGGATAATTCCTTATTCAGGATGGAAAACCATATAAACAGAATATTTAAGGAAATGACTGTAAGAAGTCAGTTATACCTGAACAAAGAACTGCAAATGGCCATGTAATGTGCTTTATACCTGCTTCTTCTCTCAAACTGCACTGCAAGCTATTTACAATTCACATTCCACATACCCCTGCATCTGAAATGTCTTTCTTCTTCACTTACTTGCTGATTAAGTGACAGAGCCTAATCTCAACACAGCCTCCAAAGTCACATCAAACACAAATCTTCCCAGAGATAACTGAAAGAGCTGTTTTATTTATTCCCATTGTTTTTCAACTCAGTATTTGCATATTAGAGTGGCTATTGGGGAGAGAAAAGCCACAGTTGCAAATCTGACATTCAGATATCAGCTTCTCCGTAAATAAGGTCAAGTGTGATGAGGACACTTGCTAGTCTCCAATTATAGGTCTCCTAATGTGTAAATAACACTAATGAATGGCATCTGCCATGGAGCACAGCTCATAAAGAAGATGTTAATTGAAGCCAACCCAGCTGAAATTTGCCCCTCTTGCTGTTTCAGGCCTTTTGACTCACAGATTAAGACATTGACTTGAAAGTGGCTTGAAACATTGGGCATACATAGTTGGGCTCTGCCCAGCCCTCCTGGATCAAAACGTGTCCCCTGTCACCTTTTCCCTTCCCTGGGCACCCTTCCCAGCCCAGAGCAAAGAGTGGCCTAATTTTACAAACTAGGGCAAGCTCAGCTCAGGTTCCAGCCCAGGCACTACCATCTGCAATTCAATCCCTGTGGAAAGAGAATCTTGGTCCTTTCCAGAGAGAACTCTGGCCACTGCTGTGAGGACAAGTTCTCTCAGCCCATCTTCAGGAGCCGACAGGGCAGATGAGGCTTCAGTGAGTTTAGTGCCTTGGGGAGGGGAAGCTGACATAGACATTGCTTGAGCCTGGCAAGGAGTGCCTGCATTTGACCTCTTGCTGTATTTTCTTAGGCAAATAGCTCCCTGCAGGGCTGTATGCTTCCGATTGCACAGCACTTGTAGCTGGAGCTAATTGGTGACTCCTTTTAATCACCTCTCCAGTATCATCTGGATAAACTGGATGTATCACTCTACAGTCCCAGAAACGTGAGTAGGGTAACAGACTGAAGATGAGAACACAGGGCTGGCTGCCAAAATGCTTCCTGGGGCTTGTCCTTCAGGCATCCTGGTTCCTCACTAATACTTTTATCCTCTCCCCCCATAAATCTCTGTTTGCATCAGGTTGGTATTTTTTTGCTTTTTTTAGAGCAGTGTCATGGCAGTTTCCCAAGTTGGAACTCCTGGTGCAACCTTCAAACAGAAAGCAAAAGGCTCTCACGACCAACAAGGTGATAGCAGCACAGGAAGGAACATGCACGGGAGGTGCTGAACACCGGGGCTCTTTACCTGGCTTTACCTTGACTTCCAGGGGAACCCTGTTTAGCTTTCTGTGCCTCAGGAGCTGCTTTCAGCCATCTTTGTAAACTATTTGAAGGTTTTGTGGGTAGATAACGCATGGCAGCAAGGACTCCCTAAAGTCTGATATTTTGTCTCTCTCAATTCAGGGCAATAAAGTACCGATGCAAAGAGAAAAGCAGCAACAATCAACACTAGGAAAGAATTGACTTCCATCTGGTACAATAGCTTCCTTTGGGCTTTTCTCCAGCTCTACCTCAATAATCTCCCTTTTATTATCCTTTATATGAGTTTCAAATTCCCTGGCTGCAGAGGCTGGCAGAGAGGGAGGTGGAGCTGCTCTTCTGAGACAGCTCTCTTGGCTTCCTCTGACCTGGTGACTGTAAGCTGGAGCTCAGAGCAAAAGCTGTGGTGAGAAATGTGGGCAAAGTGCAAGCCAAAAAAGCCCAATGCTCTCCAATCTCTGTGTGCCTCCATGTTGCAGCAACATGCACCTGTAGGCCTGGACTTACCCAAATGAACTTGCTGGGGCCACTCTAGGGGTGAAAAGGGAGGCTAGCAAGTGGGAGGGCAAGGGGTAGCAACCATAGAGAGCATGGGAAAGGCAGGAGCTACCTGCAACTGATACACTTAAAAAGCTTTGTTTACAAGCAGCATGAAAAAAAGCTGTGGATTAAAATCAGTCTTTGGAGTAGCAATAAGAGAGCAGCACTGCTGTGAAAGCCGGTGGCTCCCAGCTTAGCACGAGCCTTTCAGCATTTTCCTGGCCTCACCAGGAAGGTGCTTATTTACAGTTTCTTAAGAGGACAGAGATGAGAGATGTCTGCGTAGGGAAGGAGTGGTGACAGGGAAAGACAGAAATTTTCTCAGTTTTTAAGAAGCACCAGAGAGCTGTGAACCTTGGAGCATCATCTTTGCTTCCCTAGTCATTCTGTATCACTCTAATGACTTCCCTCTGCACTCATGCAAAGCAATATGTGGAGTTGCCTCTCCTGCCTGAGAGAGCCTCTCTCCCTCCATAAAGTGAGACATGTGCACTGCTGAAGTGAAAACAAGACCAAACCTTGATGAAGCTTCTGCAACACCACCAGACCTTGTGTTACTGATGTAGTGCAAAAGTCTGGGGATTTGAGACCTTTTTTCCTCAAGCTAGCAAGTAGCCGTTCAGACAGGTAAACAATTTCATTCTCTAAGACCATCCTTCATTACTGCATTTGATAAAAAGCCATCAGACTCAAAACAGTAAAGGAGAACAGCTCACACTCAGGCAGCAAAGTTTGGTTCTAGAGGTTGCTGGTGACCTCAGAGTCTCTTGCCTTATTTCAGGGATTTCCTTATTAACAGTTAAGCAACACAAAAGGAATTGCTAACAACTTTCAGATCATAAACTTTCCCCTTTGTATTCAATGCAAATAGGGAAAAGCAGTCTTACAATACAAAATTTGCTAATATACTATCATCTGCTCATATATTATAAGACTTGCTTATTGCTTTGGTGATTGATTTATTTTTAGTATGCAAGAAGCTGAGCATCATGTGCCTTCCAAGTGCTTGAGCACAATTATTGTATTGATTTGATGTGACAGTAGCTCTGTGTTTAAGGTGGTTTATGTTTTTTAATTTGCAATTAAATAAAAGGATGTCTGCTCCCCAAGATGGCTGATGGTTGTTTATACCCTGCAGTAGTTGATGAAGCAAACTTTTATTTGACTTCATAAAACATACTTGTTCTGTCACTCTGAGGCACATTAGCTGGAGTTCTCAGAGTGGTTTCTTACCTAGCAAAAGATAAAACTGAACTCCAATCTATTTTAAAGTAGGCAAGGTAACAACATCAATGTTGCAATGGGACTATAATGAAGTAAGTGAGCTGGCAATATTGTACTATTGATAAAAGTAATAGTGATAATATATTTCTATAGCACCTTCCATCCTGAAGTGCTTCAGGTATTCACAAGTTCCTTTGCTCTCTCTCCTATCCCTCCCTTCTTCTCTTTCACTATATGTATATAAATATATATACATATATTCTATTTAAACTCTCCTCTTCTTCCATGGGTTATATCATCTCAGCTTTTCAGAAAGGAGGAACTTTGACAGCTACTTAAAATCAGGTACTACACAACAGTTACAGAGCTATGGATGAGGTTGCTCCACTGTCTGTGGCTCAAAGGGAATAACCCTCCTATGGCAGATCCCCAACGTCTCACCCAGAAACAGGTATCTCTTTATGCTCATGCTGCTTGACTACTTCACAAATCTGAGGTGCAGCACAAAAAATTGAAAGATAACAGCAGCTCTGCAGTTTGCAGTCAGAGAAGAAACTGTAAATGTGAGCTGGGCACATCTGTGGGTCCATCTCCTCTCCCCACACCCCGTGTGACAATGGCAGGCAATTACTAATATTCCTCCCACACATACCATAACCTCATCTCACCATGGAAAATTTCCTCTATTAGGGCTGCCTTAAAAAGATGAAAATTGTCACTGAGTAGTCCCTTGAAAACTTGTTTCATTATCTCTTGAAGATGACAGAATATTTTCTACCATCTTCAGTGGCTTTGAGTTGACCCTAATTCATTACAGAGTTAATGGCTACTTGCCAGCACCAGATAGTTCAGCTTGGAGGATCTATCAGCCCTTGCTGCTTTGGTGCCTGTGAAGCTAAAGAGTTAAATTAACAGGAGGGCATTTAAAACCAATGCATGTTTCAAGTACAGATAAGGCCTGGTCTTGCTGACCTCCATCCAGCTGGCCTTTGCCCAGAGCCATAATTTCCAAGTGATGCCATTGCCATCTCTCCATTACCTTCATCATTCCGGAGATTCCTTCTCACATGAATGTGGCATGCAGAAACACAAAACACCAGCAGGGTCAAATGTTTCCAAATGTGGTGTAGCACATCTCTCTGGGCTTGGGTGGGCCACTAAAAATTCCACAGATTCTGGGCTATCCATTCATCAACGTAAATCGAGTTCTCATGTTTGTCGTGCCATAGGAAACAAGTGTTGATTATCAGATGATGTACTATAGCATGCATACAGCAGAATTACTGTGTCACCCTATGCTTGTTCAGACAGAAACAGTGACATAGTAATTCTCCTGCATATATGACCTGAAAATTTATTTGCATTGACTGCAGCAGTCCCGGTTTTGCATGAATATTCCAGCAAGCAATTATAACAGGAATGTAGTACAGACTAATATTATCAAATACTCCCCTCAAGGAGACTATTGAACTAGTCTTCATGTCATCCTTTGCCATTATTTAGTCCAGAGATCTGACATAAGGAGTTGCATCCATCGAGTGTAGGAACCAGTCTGCACCAGGTGATCTCAGCATCTACCTCAGACAACCAAAGTAATAAATTATGAATGTCAAGGGACTCCAAACACTGTTGATAGCCAACATTTATAAGCAGCCTACATGCTAAAATGTGCATTCCATAGTCTGATCAATTTTTAGGGCAGACAGGACAATTATATCATCCAGCTACTGAACAGGAGAGGTCATTATGTTTCATTTTATCAGCTTTAAATAACATGGCACAGACTATGACCCTACTGCAATGCATTGTTGAGATTTTGGTGCACAGACCCCAGACAAGTTTCAGTAGTACTGGAAGGCAGATGCAATGTGAGTTTATGACAGACAGACGCATTTTTGGCAAGTTCTGCCATGAGTGAAAGTGAGATTAACACCAGATTTGCTCCACAAGGGGATGGGGTGGGGCAAAAAGCTCAAAACATTTACACAGCAAGATAAACTCTGATTAAAGGATAATTCTGTGATGTATTAGTGTGTGTCATTTCTGAACTTCATGCTTAATCCCAGCTCTTCTCATTCTGTCGGGAGAAGAGACAGCATATGAAGAATAGATATATAGCACACAATATAGAGATAACCAGTATTGCAGAGTAAAAGAATCAAAAATCTATTTTCTCCTATCATTTATAAAGCCTCTATTGCAAAATTTCTTTAAGACCACATGTAATAATATTTAACGACAAGTGTTGCTTCTAAGTGACTGATTTTAGAGCTATTCATTTTCCAACACTTTCACATTGCTCTCAGTTTAAAACACATTTAAAGAAACAGTTTAAGGTTATGTATAATTTTAAAAAACATGTTAAAAAAGCCCAGCTTGTAAAAGGATATAAATTTATTATTCCTTTCTTAATAGATAACAGGTTATTGGCATATCATAATTTACATATTTGTCAAATTCCTTGTAGTAAAAATCCTCCAAAACTAATGGCTGAGTATAGAAGAGCCAGAAGAAATTTTTTAGAAAACAAGGAAGGCCACATGAGCCCTCTGAAACACCTTTATCTAGTTACATCTCCTTCCTCTGGTTTCAGGGGAACTGTGCTGTCCTTCACCAGCTGCAGATGTGGCCATATGTGTTAGGTGACACAGACCCACTGAAAACTAGAGTGTCACAAAGGCCTCAAAAAACCCACAGTTTTTAACCCAGGACTTTTGATCTGACAAACAAACTTACAAAAGCAAGAAAGGCTACTTAAAGAGAATGATTTATTTCATGCTATGCAGGTGTCTGAGAGAGTTATGTGGTGCTCTGATTAATAATGACACAGTCTGTCTTGTGTGAAGAAATGACCCGGTCAAATTGGTCCCAATTCTCTCAGCTCATGAAAACCTTGTGGCAAACCTTGCCACGACAAGGAAAGATTGAACAATGGGAACTTTGTGGTTTAAGAAGCAGCAACTTTCCACCTTACTTACTGAAGCTGAAGTATTTTCCTTCTGTGGAAATGCACGTGGCAATCTCAGGCCATCCCTGAAATGCAGGGACAAGAGCTGGCCCCAAATGTTTCAGTAGACCTCTGGCAAACTGCTTCCTATGCAGTTGTTGTCAGGAACCACATAAATACAGTTTCTGAGTGCAGATTTAGGTTAGATATCAGAAAGAAATTCTTCACTGTGAGGGTGGGAAGGCACTGGAATGGGTTGCCCAGAGAAGCTGTGGATGCCCCATACCTGAAAGTGTTCTGGGCCAGGCTTGGATGGGGCTTTGAGCAACCTGATATAGTGGAAGGTGTCCCTGCAGAGAGCATCATAGAATCACAGAATGGTTTGTGTTGGAAGGGATCTCAAAAATGATCCAATTCCAGCCCCTCTGCCATGGGCAGGGACCCCTTCCACTAGATCAGGTTGCTCCAAGTCCCATCCAACCTGGCCTTGAACCACAGCAAGGGAGTTTTACTAGATGCTCTTGAAAGTGCCTTCCAGCCCAAACCATTGTGGTAGTGTTTACAAACCACTTTGTGACCCAGGCTAGACTCAGATGTCCCATTCCAGGAACAGGGGATTCAGAGAGCACCTTAAACATCTTTATCTCTCCCCACAGGAGTTTAGGGCTACAGCAAGGGCTTATGTAAACACAGCTCTTCACACATCACATGTCAACAAGACCCCATCATCCTCTTGTTCTTCACACATTACTCAGTTTCAGGGCTGAAAGCTGGACACAGGACTCAGAGCCTGCTGGGAACAAAGTCACCCTGGTACTGCTGTGTTTTGCTGTTCAAAACAGCAGACTTCTACTCAGCATCAGTGCAGTGTTGTAGTCACACTGTGAGATGTAGGACTACAAACAACTGGCACAGGAAAATTCTTTCCAGTCCTGCAGGCAACTTTCTAGAACTACAAAGCTGTTCTTATTCTACACTGGAGAAAAAAACAAACTCTTTTGAAAACTTTTGATGCCACAAGAACCCTGGTCCATATCTGATTCAGTGAATCTTGGGACCTGCCTGTGCTGTACTCTGGTTGTGACATCAGGATGATCCATATCAGTGTGATTCTCAGACTTATGGCTGCTTTAGGAAAGAGGATTGTTCCTGGTCATTGCAGGCACATGGTGCTGGGAACCTCAGTGGTGTTGTGTGACGCTGTACTGAATACGTGCACAAGCATATGTGGGTGCTGGGATGTCACTGCTGCAGGTAACACAGGGCACTGGCCATGATACATTTCCTACAACCTAGTTTACAATCCAGATCAAAACATGATTTGCTATTTCAAGGAGACTACAATTCTCTCTCCTGCTATTTCTCTCTGTTCCTGTCAGAGATCTTGGACCCAAAATTGATCCTAACAAGCCAGCTCTGAATATTTCAGTGAATATGCCTATGAATATTTCAATTTCTTTGCACAAGATAACCTGTGTTGTGAACCTTCAATTTTTATTGTATCTTGTAGCACCAAAAGCAGTCACCTAAGGCTGTGCAAAGAAAGAATCTCCATTGCAAGGAGCTGGCTAACAAAATAGATGAAAGAAGCAATTTCCTTCTTGTTGACAGAAAAGCTTACTAATTACACAGACACCATTGGTTCATGGGCACAGCACTGTATTTACGGGAATTATTTTAAGGATTTACGCTCTAAGAGGGTCAATGAGCCCCTTCCAGACTGTCAGGTATGCCCAGTGAAGCCTTTGTGCTTCTGAGTGGCAGTAGCACACAGGGGGACCCTCCTGGGGTTGGTGACCATCCTGTGCCCACTCTCTCAGTGACAGCATCTGTTGCTTTGAGCTCTGCATTACCCTCATTTCACTCAAACACAGCTTTCAGCAGCCAGGGGTTGCATTCCATCTCTCCCTGGGACAGGCACAGAAGTCACCACATGTAACCAAATGAAGTCTGAGTACAAGCCCAGGGGGAAGAAGAGCAACAAAGAAATGGGAGATGCTTTCTGGGTGTGCTGTGCACTGAGAGTGCATCTCCAAACACATGGGCCCTGCAGTACAGACAGATTGCAGCCAGATTTTTGTGGCAGTTCCTTTGGGAGCAGAAGCTTCTATTTGTGAAAAGTTCACAAAGGCTGGGAGGGATTCTAACCTAGAAAAGGCACATGTAAGAACACGAACCTGTTCCCATTGCAGTAACTAGATGTTTTGCGTTGAATTTTAAAGATTTTAAGAGATTGTAAAGTGAGGGCTTGGCAATTAAGAAAGAAAATGAACTCTGGTGAATCCTGACCTAATGCTCCTCTTTTCCCCTTCTCCTAGAGTGGGTGGAGAATTTTTTATGAAGCTAAAAAGGCACATAATTTAGAATTCAGGAGAAGAAAGCTGGTTTTTTTTTTTTAGCACGCTGCAGACACCCTGTGGAATTAGCTATTGCAGCAGGTCAACAAGTCAAATAGTTTGTAAGGATTCAAACTGACTCAGATAGTCTTATGAAGACAACCACTGGCAAGAGTAAAGCATTCCAGCTAAAGGAGACAGGGAGAAAATCAAGCTGCCTTCTCCAGACCCAGCTTGTCAGCCAATCTAACCTGCAGAGGGGACAAAGGAATGACCACTGAAGCAGCAGCACAGGAGGAACAGCCTTGGAGAAGAGTGAGGCATCTATTACAAAGTACTACTAAATCTTAGCCACCGTGTCTGTTCTCCTCTCCCCCCCTCGGGATGCTGAAATAACTCTTTTCTTCAGCTCCTGCTCTCAGCCTCATGGGCTGACAGAGCTCTTTAGGAGACAGTAATCTGGTGTGGGAAATAATTTCAGAGAAAAAAAAAATCAAGTTACATTTGGAAGGACCAAATGAATTGTTTCAACACATCACATAAGGCTGCCTCTAAATTAGCATTTTGCTTCAGAACAGGAGTGGGATTTTCAAGTAAATCTCCCAATCATCAATTTACCATGCATTGGCTCTGTTTGCAGAGCTATTTGGATGGCCATGAACTAGATTCCTTTTGGAGAAAATTAAACCAGATGCCCCAGTCTAAATGTTAGCAAACATGCTCCAAACCCTGAGGCAGACAAGACATGATGACCAAGTTGATTTCTGGTCCTCCAGACAGCTTTGGATCATGTGTATGATAGACATATTTGGTCCATGGGACCAGAGTAGGTCTAGCCAGAAATAAGACTCTCTAAGCTTCATGTAGCGTAGCAGAAGTGCCCCAGCATGAGCTGCTTTCAAACTATTCTTCCACTCCTACTCCACTGGTTTGCTTACTGATCTGATATAATCTACAAATTAGGGGTAGGTCTACATATACAGCTTTCCTTCTTTAGTCAAAGGAAGAGAAATGAAGAGAAATCCAAACACGTGGGCATCCAAGTATAAACAAGGAAGGGCAATAAGGGCAGTTTCTGCCTGGACAGGAAACGCCTGGAAATGTCTGTCTTTCTCCATCAAGAAGTGATGGACCTGACTCCACAGGCATTTTCTGCAGGTCAAAGCCATGCCCAGACCCCAGTCCTCTGTGTTCCATTCAAAGGAAATCTCTTGACTAACAGTTAAGTCATAAAATCCTCAAACATGCTACCAGGAAACAAACACATTAATGAAAAGCAGCTCCGGACACAAATTTAAAACATTTCATTTCACCGTTGGATACAGGAGGAAAATGCCAACCCTGGGCTTTCTCTCTTTGCTTTTTGAAAAGAAAAGCCTAAATCCATATGCAAAATAAATTTACTTATTAACTAAAATATTTCTTATCTCAGTCTGATATATTTACGCCTTCATTCTTGCATTCCTTTGGGTTATTTCAAAACTTTAAAGAGAAGACAAATGTTAGAAGTAAAAAGATCTTTTTTACTTTTTAAGATCCAACAGCAAACTAAATGTTAATCTTACATGTTTTTCTAGACTCAGGTCAAATCCATCATCTTTAATCCTCGGGGATCATCGTTCTCTGATTTTTTCACTCAGCCTCCAAATCTTTTTCCTTAACAGAATTTAAACATTCCTTCAAAGTAGCTAAAGAACATTCTTTTTTTTTTTTTTTT
>VXAU01002736.1:1726862-1750901 GCA_013399695.1 Formicarius rufipectus
AAAAAAAACCACAGCAAAACTCAGCTGAGACAGTGGCACAATAGTGGGAGAAAGGCAGAAGTTTGTGTAATAACCTGAATACCTGGACTCAAACCAGTGCTCTAAAAGGTGATTTTGCCTGATGAAAGAACCACAACAGGTTTACCTCAGCCCAGCTATTACTTGTATTACTTACAGTTTTGGCAAGGGAGAATAACAAGGCTGGTCAAGAGAAGGCTGGGACTGAGGACTGTCACGGGATGACAGGAGGCACCCACCAGACAAGGTGACTGAAGTGACATAAGCAGCTGATGGGGCTTCAGAGCTGTGGGGCAGGCAGTGCTGTGGGGCAGAGCAGGGTGCTGGGCTGACCCGACTGACACAGCCTCTGGGGCAGGAGAGGGCAGGGAGAAGTGCTTTCCACATCACACTCTGAATCAGCAAGTAACTCCCCACACTACAATCTGCCCATTGCAGATAACCTGTACAGCAAAACAGACAGGAACTTGCAACTTACAGGAGTTTTTTTCTAAAGGAAAAATCTAAACAGTCCCTAAGAATATTTTGATTATCTCAGGTCTTGCAGAGCTGTGAAGAAATTGAAATTTCTCCTTTAGTGTTTGCCCATTGCCTCTTCAATAGATACAAGCTTCACCAAGCACCCACACTAAATCTGCCAACACTTATTTTCCACCATCTGCATAGTAATTGAACTAGGAGCTGAGTTTAATATCCCTAAATTCCCATTCTGACACGCTGAGGAGCTCCTGGCGCACAAGGTGCAGGGGGTTATTTAGTCTCAGATTATTGACCCAGAATGAAGAAATCCAAGTACCAGCTTTCCTTTCCTCTCCTCCCTCAGCTCAGTGGGTTCACCAATTAAATATTCCCTATCTCTTCAGCAGAGACAGCTCTCCTATCACCAGGTCCATCCACCCTATTCTTAATTGCTGAGAGGGTCTCCTTCCAGCTGAATCCTTACGTGTTGGTTGAATGATGATCTGTGGTTGTTGTTTTCCTTCTTCCTTCACTTTGCCACAAACTGTGCTTTCCTGACACATTCCTGTGTTCTCAGACAGGGTCTCAGTGATTCTCCTTGTCAAAGCACCAGGGAGCAGCTGATCTGTGAGATGAACTTCTCAGATGACCCTCTTCCTCTAAGCAGCCCCAAGTCTCGGTCTGTCCAATTATCGCAATGAAACTGCAATTTTTGCTGCTCAAACTATTCTACATGTACTTGAAAAGTGGTCTGTTTTCTCTGAGGAACCCCCCTTCTGCTTCCACCCAAACAAAGCACTCTTGGAGGCTGTGAAAGAGGCTGATTTGCTGGTGGAGGTGGGGAGGCCGTGCTGTGCATCATTAACTGGTGAAGGCCTTGTTTCTTCACCCCTATAAGCTGCTTGTCTATAAAAAAAATTACGCTACCTTATGCCTTATGTCACTTAGGACTGAATATAAAACTCATCCCTTTGACTCTGCATTCCCAAACAGCACCAGTAACACCCACACAGCCCCTCAGGCACATCTCGGTCCCCCATGGAGCTCCCCCAGACCTCCCTTTCTGTAACTTCTGATACCTTAGGATTTGGTGTCTTGATCCCAAGCTTATCCTGCCAGGCCCACTCATTCCTTCAGAAATACAAAACCTGCAACAACACAAAAAAAATCCCACCTTGGAGCACTGTGTGATAAAATCTTAGTGTATAAGACAATAAAACGTCCCTGGGTGGTGGTAAGCCAGGCAACTGATTCAGCCCCACCACCTCAATGCTAGAATCTTGTTAACCTTTGCAGGGCAGATGTGTGTCTGAGTGTGGTCCAGCACCACACTGCTGGCCAGCTATTGCTGTGGGAACTCTGACATGTCTTTCCCATCAAGCACACTCTAGAGGATAAATCTGATTTGCAGGCAATGATCTGGATGACAGTGAAGCACCACCAGCTCACTCATGTCCATGTAGTGATTCCTCCAAGGCATCCCCTTGCTGCCTCTGTTCACTGCTTGAAAGCTCATCTTTAGAGTCAGGTGAGGCTACCTCAACATGAGTCTCTGTGCAAGCATATGGATACTATAAAAACACCTGTTTGAATAGAATCCAGATAGGAATTGTCTCTGTATCCTAGAGAAAAACAAGCTGGTGATCAGTGTATGCTTCAACCTTCACCCATGGAAATGGTGCAGCGCAGACACAACACAGAAAAACATTCCCATGCACTGAGCCTGGCCTGAATGGGGGATCCTTCCACGTTACGTGGGAGAGAAGCTCCACCAGCCACGAGGATGCTCTCACACCCCATGTTGTCCAGCACCCAACAGGGGAATGGCAGACCTTTGGTGGGTCTGCTCTGTGTGGGTGTCATCAGACCTCCCTCAGGAAGCCACACAGGGAACGAATCCTCTACATGAAACCTGCGGCACAGGCTCGATCTGAGAGGAGAAATTTGGACTCAGACCAGAGAATAGATGGAAATCTGCCCTGCTCTTCAAAGTTGAGGTCAAAACAAGACTTTTCAAAATACATCTTTTCTCTTAAAGAGTGAACTTTTTTCTTTTCTAAGCATGAGGAATTCATCTTTAGTGCAGATATCAAATCTCACAGCACTAACAAAGGAGCCTGTACTATATAGCACAGTTGCTTTTTTATGACTTTATTTTCAGTAGTATGCAATGACACAAAAGTATTTAGTTAAAATAAAACAGTAGTTAGTGTGAAAATAAGCCATAAAATACACTACAGGGCTCATATTTTGTTTAAGATTTACTAAATATATGGGAAAGACAAAAGCTTTGGAGGATTTTCCATTAATACAAAATATTATTTGCTCTTTGTCAAGGGAGAACTCTCACTAAGTGTTTTAAAACACAACATTACCCATCAAAAGCATGAAAGCTTCCTAGATTTTATGAAAGCTTAATAGCTAGTGAAATGCTATTAAAAATAGCAAGTCTCACACTTTACAAATTCTGTAGTAAATTTTAATATGAGGAATCAGATAAACATAATACCCACAGAAGAAGATTCAGGTCTAGCCTGGAGAACCAACTGCCAAAAGCAAGGAGCAGATACCAAAACTGATATGAAGCAGAAACTGAAGCAGGTTTCTCAAGTGCTTGAGCTGACACAAATGCATCAAAACATGGTGAAAAGAAACCAAGTGGTTTAAAATTGTTTTGGCTCCCTTAATAATGATGATTATCATTTATTTAAGCTACATGTTTTTGTTTACTCATCACGCTGTTCAGTGGCTATGAATGGCAAATGTGTGGAAATGTAATTTTGGGGTAAGAATTTATTAACTGTTAAGTTTAGCCCACAGAAAAAATATTGCAATTCAGAATTAACTTTCCAAGTTCACACAAACTCTAGGAAGGTGCTTTCTGTGTTCACACAAACTCTACTTTTATGGTCCAATCATCAGAAGCCCCCCTGTACTTTTGCAGTCAACGTAAGGTTTCTCAGAGTAGTATAGGAAAGAACATCCAGAGGAACACTCAGGCTCTCATCTTCCCTACACTTTTGCCCTCTCCCATCAAGTTATGCAGATACTTGGATGGACATATAACCCCGTGGCAGAAATAAATGCTGCTCCTGCCCTTGCACAAATGGAAATGAAATGCCCCTGACTAATGTCTGTGCTGCTGCAGTTAGGAAGGCAGAAGAACACATTTTTCAGAGGTTTCCTCTTTTCCTCATCTGTATGCATGTTGCATAATGTGTAGTACTTTAACATCAGGACCAAAATTTTTATTATGCAAACTTATTGTGACTATCAAGTTCTCATTGAGCATTAACAAGCTCTGAAATATACCATTAAAAGTGTCACTTTAACTTCAAATTGAAGCCTATGTATCTTTAATTAATAAGTAGAAGTATATGAATGTAGCAGATGCTGCCATTAACTATCTTATCAGGTTAGGGGATGGCAAGAGCTCTTCCCCAGCACTGGCTGGGAGAGCATATTCTCCTTTTATAAACTTGGAAGCCAGTGCACAACCATGTGCATAACAAAGCCCAGAGGAGAGGGCACACTTAATTAGACCTTTTGTCGCCTCTGTGTCTCTGATCTCCACCCCTCTCTACCATGATTTTGCCCTTTTCTTCTCTCGTTCCCATCTGCAGCTGGAATCAAAGGGTGTATGTGGGCAGGATTTCAAGGGGATGGTAGGATGCTTCAGCTGGCTGATACATAGGAACAAATAAGCCACTGGAAGGCTCCCAACGGCTGCAGAGCATGGCCAGAACATGGACAGGAACTGGGGAAAGAAGCATCCTCCTGATGGTTGCTGTTTTCTATCCTCTGAGTCAGTCCCTCACCAATTCTACGAGGGAGCAGACCTGCCTGAGGTGAGGAGGCAAAGATTCAGTTTCTAATCTTCACGTCCTCTGGAAAAACACATCTATCCCGTTGTAAATTGGTTTAGCTAGAGTTGGCCCTGACACAGATGCTTGTCATCCCTTGACCTTGTAAAAAGGGACGGGACATTCAGGACCTTTCTTCATGGAAATCCTAAACCCCTTAAAACTCTCCTGGCTTTGGTCAAAAATTGCGAGGGTTGCTAACGCCTCGGGCACTGGACTTCCCTTGGCTCTTTGAAGAGCAGGAAGAAGGACTGAAGAGAAGCACAGTGATGGTTATCTTTAATAACAGGCTGTTGGTGAAAGGTGGGATAAGCTGATTACAGTGCAGGCTGGGTGTAATTTTAAATAATTGACATAGCACTTAGAACTCATATCAGGATGCTTTTTCACTGTTCATGCATCAAAAGGAATTAAATACATTAAATAAATGTATTGGAGGGGTGAAGTATATCAAGTTGGTAAATGGATACAATCTGATATTATGCAAATTCAGATCAAGTAGCAGGAGATGATTTTGCTTGCATCGCCTCTAGCTAAAAGAGAGAAGTGAAAGGGCACTGTACCTATTCCTTCCTGCCTTTGCTACTGGGATTTGTTAGCTGTATCTGAGAGCCTGCTGCCCTTCAAATCCAGATCAGGACCCAAAATAAGGAGGGGGAGGGGGCAATTTGCTCTTTGCTGTGACCTCAGTAACCCTTGCACCTGGTTGTCCAAGGTCATGTGTGCTCCTTTTAAAGAGGTTTCTCAGTGCCATTTGATCTATGTCAGATATGAAACTAGGAAATAGGAAGATCCCTAGAGCCTTAACTGAAAACTGGAAGTATTAGTAGCTCTGTCTAAGCTCCTGTAGATTGTAGACCATTGAATTCAACCCTGGTATTTCTGTGGGGTATAAAAATTTGTGCCTGTCAAAACTGGCCAGGCATCTGATCTGGAAACGGAGAAGACTTTCAGGTAAAGAAACTACAGCTTCCATTGCTAGTTTGTTCTAGTGGTTAATTTTCCCCATTATCAAATCATAGATAGATTAAATTTCTGCCAACTTTAGTATGGTATTGCCTTTAACAATGTATATGAGCATGCCTCATATGCTCCTGGGCTGCTCTCTGTGTGTATGGGTGTTTGTGTGCCTATGTTGCCTCTTCCCCCTTTTTAAGTCACTTAAACAAAGAAACCTAATGGAAGACACTGTTTGAGGGATGAAGTTATTTCCTTAAGTCTAATGTAGAAAGGGGAATCTAGGCCAGAGAGGGACCTCAGGAATTTGGCTCTTACACATCCTTGTTAGAAAAGCTAGCAAATTTTAATAGTATCTTTTCCCTGGCAGGATGAGCAGGAATTTCAATCAGTCTCTTGTGGTCCCATTGGTTTAAGCATCCGTATCTTGTGGAAGTCAGCAAAGCCAAATTGTTCAGCTAAATTTCTATAATCTACCAGACCACTCCAACATAGTCATGGTCCATTGCTCTAATCTAACATGTCACCAATTTCACCAGCTGGCAAACTCAGCAACAGTGGCATTGTCTGCTTTGCAGATAACGAGCATCTTAATGGGGGACAATTAAATATTCATTTAGGAACTTAGGGGAATTGAGTCACAGGGGATTCAGCCTTCTAAAAAGCCCTATTCCACCAATAATGGCCTTATCCATGTAAAAAGTTTGTGTCTCCAAATTAAGGCTCTAATCCTGGTTACCTCAACAGCTGGTAGAATTTGTCTCTATATTTCTCTCTCCATCCCCTTTGCTGTGCAGGGTTGTACATAGTACGACACAGAGAGAACACCAGTAGTTCTCTCTGTCCAGTTAGACAAGAAAAAGACCAATTGACACCTAAAGAGGGGAAGAAAAAGACAAATCAAAAAAGGACTGAAACAAGGACATTGAAGGGCTTGGGGGTCATTCTCTTGCATTAAATTTCCTTTACTCCAGCTATACTAATAACATTCTCAATACACTCTCACTTCATCTCCAGTTCATCCAATTCTGCTCTGATGGGCAGTTAGTTGCAAAGTATCCCTTTCATGGCACGAGGTGGGTGAGAAAGAGCTTCTTTGTCTTCAGAAAGAAACCATCTCTCCTTTTGAACTACTTCCTTCAACACATAAAAAAGGCCTTTCATCCTTCTTTTAGGGCATCCATTTTAAGCTGGAGTCAGTCAGCTTTTCAAAGTTAACACAACTTGATCAAAACTGAGTTTGCCTTGGAAACTGCACATTAACTAGAATGTGATGTTTGATTAAGGAAGCAGAGGAAAAATACAAGAAAAGTTCTCTGACTCTTTAAATATCTCCTGTAGGAAGCATTCAAGCACTACCTTATCTTCTCTGCAACTCAAAGAGGAGGGAAAGACAATACATTATAGCTGTAATTTAATAACCTGTGAGGGATATGCCAACTCGGATGCTCTTCTGCAAGATGTCTGGCTGATTTTGCAAACTCCTTGTGGAACTACAGCTAATGCTAGAGGAAACTAAGGATGCAAGAAATCTGCTTATACCATATCTTTGTGGTAAAAGCACATTTACCTCATGGCATTTCTACCCTCCAGCCTGACTAAGGGCATTGTGGCACAAAATACACCAGCTAAAGGACTAAGAAATTATTTTGTCTATTGCACCTGAGAAGGTGTTGGCTTGTCAATTCAGCTTTGTAAGGTAAAGGTATATGGATGCAGATATGGATGAACTGGGGAGAAGCAGCCCAACTCATGGAAAACAAACCATCATTTCAAGAGATCAAATTATTTGTATATAGATCATCAAACAGTAAATAATTTTTGTATGCTATTGGCTATAAGCAGGCTGAATTCTCTCAGATAACATGTTAAAATAATTCAGCCACTGAGACTTCTGTAAAGTCACAATTATCATGAGAAAAAAATGAAGTTCATAACATCTTTCTGCTATTACATTCTGGAACTGGTGTACTGAAACATCTCATTCCACTATATTGTACCACTAGCAAAATTTATCCTGGTCTCTATTTCTTCTTTAGAGTACTTTATTGTAGAGAGTGAAAAACTACTATAGATAGAATAGAGATTCTGATTAGCAGAAACACAAGTGATTGGAATCTAGTGTTGCAGTATCATAGTGTGACTATAATAGCATGGGTATTTTAACTCATAAAGCAATTTCTTGATAGTCCTCCAGAGAACTGGTAGCAAAATTAAGTCCCATAGGTTGTCTTAGAGGGGCTGGTAATATCACTGCTGCAAGAGTTCATGTGTTTCAGACCTCAGTGACTTTCTTAGCCCTACTGCCCACAATGTGCTTCTTAAGACAAATATTCCACTGAAGGAGCTAAGCCAATTTCCTGTACTTCAGAGGCAATTTCCTAAACCTTTCTTTAAGAATGGTTAGTGCATATTTTCAGTGATAGGGAAATCTCTTCAGTGCCCAAGCTATAATTTTATTGAATATTCAACTGTAGGTTATACACATTTACAAGAGTGAAAATAATCATGTAATTAAGCTTGCCACCTAAATTATCATGTGTTTTTCTTATTTATGTGGCCAATTCCGTCACTAGAAAGTGATTCTCGAATCACAGTCTACAAAGGCATGCTGAAATCACTACTTTATACTACAAGATCAAAAATGGTCTATCTCAGAAATGCTTTATTGCTCTTCAACCCAACCAGGGGTTTTTAGAGGAGCAAGGAGTGTTGTGCTTCAGATGACTGCCCTGGTGCCAGGCCACCCTTGCCAGGAGGGGCCAGACTGACCGCTGATGTGAGCAGAGATACCTCCCTCTGTTCCCTTTATTTGGCAGAATTGTCCTCACAGCAAAAATGGGCACAATGAGAAGGGGAACGACATGCCATTGTCCACAGAGGGACCTTGGTGTCATCTCTTTTTCAGGGAAAAACTCAGGTATTAGAGGTATGTCCACACTCAAAACATGAGGTAGCTCCCCAGGAGACTCCCTGTGGCAAACACCGCCTTTCCATCTTCCTGCCTCCTTCTGGGAGTGTAAGAAGTACATAAAGCTATTAGTACCCAGAGGAGGGCTATGAAGATGGTGAACAGCCTGGAGGGGAAGTGGCAGAGACACTTGGTTGTTCAGCCTGGAGAAGGGGAGGCTGCGGGCAGAGCTCATCACGGGCTGCAGCTTCTCCCCATGGGCAGCACCGACCGCTGCGCTCTGTGACCGGGGACAGGGCGGAGGGAATGCCTGGAGCTGTGTCAGGGCAGGTTTAGGCTGGATATTTGGAAAGGTTTCTTCCCCCGCAGGGTGGCTGCGCCCTGGTACAGGCTCTCCAGGGAAGCCTGGCAGAGTCCGGGAAGGGTTTGAACAGGGCTCTCAAGCACACGCTGGGATTTTGGAATGGTCCTGTGCAAGACCAGGAACTAGACTTGGACGAGTCCTTCCCAGCTGAGGAGATGCTGTGATTCCGTGATTCCACGGCTGCCGATGCTCGCAGGAGCGGAGCCGCCCGCGCCGCGGATCCGGCAGGACGCAGGGATGCGCTGGCAGCGAGTGCCATCTTGTGGGGACTAAACCTTGGAGCGGGGACACGACCAGCCCGAGGCAGCCGCGGGGCGAGGGGGATGCTCGGCGTGTCCGACGCCGCCGCTGCGGTTCAGCCGGGACAGCGCCCGCCGCCCAATTCCCCACCCGCCTGATCCGCTCATCTCCCTCCCGCTCCTCCCAGCTAACCAGAGCGCAGGGGTTAGAGCAGACAGGTAACAGCAAACTTGCAGTTCAGGCACGTGAAGATGAAGTATCTTTTAGACAAAGGTGCATCAGTCTCCCCAAAACTGCAGGCACACCGCATGGGTCGTTACCAAATCCATAATGACGCCGTTCCTTGAAGTGCAGCCTGTCAAGGTCTCGCCATCCCAGCACGTTTCAAGACAGTCCTTAATTTGGAGTGTAAGGTCTTCATCTGAAAAAAATTAAATCAATCATATTTTACATTTTTTTCACACAAATAGAGAAGCAAACACTAAATCTTTGCATGGCTGGGGCTGAGGAAGACCAACATGCTATGATTTTTCTTTTCTACCAGATGTCATACTTCAGTGGTTTCAGCCAGTAAAGGTGAGAGAAATCAGTGGCATATTTCAAGAGTACATTTTGCTCCTTTTTGCTCCCAGCTGCAATTGTCTATGCACTGTAGTTTGCAAAACTCTCCATCCAAAGTGTCCAAGGAATTCTAGAGTAATTTTGCTGTGTAAGACAGGTCAACCTGAATAAGCAGAGCTGAATAAATCATACCACAGAAAAGTTAAGTGACATTCCAAAAATCATGAAATGAGTAATTGGAACAGCTGACAAAAAGCAGCTCACTGTTATAATCATGCAGTGCATTCCCATCTACCCTCCATAACATCCCAAACATATTCTGCCATTGGGAATACCAGAGAAACATCATGGATATAAATGGGGATATAATTTGTCCAGCTCACATTCTATAGCATTTGTAGATCTCATTTTATAGACTATTTAGCTGCAATTATCCTTCAGTGCTGAGCCAAATGCACATCTGATAAAAGCCACTCTGGGTAACATCCATAAACATGACAGAAAGGGATCAACTTTAACATCTATTTAATACATCCAGGTCGTCTTCCAGCAACACTCACACCAGAGTACCAGCTCCAGAGGCCTTTTCTTTCTTTAAGGCTCTTACCCACTTAGTTTTCAATAAGATGAGACCCACTCGCCTTTGTAAAAGTTTTTTCAAGCCCTCAAGAGTTCAGTAAATCACATCTCTGCTGCAGCTCTCTTGCTGTAATCCACCTCCCCAGTTCACACCCACACTATGCAATTTCTTCACCTCCCTGCAACTCCACAGCCTTCATTTCCTCTCCTGAATGCAGTCACTCATGATCAGCTTGAGCAACTTAGTCTGCTGCTCTAGCCCAGCTAGAAATAAGAGGCATTGGTCTGGCCACTGGTAGGGATGAATTTGACTTCATACCCAGTAGCCAGCCACACTTAGAGACCTCCTACTTCCCACATGGTTCTGGGGAAATCCCAGAACTGCTGCTAGTTTAAACCTTCAAGGAGGAGAACATCATCCCTGTTTAAGGGTTTAGATGTAATTTGACAGCAGCGGGGGGTCCATTTTCCTGGCTAGACCCATCAATCTCATCACTGTCTACTACGCAAGAGCACCAGGAGACAAAGGAAACAGCTTGCAAGCCTGCTTCGTTTTTAATTCAAACCATTTTAACTCCTCCTTCCCCTCATCCTTTCATAAGGCACTGGTCCCACGCCACTGCTGCCTTGGGGTGTTTGTGGTTCCCCCTGAGAGGCTGCTGTGCTGACAAGCCCACTGTGTCCTTTCCATAGGTGCCCTGATGCTTTCTCAGCAGACACATGTTCACTGGAGTGATTCTTCCATACACACCAGCTATGAGACGCTCTGCCATTCTGTGTGGGGAAAATAAGACATTGCAAAATCAGAAAAGCACGTAAAGAACAGAGTCTAAGAACCCCATCCGCCCCTGCAGCCCCTTCCTAGTGGGGAAAGTTCATCTGGGAGTGCACAAAATGTAATGGAGAAATAAAATGCTTTCTAATGCATGACTGGAATAAAGCAGCATGACATGGTTAGCTTGGTGTTGCATTCTGATCAGTCGGATGGCAAAGAGATCATGCTTCACTTAGCCCCAATGCACCCACTGTGTGACAAGTATGAAAAGATACGTCAAAAGGAAAGGTTGCTTTGGGTCCAAAAGACCTTTCTGCCCCTCCCTGCACTCACAAAAGGGGTCCTGAATAAGAACCCAAATGAGCCTGGGGAATATTCATACATTCTTAATTTACCATGACTGCTGCCTACCAGCTCCAGATAAGTTGGATTAATAAACTGCCTTTTGCTTGTGACACCTCAGCATGAATTTTGCATCAGACTCAATTCAGTAAAGTTCACAACTGACACGCTTGCTTTTATGGCAATCCTTTTCAATTGTTTTTTGCACTGGGATGTCATAAAGATGTTTGAGCTTTTTTTCTGGTGAGGAACTGTCTTTTATCTTGAAAAAGAGCTTTTATAACCCACTCATGCCAATAGCACTCTTGAATTAAGCCGGAAGGCAAAGCCCCTAGTCCGTTTATACTATTAACAAGACAGGCATTTTTTAGTGTCAATGAAATCAGTGACATGCTTGCTACAGAGCTGGGCTTGTCACAGCAGAAAATTTCAGTGCAGTGGGGGTGGGGATGATTAAAACACAAAGAGGACACAATGTGTGATAAGATCAGCAGAACCTTTTGGAATCATTAATGCAAAGCAAGTGGATCATGTCCACCAATTAGAGCTTACATGGTACTCACTAAATTTATCAGACCATGAATCTGTACTTCTTTAATTGATAAGCAGGTGGCATGGCTGATCTGCATCCAGATTTGAGGAGGGGAGATAAAAGTGGATGGATAGATGGATGGATGAATAAATGGATGATGTGATTATGAGATGTGTTTATCTCTTAATGACACACTCTAGTTAGATATTACCTCTCAGCAGCAGTTACTCAGGTCAGGGTTCATTCAAAAGATGAATCTCTATTGTAGCTAGATGAAAATGAAAATAGGTTTGGGGAACTATTTGGGAGAGAATTGGACTGCAATCTGACAAAATAACAGAAATCAAAGTTGGCTGGAAGATTTCATTCCTGACCTCAGGTGCTGGCTCAGAGCCATTATAGAGAACCCAGCCCTGCAAAACCTTACAGAAACCAGCTAAAGTCAGTTCCTGAACAGTTTCATCTGTGAAACAGGGAAAACACTACCATAATACTTTTTTCTCTTCCCTTTATCTTTCAGGCCTCTTCAGATGACATGTCTTTCAAGGAAGGAAATGTTCCTTACTATGCACAGAGTTTTGATCTCTCTTGGGGTCTCACACATACTCAAAACCACCTGGCTGGATTGCCAAGACAGAGTAGGCTTACGTGTGCAAAGACCTATTATCCGCCTGCTCTCTGTAGCTACCCCCATTTGCTCCTGGGCTGCATGAAAGGGAAATGGGTGCCATGCTTCAATCCCAAATGCACTCTAGCTGCTTTTTTGGCTTTTTTTTTTTTTTTTTTTCATCTGAGCACAAGCTGGAGGCAGATTGAAGGCCTGCTGTGTGGAAGGGAAACACATTTTCCAGACAGCAGGTTCAAAGTGGCTATGTAGATCCTTCCTCCACAAAATTCTCAAAGAAGATGGAAATCTGGATCTTGAAATGATCTAAACACCTGATGACCCTGAAACATATCATCTTAAATATATGGAAGACAGCCTGGAAAGAGTAAAAAGGTTTCATACATGTGTTCTTTGGATGACTGCTCCTCCATGTTTCATAGCCCAAATTTGATAAAGCATAGTTTGGTTCAACAGCTTATCCCAAATAAGCAACCAAGACTTACATATTACCTCAGAATTGGCTGGGAAAAGTGATTCTTCAGTTACATAAAATGTATTGCAATTACTTTTCTTCCTGTGCTGACAAAGCCAGGTGTCTTAGTTGTTGCCGCCTTTAGAGAAGCAGGAAAAGCAGCACATCTGGAAACAGCTTAAAATCAGCTTTTTTTAAAAACCAGGGCAGAACTTCAGGAATATCTGCAGAGATTAGCCAGACTATGCTCCCTTGCAAAGGGTCAAACCTCCCATTTTTCACCAGGGACAGAGTTCTAGTTTCTGGCCTCTCAGGTGTCCAACTGTAATACCATGACTCTACTTCTTCAGAGCGGATTCTCTGTTGTTTGGGCTGTGAATTAGGGAAAACTGACCCCAGGATTAGCTCAGTTGGTTAGAGCCTGGTGCTAATAATGCCAAGGTTGTGGGTTCAATCCCTGTATGGGCCATTCACTTAAGAGTTGGACTTGATGTTCCTTGTGGGTCCCTTCCAGCTCAGAATATTCTGTGACTTCAAGGGGAAGACAAGATCATTAGATCTACCAAAGAACTCAGGTTTCTCACAGGGCTCAGAGGAGAGGATTGATGCAGTCAGGGATTATCAGCCATAAGAAGGAAAAGGACACAGGAACCCCAGAGACTTTCCCAGGCTCTGGTAACTTTACAAAAACACAATCCTGCAAACCCTGTCCCTTCAAATAACCACGGACCTTCCTGTTAGGAGTAGCTCCTTCCCTCCCTCCCTAGAAACACCATCCTCTGTTTGATGTGCTGTTTCCATAGCAACATTTAATTAATATAAACCCCCTGGCCCCTGTGCAGCACAGGTATTATCTGCAACTACCTTTTAACATGAAATAAAAGCAAGAGGTTCAGCCAGCAAAAGGCCCTGCTCCAATTTTAAGTGTATTTACCACAGCAGAGCAGTGACTGCACACTGAGGAGGGGAAGAGATGCTCTGGCTTTTAATTACATGAGATGTACATAGCAGGTAATTAATATGGAGCAGAGTCTAGAGATGCCTGAGCTTCCAACCCTCTGAGCAGCAGCACAGCACCAGCACCTCAGATGCCACATGTGGGATGCAGCAGCTCCATGCACGGCACAGCATCCTCTGGACATCTCTGCAGATCCCTGGGTACCCTCTGAGGCACAATGATTTGGGGATGAGGACTAGGGCTTACTCCACATCTGTCCCCCCTCAATCCCTCTTTCCTCAGTGTCTGGGAGGTCAGAGCCCAGCTATTTCTAACGTCCCCCACACCCTCTCTCCCCTTTGAGAGCCATTTTAGGATCTCCTGATGGAATGGGCTGCAATTACAGCAAGGCATCAGAAACAAGCTGCTCCTATGGATTATATGAATTGCAGATGTGTGGACACTTTTCTGCTAATAAATTCTGGGCTGTAAATGGATCAGGAATGTGATGTTTTGGTTTCTAAAGATAACAAAGCCTCTGTGTTTTTGCTTATCCTGGCAGAGCACCTTCACAGTCTAGTGCTTCCAGAGAGCTAAGAACAGGTAAGAAGAAATGTAGACATAGAGGAGAAGGCACAATGCTGTCCCTGAGCCACCAAACCCCTCTTCTGATTCCTTTGATTTCACTGTTCGTCTAATTTAATATGAAAGCATCCAAGCAATCCCCTGGAATAAAGGCCTCCTGAGCCAGGGTTGTCATATAATCTTGCACAGCCCCAGGGATCACAGAGATTTTTGGGGAAAATCAGTCTGACTACAAGATACCATCCAAGGAGGCAACACACCACAAGGTCTCCTCTCCTCCTCCCTCTTAATGATTGAATCCTTGCCCTTTTTTCCTGTTAAAGTTCTGTAGGTGGCAGTGGGATTCTTTGAATTCACAAAGGTCCTTAATTTAGTGGTCTGAACTAGACATATAGAGTCCAAATTAAACAGGTGGCAAAGAGTGGTGTTGAGATACCTCTGAAAGAAGGTGATGTTTGGACCCTGTTCTAAAGGTCAGGCATTCCCAGCTGCCTCTAAAAACTCACTCCAGAAGCCAGAGAAGATCTGTCTCTCTTTTATGTGTGAACATGGATTTTCATTCACATCCCTTGAGTTTTCTGGTCTCCTGTGAGAAGGTAAGGTAAGCCAGAAACTTCAGGGAATAATTAATATTTTTCACCTCAAATTCAGCACTGGGAGAAGCAGGTTTCAGTCTCTCTCTCCCTGGGGGATGGAAGGGATTTGCTCTGAGTGTCAATTGTTTGATTTCATCCTGGAATTCAGAATGAACATCTCATTTATCTGAAAAATCCTGCTATGCCAGAGCTTCTCATCAAGTCAAACTGTTGTGGCATGTTGCTTACCAAATTGGTTTCCCTACTGAAACTTAATTCTCAAAGGTGTAAAGAGAAAGAAATTAATCCAGTTTGAATTTCACAGTGAACAATTTTTGGACAGAAAATGGTTTTACAGTGGGGAAAAAAATTACATTTAACCAGTCTTTATTGGACATAATGCATTTTAAAAAATTGAAGAAATTTAAATTACAGAAAAACATAAATAATGGAATTTGGAGTCAGTAGCTGAAAACGGTCTTTCTGGTTGTCACTGAAATTCAGCATAAGGTAAAGAGAGATTTGCATGAATATGGTACTTTATTTTCCTCACGATTTTCACTGTCATGGAGAAAACAGGAAGGAGAAGAAAAGGTAAACTTTCCCACTTCGATGCAACAATATCTGCTCTCCCAGGGCCCTGGCAATAGTCTGTTTGTTAATCCCCTTGTGAAAAAGCACTTTGAAAGTGCTTTGAAACTCTCCTATGGGACACAGAAAAATCAGCAGCCAAACAACAGACCCCAGAGACTCATTTCTGTAGCTGAAACAACACTCTAAATCTCTGTTACTTCAGCTTTATGAAACCATTATTATTTACTAGTACATAATATTATTGATTTGGACATGAGGTGATAGAAGAACTAATGCAGGCAGGCAGGGCTGATACGGGGCTGGCAGCTCAGTTTAAGTTTACAGTAAGCACTTCTGAAATCAGCCTAATTAACAGTGACACCAGCGAGCATCTGGACCCTGCTGAGGGTTTGGCAGAGATAAGCTTAAAGCTTTACTTCTCAGCAGAAGAATTCAAGGAGGTGTCTGTACGTACTGGTGGGATGTCAGGCCTGAAGAAAAATAATTGAAGTAAATCAGTGAGAACAGACCTGTAAATTCAAACACATACCAAGTACTGCAGATTTCAGCTAGAAAAGCTTCACAACCAGAGCGCAGAGTCTGACTGCATAGAAGGATGAAAATTCAAATTATTTGAATATATGGTGCTGTATCACATACAAGGGCCAGAAAAGTGGAGGAATCTCCAGCCTGAGGGACATTCAGAGCTCAGCTGCACAAGCCCCTGAGTAAGCTGGTCTAGCTGAGCTTGTGTAAACTGAGTGTTGGGCCAGATGACTGCCTGTGGTCTGCTCCAGCCCAGACTATTGCATGACTTGAAGACTGTATCACTTCTATGTGCCAGTTCAAATACAGAGAACATACTTAACAGCATAAATACCTTTTTTAAAAAACCTTAAAGCTTCAGTCCTCCGAATTGCATGTTAATATGGGTATAGTAGCCTTTTAGGAGGCAGCATCCCCCAGTCTGCTTATAATGTTATGGTCCCTTTTTTCTTGGTATTTTTGATGCTTCTTAAATTACACAGCCTGCCAATGACTAGCAGGTTGTCTCCAGCAGGTGTTAATACAGCTATTCGAATGCAGAAGCTGGAATTCAAAGGGCAATATTGGCAGGTGATTATTCACAGGGAGAAGTAAAAAGACTCTTAGGAAAGAAACAGTGTCCAATTATTTGGTTGCAGCATGTGAGAGTATATTTTGTAATGAAGTCTTAAATCTTTGTAAGGTTTCTTCCTTAGTTATGAAGCAGAAATTGAAACACATTTCAGAAGACCCAGGTCTGAAGAAGAGAGCAGGGTATGGACTCTTTAGGAAGAGAGTAGTGCTTTTCCCTTGAGAAGAGGGATCTCACAGCAGGAAATACCTTTTTTTTCCCCTCTGTCACATATTCAAATTGCTGCAGACACCCTTTTACTCACTGCTTAGCATAGATTTTGCATAGGGTCATGTCCTTTGACTGACAGAGCTCAGGAACAAAAATAAAGCAGGCTTAGGACAACATGGGGGGGGTGGAGACAGGAAAGGATAATGTGAAAAATACTTTAAATTACTTGGATTTGAAATCTCATCTAAAATCAGCTTCTCACCTAAACCCACAGATGTGGCTGCTGGAGACTGAACTGGCCTGTTCTCTTCAGCACAATAATGCTGCACCACCACCCAGTTTTTAAAATGGCAAGGGATTTGGCACACATATGGCAACAATTCAGTTCTACAGGTTCCTTCTTTCCATCATTTCTCTCGTCATCAGCAACAACAGAAACCAAGCAGGCAATTTTAATGCATCTAGGGTTTCAAACCACCCATCTGGAAGAGTATTGTATAGCCTTGGATGGGAGGTGCAAGTGAGGGATAGTGGGGAAGAAGATTTGTTTGATTTTTGGACCATTGGCTTTGGCGTTGTTCATAAGCGGTTAAAACAGTTGCATGGAACTTGGACATTGACACTTTTCAGATATGCATTTTTATGTAAATCTAAAATAGAAATGGGGGGCTGAGTTGGGAGTTTGGGTGATTTGTGAAATGAATGTTCACCACTAGAGGACTCTACAGCAATAGTTAATTGTCTCTCTTCTTCATTTTTTTTTTCCCTCCTCCACTATATGCTCCCTCTGGTAATCCTTTCTCTGAGGACAAGAAAAGCTGCTCCAGAAGCCCCAGGTGCTGAGCCTTGGCACTCCTGGAAATGTGCCTTTACAGCCCAGATTTCGAAACAAGTTCTCAGACAAAGCTCATTTGGAGTCATTGAGCTTTTTGCCCTGTTTAACATGGAGAATAAATGACCCCGTTCTCAAGAAAACAACTCACATGTTACACTGCTGGGAAGGGGGATGCTGAGGGCCTCCTGGGATCACCTTTTCATTTCCTGCACTTACCCGTGCCAGACAGAAGGCATTTGGGCTCATGGAGGTGGACAGCCCAGGGACACAGACTTCAAATCCTAGGAATGCGTAGGAGGCACTGACGCAGTGCTGGGGCTGAGTCACAGCAAGGCTGTCTGTCCTCTCTTTCTGCTCCTAACACGATGCTGTCAGGACCCCTGCCCAGCTGGAGCTGTTCGCTGCTTCCTCTGGAGTCCCTTGGCTCCACTCGATACCCCCAAGCCAAAGAGGGCAGCCAGAAGGCCTGTTGTGCTCCCCGGTCACACTTCCTCTCTGCCTTTCTCAGATTCAAAGGACGGCAGAAAACTGGTCATTGATGGATAAATTAGGGTTTTTAGAAGCACTTTTGGGTTTTTTCTTTTCCCTCTGGAACCACTCAGAAGGAAGTCTGGGTCTAAAACACAGACATTTAAACTCCAGGCAGCTGGCCAAAGTCTGCATCTGCTCTCGGACTGGGAACACTGGAAAGTTTCACACTGGGTCAGCAGCAGCCCTGCTTGGAGCCCTATGTGCTGATACATGTGCATGAGCTGACACCAGGTCTCCAGCTGTCCTTAGAAAGCTGAGACCTTGTGATGTTTGCCATTTGTCATGTCCTTGGGCTCCAGCACTGGAGTCAGCTGAGTCCAAGGCTTGTGCTGGCAGGATGGTCTCACTTAGCACAATCTCATGATGTGAGAACATCTCTCCTTCAGCCAGGCTGCTAGATCTCCCAATCCTACCAGTCCACGGGCAAGGAACAGCAGGAAGATGACAGCTTTGCACCTTGGATGCCTCAGCTTTCATCAGAGGAAGGTAATGCTGGAGATCCATTCCTTGGACTGCCTCTGAAGAGCAGGGAGCAACCCATCCATCCACCTGCACTGCAAAGGAAGACCTGACTCATGCAGCCCCCTGCTAACACAGTTTGGCTTGGGCTTGGGCAACCTCCAGAGACAGAAGCACCTTTGCACTTGGCCTTCCCTGATTTCTGTGGCCTTGGACACTTGCAATGGGTGCCTTTCTGCAAAAACTGCTCCCAGTGGCTGCTCCCACCATGTACTGCAATTACAGTGCTTGGGAGAAGGCCAACTGCAGGTCAGCATGCACAAGGGTACAGCCAGCACTTCCATCACTACAGAAGTCTTTTCCAAACTAGTGCAGAAATAAATCTGCTGTCGATGAGCTACAGAGAGTCAGCAAATCTCCAAGGTTTCTCTCAAAGACACAGGATGGGGGTCATGATGTTTAATGGGACACAGAGCACACTCAAAGCCCACGAGAGGCTCTTCAGAGCCAGATTGCCAAGTTGGGGGCTCAAAACTGTGACTGGGGTGGGGGGTGCGCACAGCAAGCCCTGGAATAAGGGTGATCAGAGCCTACAGCTTCATCATCTGCAGCTAAGTCCTTTGCGAGGAGGACCACTTTTACTTCTAGTTGCCCTGAGGTTTGTACCAGACCAGGATTTGACATCCCTCTGAAACAGAATAGTGCTGAAGGCAGAAATGGTTTGGGATCCTGCTATGTTTCTCTTCACCACTCCTTGGAATTGCTGAAAGTTGCCTCAGTGCCAAGAAACTGCTTCCTTTACTGCAGCTCTAAGTCACTTGTTCCAAAATGCCTTTGATCTCCAGTGATTTTCTGGCAATGTTTGGAAAGTATTGTTTCAAATCAGTAATGACCCCTGCTTATTAACATCTTTTAGGTGTAAGGGACCTGGGTGTTGTTTCACCCCCTGTGGAATGTTTCCAGGGCTATTGGAAGGAGGGTGTGCAACAAGGGAATATTTTTCACCATTCTCTTCTTTACTTCCTTCGAGTTTCTGTGGAGGGATCAGTTATCCTGGGCAAGGTGTATGCTATTGATGTTTCAGATTCTGCTATCCTCATTTGTGGTACTTGCTATAAGATCTCCACTACTCTTTAATCTTGCCACACCTCAGCACGTCAGAGAGCAGCCAGGGTAGAATCTGATTCCATTTTTTTGCTAGAATTATTTCCTTTGAAACTGAAAACAACAAAATCACTGACCACTTGCAAAGGAAATCAAGTGAGTCTTCGACAACTGCATTTTTATTTTGAATGGTTTGGATGATTTCTGCACGGGGAAAGACTCTGGGTTACCCTATCACATTATGTGCTTAATTTGGACTTGGTCTAGTGAGGATTTTTGGTAATTTTTTATCTCCTTCGCTGTGTTTTTCAGGATCGAGTACACACAGCCATTGTCCAGGGGATGGGCTACGGCTCCCTCTGAATGCCTAATTAAGCTCCGATTAGCATTTCTTCTAGGAGCAGATGCAGCTTTTCCAGCCCAGCAAACAATGCCATCTGTTGTTCCCTGGCTGGAAGTTCCATCCCAAAGTCTGCTCTGCTTCTATATTTAATTGTGAAGTTTCCTGCTGCCAAAAAAGTAAGATCATTTAAATTTGGCATCAGGAGGAAAAGGCGGAGAGGGAGGGAGATTGGATTTTTATTGTTCCTGCAGGGAATGCTAAATTGGTTTATTCTGACTGACAGCTCTGCAGCCTGCCCTACTGTGCAGGACAAGCCAAAGGGTGAAACCTTTGATCAACACTCACACTGCCACTTTGCATCCTCTCCTTGATGTCAGGGCTGCTTCTGCTGGGAGTCTTCACCAGGCTTTCCTACCCATGCTAACACCAGTTCCCTGGCTGGATGACTTTGGGGTGATAGCATGGTCCTCGGGCACTGGCACTCATAGCATTGTGCTGAGACCTTCTCTGAAGACTTTTGGCATTCACAAAGCAGGAAAGTAATCACAAGCAACCTTGTCTATGTTCCTAAGCCTCAGGAAAATGCTGAATTTGCATGGCCTTGACCAACCTGCTGTGACTGCCAACATGGAAGCCAATTGGAGTACTGATTTTTGGGCATTTGTCAACTGGCTTCTGACTTGAGACCCACTAAACTAATTTCACACAGACCACTTAGAAGCCATTAGCTGGTTGTGACATGACCTGTGATGGACTGCAAACAGAGACCCAGAGGAGAAAACACTAATTTTATTATTTAACCTTTCAGAGAGTGGGGTGTTGTAGGATGGAAAGGTTCAGGGGAAAATAGAAATAGATGCACAGACGTCAACAGGGTTTTTTGGCCAGATTTCATCCCTTCTGCTACTCCTCTGAACATCAGCTACTTAGTCAGCTACCTCAGGAGCTACATCTATGATATAAATGGATAAAATCACCTAGTGAATTTTGGCTAGGGTAAATCTTTTGACTATTCATCTTTGGGAGAGTGACGATTTAATGGGAATCAGGCAATTAGTGATGATTTCTGTAACAAGTTAAATCAAATGTTTAACTTTACAAATGCTTCAATTTTCCACCAAAATGAATGTTATCCTGAACATATATTGCCAAAGGGTAAACACTATTATTTATAACTTTGTTGGTTTTTTTTTCCAAAAATTTTTTAAAAATTAACTCTTCCCTTTGATGGTTCATGATGAAGGAGGGGATCTCGGTCAGCAGTTTCCCAAATTATTCTCAGAATGCCAACAAGTTGCAGAATCCTGTCTCTCCAGCTGGCTGACATCAACTACACACCACATATATCAAACCAAAGGTCAATGCAGGGCATGATTTGTTTAATAATGCAAGAGAATTTCCCCTTTACACTGAAATCATAACCACAGCACTAGTCCCTCAAAAACCCTCAGGGATGCTTGAGGCAAGTACCATATGTAAGGAGTGGGTATTAGCATTCATCATAAATTAAGCTTCTTTCCCCTATGTACGCCTCGTTCTTAAATCCTCTTTAACAAGAGATTTAAAAACATTTTAAAACGTCTGCCAGGGCTTTTTTCCTCTGCTATTAAGCCTTCCCATTGTGCTGCCCCTGCCTTCTGGGAAGTCTGGCTCCCCATCTCCTTCACGGTGAGCACCCAGGTGCCAGTCTGTATGTGTGCTGTGCCCATCACTGCCATATCTGACCTTCTGCTGCTCCCTCGGAACAAAAGCTGGTATCCTAATCCCATCCCCTCGAGCATCCTAACACCAGATGTGTGCACTACTGCAGCACAGGATGTTTCCTGCAGTGTTTCCTGGGATTGCCCTTTGTTTAGCTCTGCCACAGACGGGGGAGTGAGTGAGTTACGCGGCTCAAAAGCCGGTGGGTGGGAGATTAGCGACAGACATCATGTCTTAGAAGCGTCTTTTCTGGTTAAGTTTTGCAGGGAGCTCTGCTGAGCTTTGTAGGTCCCCATTATAAGCAGCTACCAGAATTCTCCCTGCTGTTGTAGGGGACAGGCTGGGTTCACACACACAGGTTGCTGGGATGGCATTTTGCTTTTGTAGTAGCACTCTGAAAGTGCTTCGGAATTAAGAAATATGGCCTTGCTTTCCCCCACAGCTCTTTCATACTCTGGAGCAGCTGGGTGGAACTCAGCAGGAAAAGGGAAAATCAATTTAGTCTTTCATGTTGTTGAAGTTTAACAGATGTGTTTCAGGATGCCACCACACCCGCCTCTTGCACAAAGTCCTGTTGTCTTCCTGAACAGCTCATTAAAGTCATTAGCAGGCTCCAGGAGAATTGTCAACCTCTCTAAGAGTAGCTGTGCTTGTAGCTGGGAAGACAGCAGCACTCCAAGAGTTAATCTGCAATGACCTGGAACAACACGGATCCAAAAACCAGGAATTTGATACAGTTCACCATCTTTAGCATACTTTCTTATTTACCATGCACAGCTTCTGCCAGCTGTAGCTGACCTTCTGTTTCCAGCTGGGAAGAGAAAAAGGGACTGTATTTTCTATTGATTGGATTTTTTTGTTTCAGTACATCCCCATAGCAGCAACCTTTCACCTCCTCCCATGCTCGCACGGCATAAAATTGGCCATGCAAGGAACTCTTCAATGGAATCACTGCTGTGAAACCGGGACAAGCAGTGGTAGTTACTTCGGTGGGAGAGTCTTCCTTCACTAGGTCGGAAGGAGAAGTCCTTAAATAGGCCATCCCTGGGGGTACGGGAGGTTTGGCACGCTTCCGACCTGGATGTTCCCACCCAGCTATTATCTGAGGAGATACACTTAACAGAACTCTTAGTTTTTCACTTGAACATTATTGCAGAACATTTCTGACTGAGAACAGGGAGAAGGGCCCTGGAGACACGGGGTCGTGGGAG
Organism: Formicarius rufipectus; assembly: GCA_013399695.1. NCBI lineage: Eukaryota > Metazoa > Chordata > Aves > Passeriformes > Formicariidae > Formicarius > Formicarius rufipectus. The sequence goes on from VXAU01002736.1 coordinate 1,749,724, forward strand.
AAGATGAGGCACAGCTCTTCCCTGTCTCCTCTGTGTATTCAAAAAAGCTTTCAGCTTCTTTTCTCTGTCAGCTGAAACATTCCACACACCGCAGGGAAGGCACGACCACGGGAAATCATTCCACGGGTAGGTCCGCAGTTACCTGCTGTGCCTCGCTGCGGAGCAGGGCTTGGAAAGCACGGGCGGGATCTGAGGCACCGCCGTTTCCAGCTACGCTTGTGCCAGGTGAAAACATCGCTGTTTTAAAAGCCTTATCGCCTCCAAACGAGTTTCCCTGGGTCGACCCACGGGTGTTGACGAAGGGCGACGTTCCAGGTGCCCCCGCTGCTCCTCCCGTGTGCGGCACAGCCCGCCGGCTGGTGCCCCCGCAGGAACACGGGCAGTGCGCGGTCCCCGTGTGACCCCGCGCCGCGCCTCCCCCTGCGGGCACAGGGGCCACGCGTGGGCTTGGTGACCTCCGCATTCCCGGCGCGCCCCGGTCCTGCTGAGCCGGGCCATTTCACACATCTGGCCGGACTTCAGGCACAGTTTTGCTGACTTTCCCCGTCCCGCCGCCGGCGGCGCGGGTGGGGGACAGGTCAGGGCATCACTCCGCGGGATGCCGATGCTGCGGGATACACGGAGAGGGAGGGGCGGCCGGGCAGCGCTGACTCGGGGGAAGGTGCACAGGCCGGGACAGAGGGCAGGGGTTCGTGGCGTGGGGCTGCCTCGGGTGTCTCCCCCGGGAAAGCGCCCGCGCCGGAGCGGCCCCACCGGGAGCGGAGGCGGCGCGTCCGGGCTGGACCGGCCTTTAGGACCCGGGGGCGTCGCGGCTCGCCCTCGCCCCGCCCCCGGGACGCTTTTCTCTTCTCCTATTGGTCGTAGCTCCAGGAGGGGGCGTGGCAGAGTGGTCTCGTCACGGGCGCGACGCCTGCTGATTGGTGGCGGCGGCGGCGGCTGGTCCCGCCCCCGCGGCCCCACGCGCGGCCCGTCCCGCCCGGCGGGCGCATTGTGCGCNCACGCCGCCCCCGCCACCCCCGGTCCGAGCAAGGGGTTTGCGGTGGGTTGGGAGCCGGAGGGTGAGGGGGGATGTGCCGGACTCCCCAGTGCCGCCCCCGGTACCGGGGCTCGCCGGGTCGCGGAGCATCGTGTGCCACGGCGGGGGGGAGCGGCAGGGAAGGGGTGGAGGGGGGGACGGG
>VXAU01002736.1:1750981-1852712 GCA_013399695.1 Formicarius rufipectus
GGGATGTGAAAGTAGGGTGGTGTTGCTTTTTGGGGTGGTTTTTTCCCCCCCCCCCTCCTCTTTCGTACATATATATATATGTATGTATCAAAACGATGCTCTGAGGGACACAACTCCCATGGCCTCTGATAAAATCGGTTCGAGCAGCCCTGTCTGGAGAAGTGAGCAGGTTTGTGTGAGTGACTGAGCTGAACTGACAGGAGAAAAAACAGTTCTTCCTCCCCCTGCTGTCCTCACAGTCCCCTTGGCGTTTAGAAAAGTTAAAAGTCTGTTCAATAGTTGCTCGTTTGTTCTTTGTTTGTTGGAGGGGGTTTTTTTCTTTATTTTCTCTATCTACTGGTAGTTGTTCAGGTTGGGGGGCTCAGATCTGCCACATCTGCGCCTGGAAATTCCGTGTCCAGCCCTTCGCACGGGCGCCGAGTGCTCTGCTGGCCCCGTGCAGAGCCCCAGTGTCCGGACTGTGCTCTGTTTTCCTCTGCTGGCAGTCGCTGCGTGTGTTCCCTTGTGATCTGCGGGACTGCCTTCCGCAGGCCGGGTGCCGTGTAGTCCTCCCCCCAACAAACCTCCTTCTCTGCAGGGCAGACCCAGAGCCGCAAGGGAGACAAGCTGACTCTGTAACCTTTATACTTTGGCAACTTCTCTTGTCTTTCCCTCTTCCTTCCTGTGTCTTGTGACACTGGTTTTTATTGAACTCACCTTAGTAGCAACCCGAGATGTGTGTAACACACCCCACGTGTTCTGGTGGTGGCCAGCTGCTGCTGTTAGCTCAGCTGCTCTGGTGACAGGCTCTATTCCAGAGTTCTGTGCTCTCCTCTACGTTCGATTCTCTGTCCGCCTCTCTAGGGGACGGACTCCTGAGTGCCCTGGCTCCTTTCCTGGGGCCTCTCTGTTTTCCGTGTCCTCTTTGCTGTTTTGGGTCAAACCTTATCTGAAAACACGTTTTTTGTATCTTAAACCCCAGCCATCTGCCCTGGTTTATCTCTGATAAGGCTGAATAAAGCACTTGGGGAGGAGGCGTAGGTGAAAGTTTGCTCTGCCAGCAGGAGGGTGTGAGGTGGGCACAAGGTTCTCGGGGCTAAACTAAAGTGAAAATTGCTGCAGAAATAAATTGGTTGCACCACAATATAACCATGGGAGACTGTAAGCAGCTTCAGCACTGAGGAGCTGAAGAACTTCCCCCCCCCTTTTTAGTTTGTTTTCTCAAGTATTTGAGGATTGTTATCTGAAGTCCTCCTGCCTCAGTGTGTGTTCGGAGTGTGGTATTCTCTCACGCTGTGTTTGGGGCAGATTCAAGTAGCTCAAGCAGAGAGGATGGTGGATCAGATGTGCCTTGGGAGAGGAGATAAGGCCAGTTGAAAAAAGGTTTGACGGAGCTGGGCAAAAAAAAATTGTTAAGGTGAAGCTTGGGAAGAGATGACAAAATGTTGCATGACATGTAAGCCACACATGTAAAAATGAGCATTTGTCTGATATAGAATACAGTCCCTCCAGCACTTGACAGAGTGCTGGCCATGGTCTGGGGTGGGGACAAGCAACGTGCACCTATCTCTGTGTACATATGCAAATGTGACTTATGATAGCATTTCTGTCCCTGTGGTGGTAACCAGCCTCTCCCAAAAGCCTGCAGGAGTTCGGGTCCCTCTGAGGAGCCAGAGCAGGTTTCGGGCAATGTTCAGAAGGTGGACGAGTGAAACAGGAAGGGCAGGATGTGGCCATCTGTGGAGGTGGAAGGGGACAGGCAGCACTTTGCGAGGTGGGGAGGGAAGTGGCAGCGTTACAAAAGAGTGTTGAGCAGTGCCTTGGCTTGGGTGTGAGTAGGTGGAGCAGGACAGGGAGAGCTGGCCCGAGGTGTCCGTGGCTGCTGATGCTCAGGGACTGTGGAAGGGGCAGGTTTGAAGCAGTGTCAGCACTGGAACTGAGGGGTGGATTCACTCCTGTCTTTTACAGATTGTAATTGAACTGTGGTGTCTCTGGCACTGCTGAAACAGTGGCTGCAGGAAGGCTGGCTAGGAAGCATTTAGCTGTAACAAGCTGCCTCAAGCCCCTGGCCTGCCCTTTAACCACCAACACATCGGTCTGTCTTTGCTTATCAGCTTTATATCCCTGCAGTGACTGTTACTATCACTCCAGCCTGTACAGGCAGCTCTGTCTTCTCTGCATCACTCGAGCCTGGGAATGTTGCATGTCCCGTAACCACTGTCTGCTTGCTGACCATTAGACTTTGCAAAGACTACCAGGTTTATATAGCAGCCTGTCAGATTGTGGTGAGGCGAATTTATTACTGTACCACACTGGCAATCACTCTGGTTTGCCTGCAGTGTGTGCACAGATGCCCAGGACAGCCTGGGCTGCTGCAGTGCTCCCACCATGGCCCACAACTTGCAAGCTGAGTGTTTGGTTTGCTGCTGTGTGAGCACTGAAATGGAAAGATCAGAAATGGGTGTCAGATTTGTTCCTTCTGTCCAGAGCCAGAGGGCAATGAGCTAATATCCTGCCATGCAGCCCCAGACCCTTCAATATCTGTCACTACTTTACAATCCAGCTGGGAACGGCTGTCCTCCATGCCCATCAGCATCAGGGGCTAATTGGTTCTGAAGGCATGAGGGCCTCCCATCTCCATGGCTCTGAACTCCAGCCAGAATTGCAAATGAGCAAACCAAACCTGGCAGTTGTACTATGATCTCTTGCCTGGCAGGGGAGTGGGGAAGTCAAAACAAAAGCCCAGCTTAACTGGCCAGGCCCAAAATTGAAATCCTGCCCTGACAGCAGGCAGACAGACCTGTTTGGTATGAGTGTCCATGGCTTATGGTTAGCCTGGCCACCAGAGCACTCTGCTCTGCCAGCCTCAGTGCCGGGAGCCAGGCACAGAACGCAGAGAGTGGGAGGATCTGAATATGATCTCCGGAGTCAGCAACTGCCGTGGTTATTCTGGCATTAATTTGAAGTATACCACATCTCATCTCCTAAACTCTCCCTGGGAAGTGGCATGTGGTTCCTCTGTACTTGAAGCACCAAGGGCCTTTTGCCTTTGCAGCACATTAGTGAGTTGGCTTGCTTGAAAAGGACTTTATCCTGCCCAGATGGGGCTGGGGGAGGTGCTGTGATCAAGCAGACTATTTCCATTCTGGAGCCTTTTTGAGTATAGTTTGGGAGAGGGGATTGCAAACGCTTGCCTGCTCTGCAGCTCCCCATTCATTCTGCAAAGCGACTGTGACTGATCTGGCAGAATGAGGGGTATTCACGAGCAGAGCTGGAGGGCAGGCAGGGAGGACAAAACCCCACCACAGCCTCTGAAATGAATCACAGGCTCTGAAAAGATCTGCTGGCGTTAAGGCGTAGCAGTGAAAAGCTATTGTCTGGAGCCTGGACTGTGGCTAAAAGCATTATTTATCCCGATTTGGGTAGTGGTTGTAAGAGGGTGTGGTGTTCCCAGGAATGGCAAAGCCAGTGTGCTTAGTGATGAACGTGAACTTTATTTGATTGCGTCACGGGTAGCTCAAGAAGCTTTATGGAGTATCTCAGTTGCAGAGTAGCGAGTCCAATACCTAGTTTGCAAATAAAACTGCATTTATTGTGTGCTAAGTGGATTTCCTACGGGTGTTTTACCCGGTTTGGAACATGATCTCCTTTGGCTCAGATTAGTTCATGTCATAGATTTGAGGCACTACTGCCCCTTTTACCAGAGCTTTTGCAAGGCTAAACAAGAACCTCACTAATTGGTACAGGTTGGCAATACTGTTTTTGTTTTCTGTGGCAAGTGGCATTGAGTAGATTCTTGTGGTGGCTTTGGGCTCAGAGTGGGGCTGGGGTTTAAAGGGAGGAATGGTGGGTACTAGTGAGCATGGGATATGAGGATATGAGTGGGATATGAAACTCATACCGAGTTTCTGAGACTGAGTTCCAAAATGTTCAGATATATACCCGGATCTTCTCCAGACAATCTGATTCCTGGAGCCTACAGAATTGGGCTTGGAAAACCTCCCAGTTTCTGTCTAAGCCAACAGAAGGAGCCTTTCACATGGTCTCTCTGTTTTCTGTCTAGGATGTACAGGCTAGACTAAGAAGTGAGAAAATGAGAAGAAATGATAAGGATGCCTTCCATTCTCAAAGTCTGTGGCAAGATCAGAAATTCTGCGCTGGGGGGATGGAGTCAGCTGCCTTTCCTTTGCTTGCCTGTTTGCAAATACGATGAAACATCAAGAGTTTGTCAGGAAGGGCAAATCCAGAGCGATACCCTCTGATTCATGGCAGGTCTGAATTCCAGCGTGCCAAATCACAGTTGCGTCTTTGCTGTGTTAGTCATCCTGAAGAGAACAAGAACAAATTTGTCTGGCACCAGCAAACCACTAAATTCACCGGGGTTGCTGGAGATGAACTCAACTTGCTAGAGAGCAAAGTCTGAATCCAGGCACACAGGAGCATGGACAATGTACAGAGCGTGCCTGGGAGATGATGTGGTGAAGGTCCTTTGCTGCCCACTTGGCAGCAGCCCAGGATCCACGCTCAGCAAGTGTGATGCTGCACTAAATGCCAGGTGCAATTTAATTCCTTTCATCTCAAGCACTCTTTACAGAAGGGCATTATTAGTATTGAGCATTTCAAGCAGCTCCAAGCTGTATACTTGACAGTCCACTGTGTTATGCAAGGACAGGAAAACCATCTGTGAAAACATCTTTACATTGGTTCCTTTCCTCTTCTTGTTTTCTGTCTCACTCCCCCACCATCTTTTCCTGTTTTCTGCTGAGTTTTTTCTGCTTTTGAAGCTCGAGCTGTCTGAGTACGTGAATGTCTGCATGTAACAGATCCCCTTTCTCAAACCTTTTGATGCTCTCCAGTGCTGGGAAATCATGACTGAAACAGCTGTATCTGGCTCTGTGTTTGACAGTGTGTTTTCTCACTGCTGTTTCTCCTAAGCGGCTTTGCAAGTTGCTCTTCCCTCTGATGAAAAAACAGTAGGTGACTTTATGTTTCTATTTTGCTACTCTCTCCAGTAAAAAGGGGGAAGTCTGTTTTATACCAGTAATTTTGGCCTGGGATAGCACTGCTGGCCTAAGCACCAGGTGGTGGAGTCAATGGAAGTGTTGGAAAAGTACCGATATTTGGGATGAGGGAGCAGGGGCATTTGCAGTGGGTAGAGTGTTGATCCTTCCACTTCCAGGGAGAAATTGAACTTCGGCTGAGTTCAGGATGCTGTTTTCACCCCACAGTGTTGATAGTGTGAAACTGGAGTGAGAATAAAAGTGGATCTTATTCCTGTTGTCTGTTCCTGCTCAAGCTGGGTCTGCTGTGGTTTGGAAGGAGTGACTCTAGGGTGTAGTGCAGCCCATCCGTGGAGAGCCCATATGTCTGACTTCTTGGGAACGAATCTCTGCTGCAGCATGAGCAGCTTATTCCAGGTCTTCTGAGCTGAGCCAGCAGGGAACATTACTGCTTATTTATTTACTTATTTACAGCTTTTAATAGTTCATGGTTGAGCTGGGCAAGAAGAAATGCATTCTTGTTGCTGTTCCTCTGATTGGCAAACAGAAGTTGCCAGCTTGGGATCATGGAATTTGGGCTCTTTGTTGGTGTTTAGCCAACCTTTACAGTCTTGGGAGAACACATACAAATCCTGTAGTTCTGCCCTTCTAAACAGAAATTATTCTTGATCCCCTGAAGTCCCACTGAGGAACACACTCACTCTTAGATCTTGTCCTCTTGAAAGGAAGCAGGATCTCAGCTGGCAATTCCCTGCAGATAGAGAAGGAATTTGCAGATTGGTGGAGGGGCTTCTGGTCTGAAGTGGAGGGGAAGCCCCAAGCCTGGCTAAATATAGTTCGTGTATCAATAGTCTTGTTGAGCTGTCCTCTCATATGCAGTTCTTTTGTGCTTGGGTACATAGCCTGACACTTCAAAGTGTCTGTCTAAGAGGTGCTTGGATTCTTCAAGAGGTAGTAGATGTCCTGAAGTTCTCCTTGATGACCCATTCCAGCCGGGTTCTGAGAGGGTGACCCAGCAGCCTGGGAGGGACAGCCTTCTGCTGGGACCTGGTTTATAGGAAGCAAGAGGCTCCTGGACAAGAGAGTTGTGCTTCTTTGAGTGGGGAGTTTGGCCAGTTCTGTGCTTTTGGATTTTCCCTTTGTTGTTCCTTCCAGCTTTGTCCTGTCCAGGGAGATTGCTGGGGTATTTTCTTCCTGAGGTGAGATTCGAGGGGTCTTTTTTTACCTCATCCAACTCCTTCCCTCCTTCAGGTTTGCTGTCTGCCCTGTCTGGGTGAGTGGAAGGATTTTCAAAGGTCCTTATCTGGCTCTGCTGGAAAAAGCCTGTCTTTCCTATGCTGGCTGTATAAAGGCTGCAGACAGCCAGGGGAATACTGCAGCCAGCAGCCAGCATTGCTTAGCTGTCAAAAAGCTGATGCCCCTCTGCCCTCATCCATATGGAAGAAGGATTATCATCTGCCTCTGCGTGCAGTTAAGATCCTTTTAAAAGGTTATGCAGTTATTTTTTCAACAACTGCCTTTGGAAGGAAAAAAGCAGGGAGAAATCCAAGCCCTAGTTTGCTCGGGTCATGCCTTCTGCAATTCTCATTGACATGCCTGTTCCAGTGACAGCTTCCTGCAGGATGGAAGATGCAGCTGGGAGCTCTGATAACCCCCGAGCTCTCGCAGAGCTGGTGGGAGCTCAGCAGGAACCACTGACAGGTTGCTTTCTGTAAAATACTCCAAGTGGCTCTGCTTTTTCTCTTTAGCTCAGGAGTTGGGTAAGGGGAGCAAGGAGTGTGGTAGGGGCCAAATTCTGCTCTGCTTGCATCTGCTTCAGAGAAGTGCACGTGTCATGGGTCCCAGCCTGTTCATCGCTGCAGTGAAACATTGCTTAAAATACTTCTGTGCACATCATGAAATTGTAGAGGATCATTTACCTACAGGCTTCTGCTGTTTGTAAGCTGCTGGATTTTTGGTAGAAACCCACCAGATGAAATGGCTGCTGCCTGCCTTTTCTGTTTGTCTGATATGGGTGAGCTGGTGCCAAGGTCTCTGGTAGACTCCGAGATGCTGTGAGGTGTGTTTGTGAGGGGAAGGATTAGTACCTGCCGCTTTTCTGCTTGTGCCCAGCTATGGGCAGGATTCAATAATCCCTCAGAAAAAGGTGTTTGGATGTTGCTGGTGAAATGGCTGCACCCCAGAGTTCAGAGGCTGCTTTAGTTTCAGTTTAATGGTTTGTCTAGCCCTGCTCGTCTGTGACCAGTGACATCCAGTGTCATAACCTGGCTCCAGGAGAGGCCGAGTAAAGGGGCTGTGACTGTGGCCTCTTCAGGTTTCAGATTTGCAGCTGCACTGGGGTCAATTGGTGCCTCTAGTGGGACAAAGTGATATGAAAAGCAGTGCTGGGGACTGAATTGGAACCTGCCAGTTTATTCCCTGGATGTTGTTCAATGCAAGTTCCCTGGGCTAGATGTTTGGTGCTAGAAAGCTGAGATTTTATATGTATGTGTGCGTGCACAGTATGTGTATCTGTACGTCTATATATGTGTCTTCGCTGTAGCTTTTATATAGATATTTTATTTTCTAAATTACCTGCTCCTACTGTTCTGAGTAGTTGCTTTTTTAATCTTAGTGTCAGAAAGATCATTGCTGCCTTCCTGCGATCTTTGTGTTTGTTTCCATAGCTGTCCTATATAAATAGCTTCATTTTTAGTGCATAAGCAAATCAAAGCTTGACATTGAACAGCTGACCTGAGCTGTGAGCAAAGCAAGCAGTGGCAATGGCAGGGTGGATTCTGAGGTTGTAGGAGTAGGCACCTAAATCAATAGCTTTTAGCAGATTCATAAATGTTTCATTTGTATTCCTCGCTTCGGCGTTGACATGGGAATCCATATAACCTCTTAAATTAGTGTTGTTCCTGCGCTGGATGTAGATGTTGGAAACATTTCCTTCAGATGCACTTTGAAGGGCTGTTCCATTAATGGCATTTTCCTTCCCGTTTTGGAGCCTTGGTACTGCACAGCCTCCAGTCACAAGTGAAATGAACTTTTCAGCCTCAACCCTGGGCTGCAGGGATTTTGGTGGTGGCATGTACATCTCCAGCCTGATTACCTGCATCAGTGCTCCTGCCATGGCTTGGGGGCTGAGGAGGAATTGTGGCTGCGTCAGCAACCTGTCGTTTCTGCATGGGGGAGCACAGAGATATTTTCCTGCACCACGACAGAGCCTAAGGAATGAGTGAGGCCTTGGGATGACCAACCTCAATAATTCATGGCAGTGAGTGGGGAAGGAGCGACATGCCCACAGCTGTTTGTCTAACTCAGGCTCTTCTGGAGGCATTGGAAAAGCAGGGGTAGGAAGAGTGTGAGCAGAGCCTGAGTTAGGATGCTTATCTGGCCATCCTCCTCTGCTTGAGGTCATCCACCTGTGGGGCGTGGGAGGGCTCTGCAGCTCCAGGTCACCACCAGGTCAGTCTGGGAGCACTGCATCTGTGCTCTCAGTCTTTTGTCGTTTCTCCTGAGACCCCCAGTGCTGGGCTGGGGTGATGGTGAGCTCAGTCTGGCTGGGGAGGATGGGACTGAATTGCAGCCCTTGTGTTTGCATGGTAGAAAGACCCTTGAGAAACCTCAGGCTGTGAAGAGCAAGTTTAAAAAAAAAAAAAAAAACCACCACCAAAAACCTAACAATCAACAAAGAGAACCCATTTAGAAAAACCTTCCCCAGCTGTCTGGCTAATGGCTGATACCTAAAAAATTTGGTGGCTGGAGGGCAGGTACACCAGGGTGACCCCATTTTTCTGGGTTTTTTGGGTTAATTTTTCAAAATCTGGGACAGTTGTGCTCTGAGCTTTAGTACTGACTTTCTCCTGTAAGAGGGGGCTGTTTGCACATCTGTCTGTCTGCTTTAATCACACGGGGAACAAAATACAGCTGGCTAAAATATTTTGGAGTAAATGACTTGCATTTTATCTTGTAGGTAGTATTAATTTGATTACCGCAAAGGGGTTTTCTTCTACAGGCAAAGAAGGGTATCATGTAGCACTTAAATGAAATAGTAGCTAATAAAAGCCTTGTGTTTGCTTCTGCCTGTCTGGTAAAAAGCGTGATTTGGCTGTCTCTTTGTTTTATTCTGATGGGAATCTGTCCTACAAAATGTTTAAGTCATGTGAAGTGTCTGGTGAGTTTTATCATCAAAGGGTACAACAAATGGCTTTGGTAAAATTTGTTCCAAACTTTTGACTTGTGCTGGTAGTTAAATATTCCATAAATAAAACCTCTAGCAATTGCCTTTCCTAAACCTGCAGCAATATATATGAAAATCAGAAGCCAGACTTGATTTCTGCTGAGCCAAGAACAGATTGATGCCCTTTGTCCTGAATAGTCTGCTCTCTCAGTGCTGTTTTCTAAGAAAAAATAACTCTTCTGTGGTTTGCCAATACCCTCAAGGGGCTGTTGAGACAATCTACCACCGAGTTTGCAGTTGGATTGCTTCACTTTGTTGCTCTGCTGTTGGAAACCAAAGCGGAGAATTTCCCCCTTCACCCCTCTCTGCTTTCCCACCCAGTTCAGCCTGAGTTAAAGTTTTGGAGGATGTGAGGGTGCAGGAGGCAGGGGCTCTGCAGACCAGGGTGCAGGAGCACAGGGGTGTCACCTGGTGCTTCACATTTGAGGCACACTGGCAGTGTACCATGGTTGGATAGCAAATGCATGTGTCCTCCCTGCCTTGCCTCAGTAACGACAAGGCAATAATGGTTTTCCTGTTTGTTCCCCTGCAGGCCAGAGCTCTGCCACCATGTCAGTCAGTGTCCACGAGAACCGTAAATCCCGGACCAGCACCGGCTCCATGAACATCCTGCTTTTTCACAAAGCTTCCCACCCAGACTGTGTCCTGTCCCATCTGAACACGCTGCGGAAGCACTGCATGTTCACTGATGTCACCCTCTGGGCAGGGAACAGGTCCTTCCCGTGCCACCGGGCAGTTCTGGCTGCCTCCAGCAGGTACTTCGAGGCCATGTTTAGTAACGGCCTCCGGGAGAGCCTGGATGATGAGGTGAACTTCCACGACAGCCTCCACCCAGAGGTGCTGGAGCTGCTGCTGGACTTTGCCTACTCCTCTCGGATCATTATCAACGAGGAGAACGCCGAGTCCCTCCTGGAAGCTGGAGATATGCTGCAGTTCCATGATGTCCGAGATGCGGCCGCCGAGTTCCTGGAGAAGAACCTCTACCCTTCCAACTGCCTGGGCATGATGCTGCTCTCAGATGCTCATCAGTGCCGACGGCTCTATGAGCTCTCCTGGAGGATGTGCCTGGTCAACTTTGAGACTGTTCACAAGAGTGAGGACTTCAACAACCTTTCCAAGGACACTCTGCTGGATCTCATCTCCAGTGATGAGCTTGAAATTGAAGATGAAGAAAAAGTCTTTAAGGCTGTCATCCAGTGGGTGAAATACGATCTGGATGAGCGTAAGGCTTATCTCCCAGAGCTTCTGAGAAATGTTCGTCTGGCTTTGCTTCCTTCTGAATGCCTCAAGGAAGCCTTGGCTTGCGAGGACTTGATCATGGTGGATGAAAGGAACAAACTTGTCTTGGATGAAGCTATTCAATGCAAGAAGAAGATCCTCCAGAATGATGGAGTGGTCACCAGTCCCTGTGCCAGGCCTCGCAAAGCTGGGCACACCTTGCTGATCCTGGGAGGACAGACCTTCATGTGTGATAAGATTTACCAAGTAGACCACAAAGCAAAGGAAATTATCCCCAAAGCAGACCTGCCAAGTCCACGGAAGGAGTTTAGTGCCTGTGCCATTGGCTGCAAAGTGTATATCACTGGAGGCAGAGGCTCAGAGAATGGGGTCTCCAAAGATGTGTGGGTGTATGACACTGTGCACGAGGAATGGTCCAAAGCTGCCCCAATGTTAATTGCTCGGTTTGGACACGGCTCGGCCGAGCTGGAAAACTGCCTGTATGTGGTTGGTGGACACACTGCAGTAGCTGGAGTCTTCCCTGCGTCTCCTTCTGTTTCCTTGAAGCAAGTGGAGAAATACGACCCCATATCCAACAAATGGACCATGGTGGCTCCTTTGAGGGACGGAGTGAGCAATGCCGCGGTGGTGAGCGCCAGGCTCAAGCTTTTTGTCTTTGGTGGGACCAGCATTCACCGGGACATGGTGTCCAAAGTGCAGTGTTACGATCCGGCTGAGAACCGCTGGATGATCAAAGCCGAGTGCCCGCAGCCCTGGCGCTACACGGCGGCTGCCGTGCTGGGCAGCCAGATTTTCATCATGGGAGGAGACACGGAGTTCACGGCGGCATCCGCTTATCGCTTCGACTGCGAGACGGACCAGTGGACGCGCATTGGGGACATGACGGCCAAGCGCATGTCGTGCCACGCCTTGGCCTCAGGCAATAAGCTCTACGTGGTGGGGGGTTACTTTGGCACCCAGAGGTGCAAAACGCTGGACTGCTACGACCCTATGTCAGACACGTGGAACTGTATCACTACAGTGCCTTACTCGCTCATCCCCACGGCTTTTGTCAGCACCTGGAAGCACTTGCCATCATGATGAGGGGCAGGGCGTGGGGGCTTGTATCCAGGAGGTCAAAAAGGTAAGGGTCTCCACCTCTTAACTTGAAACTTGCTATCTTACCTCAGTTGCAGCTGCGTGCACCACACCAGAGTCACGGGTCCAGGTTGCTCGTGAGGTTGTTTTATGGGCAGGGAACATTTAAGGGTGTGATACAGAGCCAGGAAAGAGTAACCAGTCCTGCGATGCTGTGAGCCTACCTCGCTCCCAGGGTCCTCTTATTTCCAGCTGATCCTCCCAGTATCTTTAGAGATACATCTACATCAATGATTGCAAGCAGGCCAGAGCTCCTCTGCCTCTGCTCCAAGGTAGCTGGATGTGGCAGTGTCACCCTTCTGTGGGTGGATGGGAAGGGGAGGTTGGATGTGTCTGTGCCTTCACTCACTGCTCTTACTGCAGAATAGATCCTGTCCCCATGCAGCTGAGGGATTTAAGGTTTCTAAAAACACTTGCCTGTGAGTCCTGGGAGATACCAGAGCTTTGGAAGTGTCTCAGTAGTTCAATACTTTTGCTGATTTTCTGGGTGATTTATTCAGAACTGATGAATATGTAGACAAGTGACCCTTGGAATGCTGGCAAATCCTGGATCTCTTTTTATGCTCTGTATTTACATTTCAGTGGGTAGCAGAAGCAAAAGCTCAGAAGCCACTGTGCATTTGATGGTCCTGGTGTTTATTTATCATCCAAACTGTTGCTTGTTAAATCAGAACTTCTGAAACTTCTGTGTGAGACCTGAGTGGGAGGGAAAGGGTTTTGTAACCAGAAGAAGAATGTGTTTGTCAGTATTTGGCGATGTGTGAGAATAAGAAAGTTGGTGGAATCTCATGGTGTCCTGTCTCATTCTGGAGCTCCAGTTCTCACTTGCTCAGGGAAGGTGCCACTGGTTCATGCTCTCTCCTCTCCAGCGGGATGTTTGGTTGCCATGCTGGTTACCAGTGTGGCACCTCAGAGCTTTGCATGTCTTCACCAATCCTTGCTGAGACGCAGCTGGCCAGGCAAAGGCCAAAAACTCTTCTCACTTTGCCTTGTAAAAGCAGATCGTGATACAGGCAGCAAGCGGATAGCACCATCTCCCCAGGCAGCCTCTTACACCTCTGCTTGCTCACTTTGCAAGTTTCACAGAGCCAGCCACACATAGCCCTGTTTGTTGGTTGGAGCCTGAATCCCAGCTAACTGAAGGAGCTGACTGACAAGCTTCACTTAGAGTTTTACCTGGAAAATGGGAACTTTCCGGGGGGGAAATTCTTACACAGATTCATCAAAATCCACTTCACTTAATAGAGGAAAGAAAGAATGTTGACCAAACCCTCTGACACCTTCTCCCACCCCACTTCCCTGCTTCCTGTTTGGTTTGGTTGGTGTGCATGGGAATCACCCAGTGGGTGAAACTGTTGACGCCTCCTCCCAGTGATCATCTCTTTTGATGCCACCTGGGAACCAAGGAAGAGTTCCTGGCACATCTGCTGGATATTTGCCCAGTGTGACCACCTGCTTTTCTCAAGTGGGAAAAAAAAACACCCAGGGCATTACTCTGGCCGTTGTGAAAAACCTGATTTTAACATGGGTTGGACCACCATGAGAGCAGGGCAAGAGTGGAAAGGGTTAAAATGAGATCTGAGAATCCAATTCCAACACTGGAAGATAATGACCTTTCCAAATTCTCCTCCTCAGGCGTTGCCTAGCATCTGTCACAGTGGCTCAGTAATCTAATTAGCTGTCACTTGGCTATTAAATATTGCAGCCAAGAGTGTGAGGACTCCATCATTTTCAGCTCAGGTCAATGGGGCCTCCCTTTAAGAACCATTCTAGAGCTGAAAATTAATTTTCTCTGGTAGCAGATGCATCTGAATATTAAAGCTCAACACCAACTATGCTCCTGGGAATAGGAGTAGGGAATAGTTTGAGGTGGGAGTTGATTGTTCTGCCACTGAATAAGAAAATCTCCAAAGTCACAGCAGTATTATTTTCCTGTCCTGCCCTTTTTCCTCCATAATGTCTTTGGTTTGTTCAGACCTAATAATTAGCTTTGAGGGGGTTGCATAGATATGTTTTTCCCCCTGTAATCTAGAGCCTGACACAAGCACAAGAAAAGTGGGAGCTGTAATATACCAACCTGCAAATAAAACTGGTGAAAAGTCACTGTGTGAGGGTTTTATGTGCTTTTTTGGCTTCGCTTCCACTCTTTAGTTAAAAGAAGTATTTAAAATATACATGAGCTCTTGCCAGAAAGAATCTCTCTCCAGCATGATTTTTCTTGAGGGTGCTTTTTTTTTATACTAATCTATTGTTAGGGCCTCATCTGCTATGACAGCTCCTTACATAAACCACCAGGATGGGTGAGGGAATGTCTCTGACCTGCACGTGTTGCATTGCGCACCAGCTGTGTCCCATGTCCTGACTGCACTTGTGCCAAAACTGGGCTCAGGAACTGGGGCAGTAGGATCCTATGACTACACCACTGTCCCATAGCAGGTCTGGCTGAGGGATCCTGTGGCTTGCATCTTCCACCATGGAAGGTCTCTGCTGCAACACCTGGATAGGCCCTGTGGGGCACCCAGAAGGCAGGCTGGCCAGCATGTGTCCAGATGTGCCTTGAGAATACTAATCCTGTGGGAACCCCCACCTTGGCTGGAGGAGGCTCAGGAGGGGCAATCCCTCAGACCAAACTGGGCTGCTGGAGAAAGGCCTAGGCAGTCACATGGAAGGAAACAGTACTTTGTACTCATGGAAAAAAAACAACCTCTTGCCTATAAACAGGTCCCTGAAACCCAAATAATCTGTGCTCAGCAAACGTTGATCATAAACCACCCAGCCTGCTTTTCATTTAAGGCATAAAGCTGATCAGCTGGAAATGTTTCCTTGAGGGCATGGCCTTCGCCCTTCCCAGCTGGAATTAGGGCACCTTTCAGCAGAAGTCCCAGTGGCCCTGCCAAGAAGGCCATGTGACATTAATTTAGTGTTTATTACCTGCAGTTAATTCCAGGGATCAAGCGTGATTAGCAATATGAAACGTGAAAGCCTGGTCTCCTCCCACCCGTGGTGGTGGAGCCATGAGGAGGCAAAACATTACAAGAAAGAAATAAAATGCTGAGCACTCAACTAATAAAATCTCTCTGTGTTCACAGAGACAAGCCCAGCCAGGAGCCCAGGGGAGGATGCTGGGTGGTCTGTCACAGCCCTGTGCTGGGATAGCTGATGGGGACAGCTCTGCACCTCCCCATAGGTGACTTCAGGCAGCACCAGGAACAGGTTCTCCAAGCTGCCTGTCTCCACATTAAAAGTGGCTTCTCCAAGCTGTCCTGTGTGACACTCTCATTTTTGTGGGGCAGAGTCACAGATGGAGGTGGGGTGGTCACTCTACATTGCTTGGTCCAGGCAGCAAAGGTGAATTGGAAAGGGGAGTCACTGCATCCCTCTGTGCTGCCTCCTGAGCCTCAGATGCTCCCCTGGGGTGAAAATGTTGAAATTCACGTCTCAAAACAAATGGGCTGAGCCAAGCGCCATCACAGTGAGAAGCCAGGGGGTTCCCATTCTGGTGCTTTTTAGCTCCTAAAGGACCCTCTTCACATTCTGGGCTGTAGGGAGTGGAGGCTGGTGGGCAGACACTACTCAGGCATTTATTCCTGGGGCACATCCAAAAGCTCAGAGCCCATTTTGCGGCTCTCACTGGAGCCCTCTGGCGCATTTAGCTCCCACGAGGGCTGTGGATGGCATCAGCAGCTGGTGCCTGCTCTTGGGTGGGTGCTGAGCAACTGAGTCTGAAGGTTTTTGAGGCTGTTCTGGCACCTAAAAAGCTGAACTTTGGCTCCAAAGCTCCTGCAAGGATTTAGGTCACATGTCAGACCCTGAGCTATATTCTGATACCACACTCACACTAAGCATTGAATCTGTTCAGTGGCTTTTCTTGATTATTATATTACAGCTTAGCTAACCAGGCTTTTGCAGAGACACATCTACTGCTGCCTGGCGTGGCTCCCTTCCACGTGGAGCAGCACTGTCAGCTTTCAGCTCGCAACAACCTACAGGATTTCCTTGCCACGCACCATTCCCAGCTCCATCCGCAAGAGCCCTGCTCACAGCCAGGCATCTTCCCTTGCCAAAACCTATGTACCTGCAAACAACAGCCTAAAAAAAGCTCAGGATAATCTCCTGGCTCCTAAATTCTGCTCCTCACCTGCATCCTACTGGGATGGTTGCTTGCAACCTGTTGTAACCTCGCTGGAATTGCCAGAACAGAGTCACAGCTGGTTTCTCTCAGTGGCTCCTAGGGAAAAGCATTTGCATATGCATAATAGCAAGGCTGGATAAACAGGGATTGCAGTTTTTTTTGCCACTGCTGCTCTTTCCAAGCGGCTGGTTGTCTCTGAAGCCAGTTTATCAAGGCAGCACTGGAAGGGAGTGGCTGGCCTAGGAGGAAAGTCGATCAAAATCAGGCTTTTCCTTACCCTGGGCAGATGGAAACATGTGCAGTCTGAGCTCAGCCCTGAACTGGATTAATCAACCCTTTGGAAATGTCAGTGATACAGATGTTTTTGGAGGAACATGTGGAAAAAGAGAAAAAAGGTCTTTTTTGTTTTGTCTATTCCAGTTCTTGGGCCCTCAGCCCTGCCCCAAAAAAACCCCACCAAACAAACAAAAAAAACCCCAAACCCATAAACTTCTTTTTCTCAGCTTACCTTGTCATTTCCACAGAGGTTCTTGCCCGGCTCTGAGCCTTTCCCAGCTGAACACCCCCTCTCCTCTCTCATGCACAAGAACAGCACACTCCAGCTCCTCAACAAACCAGCTGCTTTCTGCCGCCACCCATTTCTGGGATTCAGGGTGGGAGTTGCCCCAGGAGCTGACCGTGCTCAGCTGTGTGGGCTCAGTCAGCCATCACACCTGTTAACGAGCTTTCTCTTTCCTTCCCCAGAGTCACATCCACCTCCCCTCTCTTGCAGTTGGAGCCGACGACGCTGTGACTGAGTTCCCTCCCATCCTCCCGCACAGGACTCCGAGAGCACTGTCACATCCCATCCTGGCACCAGGAGTGGGAGGCACAGCCAGACCCTGCACGGGCATCACGTCACGGGGCCACCAAGGGCCACCCAGTCCTGCCACTGGCGACCATGCAGGGATGGCAAGGAGCTGGGAGCACTGACTGCAAGGCTGGGGCTGGGCACGAGGACTGGGGAGATGGAAGCTGCGTCCCTCAGCAAGCACTGCTGGGGAGCCCTTACGTTCTTTTTGTTACTCAGTTGGGGGGGTTAAGAGATATTAATTTATTTTTTTTCCTAAAGGCAGCAAACTTGCATTGCCTGCTGCTTGGGTGACTTGGAAGTGTTTCATAAAGGGAACAGGGGTGAAAACACCTGGCCCTCCCAATCCTCTGGCCACTCCGTGGAGGCGATGGCTGTTGAAACGTTAAAGCGTGGGAGCTTGGGGCGGCTGCCAGCAGCACCAGGTACTGCGGTGAAACAGGGCAGGTGCCTTTTGTTTTGCACTTGGGGCCTTTTAAAATTTCCCCCCCCTTCCCTCGCTGCAGCCCGTTGTGATTTGGTTGGAGGCCGAGTAGCTCCCCACACACAGCTGCTGGGAAGAGCTGGGAGGCTCTGTTGCTGTGCCAAGGCACCGGCACCGCTGCTCAGATATTCACCAGATAAAGCCCACTGTGTGCTCAGAGCTGGTCTGCTGAGCTTCCCTCTGCGTGGGTGAGGGTGTAATTAGCACAGGAGCAGAAACAGGAGTGCAGCTCGTGCCTTGGGAGGGGGCATATTGCCCACAGCAAGGCCTCAGATGGAGAGCAAGCGGATTAGGGGAGCGTGGCAGGGCAGGCAGAGGAGGGATCCCCCTCTTTCCCATGACGCCCCACATCCTGACTTCACCTTGCAGAGGTGTGTGATCCTGATTCTGCGCTGCCTGCTAGTGGCTGGGCTGAGGCTGCCCCAGGTTATCTGCACACACTGGCTGCTGACTGTGTTTGGGATTATCCATCCAAGAGCTGCCAGCCCAAGCTGCTCCCATGACCCTGTGAAGGATGGCATGTGGACTGGGGATGTCAGTCCAGGGATGCAGCTCCTGACTGGCCTCTTTCACGCTGGCCACCATCGAGGACTGGTCCTGCACCAACCCAGCATCCCCTTCCCTGCACAGCAGATCTGCAGATTCTCTAGGCTTGCCTTCTGCCCCTGGATTAGGCTAAGCTGTAGCCTGGCCAGCTGAATGATGCAATGCCATGAAAAGCCTTGACACTACTTCAAACAACAAAGGTCTTTTTGGAGCAGCGGGCGCCCGTTGCTGCCGGGGAGAGCACACGTTTTGCACAGCCAGTCTGCGACGCGCTGAATGACGTGTATTTACATTTTCTGGTCTTCTTTTTTTTTTTTTTTTTTTCCCCCTTCAGCTGCTTGTGAACTTTAATAAAAATGATGATCTGGGAAACCATTTGTGTGTTTTTCACAGGAGTCTTCATTCTGAAGTAAGTTGGATTTAGGTCTAATAACAGGGCCGAGGACTAATAACAGGGTTGGCACTTGGGGCGGTTCACAAACAGCCTCCGAAGCAACCAGCCTGGCTGTAATTGTTATTGCTTCAGCACTTGGGAAACTGAGGCACAATGTCAATTGTCTTGTCCAAGGTTAGTGGTAGAGCTGGGAATAAAGTCCAGGCCTTCCAGTGTCCTGAGGACATCACACGTCTCCTCCGTGGCTGCTTTTGCTCAGCTGGTCTATGTCATGATTTTAGGAGAGGCAAGTCTGCAATGCTAATAGTACCTGCCAAATAGGTTGAGAGGCCCAGCACAGACACAGTCGTACTCCTGGAGGGAAAGCCAGTAATTTCCAGGGAAGACAAGAGGAATTCATACTTCTGTTTTCCTTATTTGCCTTTGCTTGGCTGCTGCAGCTCCCAAGAAAGGGGCCCATATACAGGAGAGGTGTGGCTCTCCAGCTGGGCCCCTGTCCACACTTCTCTGTGTGCAGACGACTGATCCCTATCCCAGAGGAGCAGAGGATTGATCCAGCCCTGTTCTGGGAGCACTCTGGGTTCTCACTTGCTACGAGACCAGCAGCTCCAGCTGTGCTCAGGGCTGGGACTACGGGAGCATCACTCAGCAGCACACAGGCACCAGCCAAACTGGCATTTGCCTCCTCTTACAACAGGGACTGGTGTATTTGGGAAGCAAAACTTCCTATAGGTGTTGCACACAAAGGGATTTGAAGCCTACATTTATGAGCTGTAAAGGGCATAGGGAACATGTCCCATTGCCTGCAGGAGCTGGGTAGGCAGCAGCATTAGCTGACATGAGCTAGGCAGATACAAGTAAAGGCTCTACAGAAAAAGCTCATTAAAGAATCCTTTGGGAAACCAATTCAGGGTAGAAATTACTGTTTGATAAGCAGGAGGTGGAGGGGGGAAAGAGAAGGGCTATGTGAATGAAATCCTCTATAGTTTTGTTGATTCAGGTTTTATATGGGACACTGAGACACTTAAATAGCAGCTGGGGAGGCTTTGCAATGGGCTTGCTTTGATATGAGCCATGCAGAGACCTACTCTTTTGTATTTATTCTGGAGCTTTCCTGAAAGACAATTCAAAAGCCATCAGCAGCTGCTGTGACAGCAGCGACCTGTTGCTATGGAATTAAATGTGATGAGAAATACAAAGGTTTCTTAGTTAGCAGCAACAGAGTAAAAGGGGAGCAGGAGATGGAAATGGATGTAACAGTCAGAATGAAGCTATGGCCAGAGCAGGGCTGGGGTTTAAATGGGAGAAATGTAAACCTGATTTGTTTTCCTATTTTAAAAGAGCTTTTTCACAACCTCAGCAGGTCAGGCACAGCTTTGTCTGGGAGGGAGCACTTGGGAAAGAGTCCTGTCTGGTGGTGTTACAGTAGTTGTGTGTTCCCAGGCTCCTGGGAAACATGCCCACAGGCTATAGACAGCCCTCTCTGCGGGGTGTCAGGAGCTCAGACATCTTCCCCACCAGGTGCCAGGAGCCTGGCATGGAGAACACCTGGAGGGTGTCCCTTGTTTTGCTGGGCCCAGTCCCACAGGAGAGCTTGGGCAGGACACAGCTCCTTTCCTCCCACCCTCTGGCCCTGTCTGGAGCCTGCCCATGGGCTCTCTCCACCTGTTTGCCAGCTCTGTAAAAGGGTGCTTCTCACTCTCCAAAAATCACTTGTGAGGAGAGGCAGGGAGATGCTCACAGATGGAGGCAGCTGGCAGGATCAGACCTCTCCCAGGCCCAGGCCTGGGACCTTCATCTCCAGTCGCAAAAGGCTGATACTCCTGTGTCTCATTTACATGAAACTCATAGTGCCTTATTGGTTTTTAAATATACATTTTTCCAGCCTGACCCCAGCTGCCCTTGAAATAATACTGATGTGCAGTAAAGCCCTGCAGGGAATTATCTTCTGAGCCCGCTCTCCCTTTGTCAAGAGAGTCAATTAAAAGCAGAGTAGCTGGTGAATCAATAGCTTTGGTGTCAGAGGAAACCCCACATCCATCCAGAGGCCAGCTCTGGCATTTAAACACATAACTGGAGTGGAGGAGTGGTTTCTTCCAGCCATCCAACATGCTTTCAAATTCATCCATGTCTATACAGAGGACTGAGGCCTCATGTCCTTGGCCCGTCATCTTCTGCACATTAATTAATGCCCCAGCACTGCACATTCTCCCTGTGATATATCCCATGTAAAATTGTTTTTCTTCTTTTCCCATTCACCTTTTCCCTTGGGGTAAACCCAACACCTTTTAGTCTCCGAAGAGAGTCCAGGCTCACAAAATGCCATGCATAGAAATGCTGCTGTTGGAGTTCAGCTTCCAAGAGCAGGAGAAACTATTGCCCTCAGCTCCCCACAACCAACTGGAAATGTAAACTGGGACCAGTCCCTCTTACTCCCGTGCAGAGCAGGAGCTCGGAGCCCTCCAGGCACAGGCAGCAGTGGTGGGGGCCCCAAGGTGGGAGTGAATAGCTGAGGCTGAGCTCATTTATTCTCTCTTCCTCACAGTCTCCCTTTTCTTTCCAATGCACCACCTCCTTATTTAACATCCTCAGCCGTTGTGCAGAGCCATCACCCTGTTTGCAGCAGTGTGACCTACTTTACCAAGACGTCCCGACTTCCTCACTGAAACTGTGAGCTCAGAGCCCACCCAAGCCATTCAGTGTTTCTCAGTTGAATAACAGATCCAATTAGGTGGAAAAAGCCTGGCTTTCATGCTGTCAGTGCCTGGACATCTCACTTCCCACTCCCCAGCACACACTGCTCCACTGATGTCCACGTCTCACAGGCATTGCAGACAAGGACCCCTCTGTGTTTGTGTGCCCACCGCCAAATGAAGAGTGGGGAAGGGCTCACGAGGACTGATCCTGGCTACCCAGTGTGTCCTTTCATTCTTCCTGACAATCTCTGTGGACCATGGAGCTCAGAAATCAAGTGATGTGTGGATTCTTAGTTCTGGCTTTCTTGGGAAAGAAAAGGATGGGGGAATGGTCCAGCTCATCCCCCAGCTGAGGATGGGGGAATGGTCCAGGACCAGGCCAGGAAGGCACAACTTGTGCTTGTGAAGAAGCTGCTGGCACTTTCAGCCAGAACATGATTAATGATAGAAAGACCTGTCTCTCAGTCCTGGCATCATGACCCCAATCCTGTGGGTCTGTCCAGAGCAATTCTGCCCTTTGCTGCTCCCCTCATTCGACTTTTCCACCCCAGCAGGGATCCTTCTCCCTACTGCCCCAGCAGGCAGCTACTCCCTGGGTCACTGGCTCTGTTCTATCATGGGGGATAGCTGGTTGTTGAAAGGGATGAGTAGAAACAAAACAAGGCAAAAAAGGCTTAAGGCCCACTAGGAAAAACCCTTTTGGCTTCTAACTTTTGTCTGGATGGGATGGACGGCCATCCCCTGCCCTGAGGCCATCCCTGCAGCACTGGGACTTGCTTGGCTTTCCAGCAGGTGCAGGGAGATGGGTAAACACCCATCGCTCCATTTCTGGGTCACTGTCTGGAGGAATTACACATGCACACACAAACAGGAGCTGCTTCCCGGCACCCAGCCGAGCACCCGCCGCCTCCCAGCCTCGCTGCCCACGCCGCTGCTCCCGGGCTTCCCACAGGGTCCTGGTAATGACTCACCCCTCCTGCTCCATTCTAATTAGGCTCCTGCCTAATTAGGCTCACTGGAAAGATGTGGCTGGTGAGAAACAGCTCTTTGGTTGAAAGGAAAGGAGAAAGAAAGAGCATCTGGAGATGCTGAGTGCCAGAGGGAGAGACGCCAGGCTGAGGCGAGAGGTCAGGGGGGATTGGGGTTTGCCAGCTGAACTGCATCTGTGCAAGGGATGGGCCATAAAGGAAAGAGAGTGGAGACTTGAACAAGTCCCCTCCAGGGACCCTCCTGGGGCTCAGCCTTGCCATGTTTGGAAGCAGGAAACAAACCTTGGCTCCATCCTACCGAAGTGCCAGGATGTCCTTCAACCAAGAGCGAGGGCTGCTCTTTATGGCCCCATGAACAAGCTTTTGTCACACAGAGGAGCCCCGGGATGCAGGGAGAGCAGGACACCCAGTCCTGAACCTGCACCATCCTCCCCTGGGCTCCTTGGAACAGAGGGAGGAGGGCAGATCCTGGAGCAAAGCCTTGTGTTTCAAGATGTACAAAGACAGCTTTAGGGGGGACAAAAGGGACACCCACTGTGCCTGTCTGCCCCTGTGAGAGCTGGGGGTGCTTACCTGTATGATAGGCTCTCCTCTCAGTTGCTAGTATCAAATGTTATTTTCCACAATTTTAACATGGTCCAACCCCCTGAAAACCAACTCATTCCAGTAACTAATTAACAAATCCCAGGTGCCTTCAATGGCAAAGGTAAGTCATTCCTTTACCAATCACCTGGTATCTGATCAGAAGGCATCTCACTCACTCACTGCAATAATTAGGGTTTTGCCTTTCCTTCTCTTAATAAAACCTCCATGAATGAGAGGCCTGTCTGCAAGCCCCAGCCCAGCTTGCACCTGTGTCCTCCCAGACCTCCAGTTTCTCCCCCTGAAGCCAGTGCCAGGACTGAACCCAGCAAGGGCAGGGAAGATGCAGATAACACAAATATTAAAGGTATAGCTAAACCTTTAGCTTCCAAGGAGCCCCTCCCATGCCTATCAATGCTCCTTTTAGAGGCCCATCCCAATCTTAGGATGACCCCTTTCAGGAGATTGTGCCACTGAAAATCCAACCACATCTGGGCAAACCCACAGAGATCCTTTGCTCTAACTTTGGATGCTAAGGAAAAGCCGAGGCCAAGCAAGAAGCCTGGGATGCTCAGAAACACACCATTGAAAATAATTGACCCGTGTGGGATCAGTGGCTCATCATTTCATCATCTTAGTCGTGCTATAATGGCTCAGAGCATGGACAGCAGATGAAATTGGGGAAAGCTGGTTTAGGAAAATCAGCCACAAGGAGATAGCCCTGAGCAGCAGAACCCTTTGCTTCCTCCTCTGCCAAAGGCAATTTGTATTGCCTGCCCAGGCTTCCTCTGGCCAATGGAATTACAGGGGTTTGGTGTGCCCTGGTCAGGACCAGAGAAGCTCATGCTGCCTGGTTTGCTCTGCAGCCTGGTCTCTCCCTGGCAGGAGGTTGATTTAGGAAGGATTTGTCTTTCTCTATGTGATTTGTCTTCAGTAAATGTGCTCCCCATCCTCCCAATTCCCCTTTGTATTGCAGCAGCATCTCACAGCCCCTGCAGCAGCCGCCGCCGTTGTTTTACTGCAGAGAGACAAAGGCTGCGGGTGCCCCAAGAGGTGCTTTTGTCGGGCATCCAGGTTGCAGAGCCCAGAGGGGCCACAGGAAAACGTGATCTTTAAAAGCCATACCCGGGAGACGATCGTTTGGCAAAAGCTTTTATTAGTTTCAGTAAATAGGTGAGCTGGGACGCATGGGAATGCAAATAAAACCAGGACTACTGAGCAGCCCTGGAGATAAACGAGCTCTTTCATCTCCCGTCTCACACCCAGGAGCTGCCTCTCTCAGAGCAAGTGCTGCGTGACAGGGCGCGTAGGTTTGGGTACATTGACAGGTTTTCAGAACAGCACGTGTAACACGGATGAGAGGCGGGGGGAGAATAACACACACTGCTGGCTAAGGGAATAGGGCGGGGGGGGTTGG
Organism: Formicarius rufipectus; assembly: GCA_013399695.1. Lineage (NCBI taxonomy): Eukaryota > Metazoa > Chordata > Aves > Passeriformes > Formicariidae > Formicarius > Formicarius rufipectus. The sequence goes on from VXAU01002736.1 coordinate 1,774,652, forward strand.
CCTGATGCCTCCTAGGGAACAAACCAACACCCCAAGCAGTGTTTAGATCCATGGCCTGAAGTCTTTGATCAATATATAGAATCACAGAATGCTTTGGGTTGGAAGGGACCTTAAAGATCATTTTGTTCCAACCCCCTGCCATGAGCAGGGACACCTTCCAAAAGGTCAGGTTGCTCAAAGCACCATCCAACCTGGCCTTGAACACTTCAAGGGAAGTGTCCCACATCTGATTCTCCTCAAGCATCCTCTCTCCTTCCTGATCTCACCTCTGAAGAGAAGTGAAATAACAGATAGAAATGCAGCAATTCCTCTGCCTCAAAATCAATACACAGAGGATGAAGGACGCGGGTCTCCTGCTCCTTCTGCCTGGGGAGAGGATGCTGGAGTCTTGTGCAGGATTAGTGGTGCAGGGGCAGCTCTGATTGCTTCTACAGGTAAAAGACAATGATGGTGGGGAAACCCCAGCCATTGTGGCCCTCTGTGACTTCTCATCACGCTGCAGAGCAAACTCTGCTTTGGCCCTGTACTTCTGGCACCCTCTCCTGCCTGGACCGATGCCTGCAGGCACTGAGAACACCACGTACCTTAGAGTCAGAATGGTTTGGGTTGGAAGGGACCTTAAAGACCACCCAGTTCCAACCTCCCTGCCATGAACAGGGACACCTTCCAGGAGCCCCGTCCAACCTGGCCTTGAACCCTGCCGGGGTTGGGGCAGCCACAGCTGCTCTGGGAAACCTGTTCAGTGCCTCACCACCCTCACAGTAAGGAATTCTTTCCTAACATCACCCCTCCAGGGGAGAGGGACTGCCTGGACACTGGCTACAGCGTTTCTGCTGCGTGTCCTCTTGCAGGGGACATGGAAACACATAAAGCACATGCTGCACCCTGGATCCTGTCCTGTGATGAGTTCTCAGTCAAATGAGCTAAAAGCCCTGTTCCTGGGATTTGCTGGAGACACAGAGCTAAGCTGGGGGTCACAGAAACTCTGTGCCTTAAGCCAGCACATGCAGTCCCCAGAGCACCATTTATCTGCACTCATGGGGCTGAAGTGGTGGAGAGAACAGCTGTGACACTTCCTCTTCTTCTAAAAAGATGAAAAGCCCTGTCTGTGGAGGGGTGGGGGACTCAAGTAGCTGAATACCATCTATCCTTCAGCAAAATGCAAATCTTGTAAGAGAAGGAAAATAAGTTAAAGGATCCAGTGGGTGCAGACTGGAATTGAGATGATAAAGGTAATGCAAACATCTGATTACAGGTTAAGGCTGTTCATTCAGCCTCGGTGCTACAAAGCCAACAGCACAAATACCAAAGGTGTGGGAATAAATCAGGCAGAAAACTCAGACTCGAAATCAAATTTATTTAGAGGAAGAATGACTTCACAAGATGTTGATGCTGATAGCTAAAAAGGAAGATAAATAAAAGCTTGTTACAAAACCTAATGGTTTCTGGTAACTTACAGAAAAAAATGAAGAATTTTACAGTCAACAACTTGCTCACTTTTTACATAATTACAAATTAACATACAACAATTAGGTTTTACCCTCTTCTTTAAAAATCTTCTCAACTTTTTTTCTTTTTTTTATGGGTTCAACATGAAAATGCAAAGCTTTTTTTTTTATTTTTTAATAAGAAACAAACCAAAAGCAGAGGTATATCAGGTTATTATAATACACCTCAATGTTCTGGGAATTACTCCAAGTGCATTCCATATTAGTACAAAATAAACACCAGGCTAAACTTTAACCATAGGCGAACTGAACTGGACATAGTTTTTTAATTTTTTTTTTTCTTTTGAGTCAGTGTTTAATATCAATAAGGAAAATAGTAAAAATACTTTAGAGCATGGAAAGGATGGATATCTATAGACAGCTTAAATACATACGAAGCTCATAGCTGTATGCAAAGCAGTGAATGTTATCCTGTTCCCCCTCCCCCCGGGCAATGGAAGCTGAATATATTTGGGCAAAGCATCAGTGTCAGTGCAATGCATGTGTAAGGAAAGGGCATGGAGCCCCGGAAATGCAGGTGGGAAGGGAGCTAAGGTGGCATTTCACTTCTTCCTACCACCGAAGAGCAGAGATTCAGCCAGTTCAGCTCGCCTATTTTTAAAAATTAGCTGCATCATCAGATGAAGAGTCGTGGATTGCTGCCCCTTCTGGACAAATGAAGTAAGAGTTATGAGCAGCAGGGGAGGTTTTTATTTAAAAGGGTGCCCTAAATTATGATAAATTCCCAAACCTGGCCAGCAGGCAGAATAATTTCCAGAGTTCTGGTTAACAAGGAATGTTTTGTGGGATTTTAGCAGATACTCTCCTGTGTCCCCCTGCCCAGTCCTCCCTTGCTCCATGCCACAGATATCCTAGGCAGCTTCCTTGGGATTTGGCACCTGAAGAATCACTTCTGACTTGGTAGCATTTGGAAGGACTGGAATTGGGTGTTTCAGCAACAGCTCTGAGATACTTTAGTGACTCAAGGAAGGTGCAAAGATGATTGGACTCTATGGATGCTCTTGCCTTTGAAAGGCAGTACAAATCTGCACAAGTTCATGGCACTACTGTGCTTCCCAGCAGTGGTCACACCTCAGGATGGAAGAGTCCACCCTCAGCAGTGGTGAGAACTGCCCTGGGGATGGCACCTGGGAGGTCTCTTAGCAGCCTGGACAGAAAATAACTTGGTGCATGGAAAGGGCCTCACTTCACTTATTTGGATGTATCCCCCTACATCTCCTTTGCTTTGAGTTTCTCCAAGGAAAAGGAGATGGAGGGCAAACCACTGGCAGGACTACTTACCCACCTGCTGTGAGGAAAGTGATGGTGAAGCTGGTATGGGCTCTCAGGGGATACACCTGAGCCAACAGAAGCCAATTCTCTTGTCCTGCCACTCAATGCATCTTGCAATGGGAGTGTAGTCTGATTCATATCCACTTTGGTCTAAACACTGATACAAGAAGCTTGGCCCTTCCCCTCCTCTTGGGGTAAAGTCAAAGCAAACCAGGACTATGCCTACTTGCAGCTCAGATTTTGCTGGGGATGCAGAGGGGGAGCAATGGCAAAATTGATTGTCTCCAAGTAACCAAAATAAAAAGGGACAAAACCAGTTCCATTTAAAGTGCTTTATGGCATCAAACTGACATCAAATTACATGCTGAGATGATCACTTCATTTAAAAGAAGATAAGGCCAACCCCACACAACTCCCTCGAGGCTCACACCCTCTGCTGCAGCTACGCTCCGTCGCCGGGGTGTTCTGACACCCCCAGCTAACACTGACCATTTCTGTACTCCACCTGAGCCCACACTCCCACTTTCTCCAGACACTGAAAACACTCCTGTTGGGCAGTGTCCAAGACCAGGCCAATAAAAGCCTCAGAAAAACAAACCTGATTTCTGCCCTCCATGAACCACCAACGCAAACAGGGTCCTCTTTCTCCCTCCAACAGCATGGGCTTTGCACACACATTTTTGAACCTGCTCTGTGTCCCAGGAACCCAATGCAAAACAGGGTGGTGTAAGTGTTCCAAATAGGATCAAGGAACTGGCTCTGGGAACCAGACACAGCATCAGGCTGGGCTGAACAAATAACAAGCTTTCAACAACTTCAGGATGGATGCCAGGCGTGGAACTGGAGCAAATGCAATTTTAAGGCCAGGAAGAGGAAAGACTTTGGTGCTGAAAAGCTGAGACCATACCCCAGCAGACAACCCTAGGCAACCTGGAGGGATCAGAGCAGGAATCCGACTCCAGGAACCTAGGCCAAGCCTTCCAATGAAAACCTGAGAGGGGAAAAATAAAAGGCTAAAGAGATAAAAACAAGCCCTTACCTTCCTAAAGGTGAAAGAAGAGGGAAGCAGAGTGGGAGGAAAGGCTTCATTCCAAAAAAGTGAATCATACAGTAACAGACATCCTCCAGGGACAGAGGTCTGTCCACCAGAATTTAAAATACAAACAGCTTTGATATACATGATTTCTGGTCAATGTATTTCTGACTCACACCTGTGGCTCCTGTCAAAGAACCACAAGGACCTCTGGAGATCACTTAGCAAATACTATTTTCACTTAGGGCACTGAATGCTCTTTTTGATTTGCTCAGGTCAGGAGAGACGGTGAAGCCAGGCAGAGGCTCAGCCCTGCTGCCCTGGCTCTGCCCTTCTCAGAGCCATGGGACATTCCTGTGTCATGAATTCAAGATGTATTGGGACTGGGGAAAAGACAGTGGGATAAAATGAAAAACTCACAGTGGCAAAGGCTGTTCCAGCCTGAGAGGAACTCTCAGACATACTGGGGCCCAGATCTCTGTTCACACAACAGTACAGGAGCCACACGCTGTTCTAGTTTCCAAAAATTTCAGCTTGGCACATTCATGCTTGCAGATGTATAAATAATAGGGCAGAAGTCATGTTTTGAAATTGGTGGTTTTCTTATGAAAAAGGTAACACCACACCACCAGCACATGCCTCCTTCAGCTTCCCTTGGGTTCTGGAGAGGAGCATCTTCCATCTCCCTGGAGGAGCAACTGGACCCTAACATCACTGCAAGACACTTCGTGTTTTTCAAAAAAAAACCAAAAAAGAAAAAAAAAAAAAACCAAAAAAACCAAAAAGAGAAAACCTAACCAAAATATTTAAACAAGGAAACTAACAGATAGGAAGGAGGAGCCTTGTCTGAAGTCACTGTGTCTTTTTCCAGACTTTTTTTGGCCTAAAGATGCTCTGCCTTAAAGAAAGCTCTCAGTTGAAATTGTGTAATTCTGGGCACGGCATGAGCTGCAAAGCAGCACTGCCCAAACCCTGGTTTTGTAGCAACCAGGGAGAAGAATATTTGGTTTACCAATCTTTTGGTAATGAAACAAAACAAAACAAAAAAAAAAGGGGGGATGGGGGGAAGGAAAGAGAAAAAACCCAAGCCATCCCCCAAACAAAAGCAAAAAGAATTAAAAAAATAAACCCAAGTAAATGCCTTTTAAAAAAAGAACTCTTTCAAACAGAAAGATAAATATTCTTGCAAGCCCTGCTTGCAATTAAGAAAAAGCACCAAATAATACCAAAAAAAATCAAAATACAAATAAATTTTAAATCTTTTTCCTTTCTTCCTCTCTCTTTTTTTTTTTTTTTCCTTTTATTTAGTCTTAATAGTGTAGAGAGCTTCAAAAACAAGCAGGCACTTGAGGGTTCCTGCACTGACCAAGACAGCCCAGCCTAAGCATCCACCTCACCATCAATGCTGCTGATATTCCCCAGCACTAACTCTGAAAACTGCTGTGGGTTACCAGCTCGTGAGAAGCCAGAGGACAAACTGAAATCGAACAGTACAAAAAGAGAAACGATTTGTTACTTTAAAGAAAACAAAACATTAGGAAAGGAAATACCCTTGACAGCTTCAAACTCTGAGCAAACCCTTGAGCTATTTTGAAGCTGGTGGCGTCTTGGAATCATTTACAAATCCACATGGGTTAGTTCTCCTGAGAGGGTTTGGAAGAACAGTAATTTTGGAGAAAAGGTTGGCTTGCTGCATTTCTCTCCCCCTGCTGAACACATCCCTGTATTCAACAGCTGCACAAACACCTCACAGCTGGCACAGGGAGAGCTGCCCTGGGAGCTTCCCCTCCTGCTGGTGGCAACACAGGGATGCACAGACACTCCCCCTAGAGCCCACAGTGACCTGCCACACTGGACCTTCGGACCTGTCCCACAGTGGTTTTGTCCATGACAACATTATTTTCCCCCAAAACGTTTACCAAGCACATGGTACTGTACAGCCACAGGGATAGGAGCCATCTCTGGAGTCTGCCCTGCTCATAGCACACAGCCCCCTGACCCAAAATGTCTCACTGAAGTGCTCCAAGACTGCTTTTGTCTCATTCTGCCTTAATAAGGAGCAAGGGAAGCTGACAAAATCCAGGGAAACAGAAGCCCAGTGGTAACACAAAAAGAAGCCTAAAAAAATATCCAAGTAACAGAACAAGGGTCCCTAAAGGCAGGTTTTTAGCCATCCCCACAGGAAGTCATTAGGCTTGTATGGGGATATCCAATAGAACTGGAGAACTGTTTTCCAGCAAAAGAGATAATCTTTGCTTTGGGAAGGAGGGAGCTGGAGCTCAACGTGATCATGAGAAAAAACTTTGCTTAGAGTTGTTCCCACTTGAACACTGCCTGTTCTGGCTCCCTGGGATTGCCTTACCAGCCTACCAAATTTGTGTTTTCTGCACCATTTTAAATATACACAAACATGTTCTGCTTGGCTCTGGAAACAGCCTGACATTTGAATCCTCTGCCCCATGGAAATCTTTAAGAATAACTTTAATTTTTACTTTTTTCCCCCTCTGAGTTGTTGTTCTTCAATGCTGTTACTGCTTCCTGGTAGAAGGTACCTTTCTGAAACCAGTCCATACACCATGAGCAGCAGGTCACTGGTGTTACAATTGGAGCAGTAAGGGCAAGATATTTAATATCTACACGCTCCCTGAAAATCATCAGGTATCATCTATCCCCATGGGCCGACCTTGGCTGTAGGCATATCCCAGTGGATACATAGATACATATATGTATATATACAGTATATCTATATATGCCAGTGTGTACGCACCATTTGCAGAGTCCTAATCCGCTGCTAAATGCTTGGGTTTGGTTAGGTTCCCCAGAAAAGGGGAATTTGAAGGCACAGACCCCTTAAGGCTATGTTCTCTCATCCTTTAGCAGTAAGAAGAGACCGAAAATGCCTACCCCAGTCCATTGAACCCAAGGTTTTTGCCCAGAGAGATGGCACTGCTGGCTGTGCAGACAGCCCCGGAGGTGAGAATTCACACAGAACCACAGGAGAGGGGCCCTTACCCACCACTTTACAGACTTCATAACATGCTTTATTGAAAACCTCCAGACGCTTGTCCAGCGCGGGCTGCATCAGAGGCAGGGAGATGTCCACGGTGCCAACACCAGGAGCGACCACTGCGACAGGCTGTGCTCAGCAGAAGATCTCCTCGCCCTCTGGAGGTGCTTCTGACGAGTGGGGATCTGCAGCACAAAAAAAACCCCAACAGGTGGGAATCACTATGGGAACACACAGGGATACAGCAGGCAGAGCAGGACTCCACGTGCACAGAAATCCTGTTGTTTGCCAAACTCACTGGACCACCTGGAAGATGTTCAGTTGCCTGAGCTACCATGAAATCACAGCTTGTAACAGGTGAGCTTCCCTGTGCACAAGCTGGAGAACAGCAGTGAGTTAACATGGTCAACTGAGGGTGTGTGATCAAATTTCATGTGGGCCAGAGGTTTGAGGTGCAGAGCTGAGTCCTAAGGGGATGCAAAACTACCAGACGAAAAAAATGCATGTTTTTGTTTTTGTTTTTTTCAGATCAAGAGGTAAGATAGACCAGCTTGAGGTGAGGGAGAGGCCACCAGAAGGGTTGTGGGTATCACTTCCAAACTACCACAGAGCTAAGGCAGACATCTATGCTTCAGGAGCTGCAACAGCCAGGAGTGCCCCAGCAACAGCTCCTGAAAGCACAGACACCAAAGCAGGATGTTTTCCTTCTCAGAACAGAGCATGTTGAAAAACAAACAGAGAATCCAGCCCATGGAAGCTGCTCAGGATGGGATGGGGAAGGGGAGAAGCAATGAGCAGAGTGCCCCTCCGACAACCCCAGGGACTGTGGAAGAGGCAGAAAAGCCCACAGAAGACCACTTCAAGCTATAACTCTACTCATCACAGGTGATCGTCTCCATTGCTGTGTTACCATCCATATTTAAAGCTGGATTTTGTGGTTTCCACAACTTTGCTGAAGGAGAGCAGCCAGCTCACCAACCCTGACAACACACCTGTGACCACCCCTGGCACTCACCAGACTGTTGGGAGCGATGTCCCCTGCCTTTTTTCTTCTTTTCCTTCTTCTCCTTTGGTTTGGCTAAACTGAAGAGGCGAGTAGGCATCTGGATCTGTTCCTCAGCTGCCTTGTTAGTCTGGTTTGTTGTGCTAAGCAAATGGAAAGTGCTTTTCTCTTTGTGTGTCCTTGAAAGACTGTTCCTTTTGGGGGAGACAGACAGTTCTGCATCAAAGTGCCCTTGTTTAGGAAAGGAAGGGCTCTTCTGCTTGGAGGATTCATCGATGCTGGACTGGGAGGACACTCTTGCAAGTTTCTCATGTAGATTTGAAACCTACAAAGGAAAAGTGTTTTATGAAAGAGGCAAAAGAGAACCTGAACAGGAAAGGTGTGTCTCAGATCACTCATAGAGGTTGTTCTCATGAACATCCAGCCCATTCACCAGCTAAAACATTGTCCTCATCCAGGCACAGCAAAGAGTAAAAAGCTCTGTTTGAGATGCAAAAGCGATGCATAAAAAGAGTAACACTCCACTACCTTTTGCTCCTGCATGTACTATGCTATGTATCAACAAGCCAAGGGCAAATATTCCTTAAGATCTCCCTACCAAGACTCACCCTGCATCGTTTGCACACACAGATGGTGGCAGGAGGCCAAGGAACACTGTGCCTCTCTGGGAGGGGAACGCCAGCACACCGGAGCAGCATGTGTCAAAGGAAGCCTTCCCAAGCAAAAGATGAAAGCAAAAACATTTTTCCTAATTTTTTTTCTTTCCTAACGGCTGTCTCAGGATGTAATTGAGCTTGCACATTCAAAGGCAAGATCAAAACAACAGCCCAACAAAGCCTCACTGAACTCTCTATTAATAGCTCTGCAATGTCAGTAAGTACCTGCCTCGAAAAGGTGCTTCCTTCTCCTAAATCCCTAAAGCCTTGCAGGCATTTTACCTCTCAGCCTCTCCCACAGCATCCCTGCCCCTCACATGTCTACGTGTGCTTGATGCTGGAACAGCTTCACTGGCTGCTTGCAAAACTTCTGGCTTGATCAGGAACTGGGTGGGAGGGAGCAGGCCCTCCTCTGGTGATTAGCTTTTCAGAGCTCTCTGCTTAGCTCCAAAATTAGTCCATTCAGGCACCAAAATCATTTCCATTCCACAAGCCAACATTTATAAACTAATTTTGCTACAGCTCTAAGCTAATTACAGACAGAATTAGTGAGTTACAAACAAATGATCAACAGGCTTAAGGATGAAATTCAGCCCATGTTTTGCCAATGATGCTTGCTCCCCCCCATCAGAACGCTGTACAATTAGAAAGAAATAAACCCCAGCTTGCTGAAAAATGCACAGAGCAGGATCTGTGTGTGGGCTTTGCCTTGTGCTTGTGGGCAGCCGGGCACCAGACACCTCTGGCAGCAGAGCCAGGGACCTTTGGTCACTGAGCCACGACTGGACTGCAGGTGCCCAGTCTCTTCAGGACAGAGGCAATGCCCATCTCTTTGGTAGATATTGAGAATGCTTTGGAGTTGGGTGGTATGCACACAGCCCTGCCCTGAAGGGCTCAGAAGAGGTTTTTGTGACAGCTGGAGGGTGCAGGTAAGCCACAATGCTCAGGCAAGGCAGACCTTCTGGGATTACCCACGATATCTTCTCTGGGAGCCAACCACCTCTCTGCCATCCCCCAACACATGGCAGAACTCAGGCTGTTGTAAACCCCCCACAGCTCAGCACTGGCCAGGCACCCCAAATACACCACACTGCACCAACACTGGCAGTGTCTCAGCAACTCCAGAGGTGCAGGAAACGCAGCCCTGCACGCTACATGCAAGGAAGGAGACAGTTTTAAACACCAGGTCTCAGATGTCTAGGGCTGAGGTGGCCCCAGTGCACCTCTGCAGGGCTCAGCTTCCCAGGAGACTGCCCATTGGCATCAACTTACCTGGTTGTGGTCAGGCTCCTGCCGCATTTGACTTAATCGCTCCGCAAACTGCGCCTTCTCCCTCTCCAGCTGCTTCTGCGCCGTGCGAAGCCTCTCCAGATCGAGCTGGTAGGCTGCCTTCTTCACCTGCAGCTCCTCTCGCTCCCGCTCCAGCTCCTGACACCCTCTCTGGACCTGCTCCTCGCGCTGCACCAGGTGGGCCTCCTGCTCTGCCAGTTCCTTCTCCCGGACTTCCCACTCCTTCTCCTTCCTCCGCCTCTCCTCCTGGTGCTGTGTCTGCTGCTTCTTCAGGTTGGCCAACTCCTGGCGCTGCTTCTCCAGGTTGCGCTGCTTCTCCTGCTCCAGCAGCGAGGGCGGCCGGAAGAAGCTTCGGGTCAGAGCCCTCTCGCTCAGAGCCAGCTTCTGGTCCTCAATGTAAGTGTCCTGCTGCACCACGACACCCTGGGAGAGAGGGGACAGAAATCACTACAGCATCCTCTCCACGAGGAGAGGGCCATCCCTGAAAACCTCAGGGTGCTCTGTTGAACCCCTTTTTCTCCCACCAAACTCACAGTGCAACACCCTTACAGCTGGGCTACCAGAGAATGCCAGCAAAGCATCTCCACCAGCACCTTCCCAAATTCAGGTGAGCACTGGTTTCCTTAGGCAGCAGCTCACTCCCACACCTGGCTGGCATGCTGCCTGCAAGCTGTCTGACATCCAGCCATGCAGGGATGTGACAGGCAGAGGATAAGGGCAGACGGGGGGTGAAGTGTGACTGGCAGCTTGTGCAAGCAGAAGGGGAATGGAGGGCTAAGCCTACCTGCAAAGCACTGAGCAGCTTATGGAGGCTGGTAATGCTTTGGAGCACCTGCTGTGAGAAAACAAAAGCGTTGCTATTAGATTTCACTCAGTGCTGGGGGAGGTGGACAGCACCCTCCTTTCCTCTGTGACCCATCATGGGTCTGACAAGCTGTAGGACCATCCCCTGCACCTTCCTTGTCCTCACTCTTCTTCTGCATTGACTGCATCATCCCCAGTACACCAACACATCCCTCGGACATCTCCCAGAGGTGTTTGGCATCACCTCCCTCCCTTCCTCTGTCAGTGAAGCAGGGGAAGAAACACCTGCAGAGGTACTTCATGGTACAGACTTCATGGGAAGTCCCGGTTTGTTGCTGCAAACCATTTCCCACAGCAGCAGCTTGCTCAAGAACAAGCAGAGCAATTGGGATGAATCCCAACAGTTCCCTTAAAAATTTCAGGAAAAGAAATCCAAGGGGCTAAAAAGATAAGAAATTTTAAAATGAATGTGGACTGTTTGTACTCTTCTCCCCAGCTGACCCATACAAGTCCCACTGCCATCAGACAGAAAAGCTGTACTACAGAAGGCACACAGGAGCAGCAAGTGTGTTCTTGGAGGCTCTCTGAAAATATAGGTGAATGCAAACACCTCATGCATCAATACAGAGCAACCTACTTTGGAGCAATGCCCTATCCCCAAATTTAGCCAAGCTAAAATTTTCTCAGAATCTCTCATATCCTACAATTATTTTATGAAGAAAAAACACTGCAGTATTTGCAGTAGTAGTGTGATAGCCAGTACTAAGAGAAGTGCTTCTCATTGTGTCATTAATGCTAATTGGGAATTATGAATGTGTATCAAAGGGAGAATAGAAATCTAATTGCCCCAATTGACTGCACCTGCAACATAAAATTAAACACTCTGCCTGCAGATGCACAATAAATACAGCCCTGTGCATCCTGGTGGTAATTAACCCTTGCTGCCTATAATCAGCACGAATCATCCTGCTGGCAAGCAGATGACAATCAGCAAATTCCCTGTCTGAACATCCAAGGTTAAACAAATAAATGACACAGTGGGTTCATCTTAATGTATTTAGAAATCTAGATGTGCTCAGCAAATGAAATGTGTTTTCTTCTACATTATCACTCACTGAGACAAATTCTCTTGCCACTTAAAAGAAGGAAACAGCTGAGCAACAGAATCAATTCTTACCTCGTTATTCCTTTTCAACATGAACATCAGATTAGCATTTCCACCCTATGACAAGATCACAAATTTAATATGAGGACGATCAGAAATCACAGCAAATGTAATTAGCTGAACTGATGACAAACTCCTTAAACTCCCCCTCCACCTTCCATTCTGGGAGAATTCACTCACTGTTTTTTAGGCAAGTTAGAATCATACACAGTAAAACGATAATTAGGTGACATTTTCAAGTAATGTGATGGATAGATCCCCAGCAAGAAAAGGTGCAAGGTTATAGCTGACCTTATCATTTCAATAATGATGCATAATTAAACACATGCTTTGGCTGTTCTGCAGACAGATGGTAGATAACCTGTGCCACCAAGGAATAAAACTGATTTGCAGTAGTTTTAAAGTCAGAATTTTAGCTACAGTGAAGTGATTTTGGTTGTATACTTCCAACTTTATTTTATTTTTAACTTGTTATGACAAGTCAATTGTCAAGAAATCTGGGCAATCTTCAAGACTAGAATTGTCACTCTCTTGAAATCTGAACTCAGTGGCAGCAGACTGATAAACCAAGCTATACCTTCTTTAAAATGCTGTCTGATTCTGTTCTCCGAAGGTCCTGAGCATCGTCGCCTTCATCTTTTGCTCCACCTAAAGGAAGAAGCCAGCATTGACACTGGTTATTCAACATCCTAAACCACAGATGAACTTGCTAAAGTCTGAGAAATTTAATACAGGAAACTCACATGTTTCAGAAAAGGGGACACAGAGCTCTTGACACTAAAATTAAATGCATTTGCACCCTAAATATAAGGAACACGTCGGCATTACCAGAAAAAGTGGATGGGAATTTAGATTGACTTTGGTTTCAGAAAACGTGCTGATAAATTCAGCACACCACTATCAATTGGTGCTCTGTCTAGTCCCTGCACTGCCATCTACTACCATAAAATACTTGCTGAGAAGACGTGAGGCAGAGTAAGAGCAGATGGAGGATGATAACAGAATCACATCAGGGTTTATTACTGCAGGTATAGTTTCAATGCCTCTCTTGTGCAAGTTAATTTACATCTGGGTCAGACACTGCTGTGTGACACCCTGTGAAATTCTATGCTAACAATTTATGATTAACCTTAGTTATCAGAAACCCGGATCTCCAAAGAAACACTGGACTTCTCTTTTTAACTTGCCCCTGGAAGGCTCCTATCTGTGCTCCCAAGCAGGACTGAACTGACCTGTGAGGACAGGAAGACTGTAACCCTCCCCCTGTGCTGCCCTCCTGCTCAGGGGTGGCAAAGGAGTCACGTGGACCTTCCACCCTCTAGCTGTTGCCAAGATGCTTGTAGTCCCCTTGCCAGCTGAGATGCAGCCCACGGGGAAAACCTACACCTGCAGTGGTAACCTTCCTACTGCCACTATTTTAATGATAAACAACTTTACATACATCTGAATCCTCATCGATGTGAAAGACACCATATCTAGTGCAAAGACCCTCTCCCCCACCCCTATTAAAGACTGACCCTCAAATCCTCCTAACAGACCTTCTCTCCTGCGCCACGTCCTGGGACCTTCCACCTCTTTGCAGGAGGAAACACCTCCCTTCTGCTTTGCTGGAGGGGAGAACGAAGGGGAGTCAGGTTATAAGCTTTACCCAATGTTTCACAGGTTGTGAACAGAAGAACTGGAGAAGAATGCCAGGTTTCATATCTCCTGGCCTCCAGCTGAACAAACAGGCCCTGCATTCTTTTCCCAAAATCTCCCAAGACCCTACAACTTCTGAATTACAATCTAATTCAAAAGAGGGTATTTCTAAAGAAAACCTAGAGTTGGGCAATGAACAGCCTGAGGCTGTCCCATTCATCATTGCAACAGAGAGGCACAACCCTAAACAAACCCCTCCAGTGTGAATATATTTGTCATTATGATGACAAGGCCTGTGAAGGGCTTTGCAGCTTTCAAAGGGAGCTGGGAAAGCCTCTACATACTTGTCATGTCTGACTGTCTGGAGCTAACACTACTCCTTTAATGCAGGAGGTCAGACGAGGTCCAACGATCCCAGTGCTGAGACAGACACTAGCGCAGCAAAACTGGTTGTATTGGGAGTGTGAGTGAGACCACAGAGAAAGGAATTTGAGGACAGGGAAGTTTCTGATGACTAGGGCAAAGAAAGAGAGCACTGGGAAGCAGCCAACTATGCAGCTGAAATAAATAGTCACAAATTTGTTTGGGAGAGACTTAATTGCAGAAGTAACACATGCAGTTGTAGGTGGAACAAATGCACAGAGAGCAGAGACAGGGGAGAAGGTGTTTGATTCAGCAATATCCTCATCCATTCGCAAATGCAACAGCACCAAGCTCCTACTGGAAGATAAGTGAAGAACAAAGAACAGAGCTGCAGATATTACAATAATAACATGAAGAAACTAATCTATTGAGAAGCCAAGTGCTTTCATGTGGCACATAAGTAAAAGAGTAAAGATGAGTTAGAGAGAGCGCAGAGAGAAAGGAGTGAAGAGTTTAGATGTTTAATCCTTGTGTAGCCACAGGTTCTAGACTACCATCATTCCACCTTTACATAGGCTTTTTTCCTAAGCTGTGATTTAATCTATCAACTACTATTGGAGAGCAGATGTGAAACACGAATCACCAGCTGAATGAAGTCCTTCTGAAGCAGGAGGATATGATGATGTGTGTTATGAACAACTGCTGATGTGCACACATGTAACTACTCACCCTTGGAAGCGTTCATCTGATGACTGTCAAATCCTCCAAAAGTTTCTGCCCTTCTAGGAAGAGAGATAGGGCCAACTCCTCCTTCCTGTTCCATGGCAGTGCTGCTGACCTGCTGTCCAAGAGCAGTGCCCAGGCTCCTGTTTACCAGATCTTGTAGCAGTTCCACTGATAAAAACCAACAATGCCTCTGTTAAAGGCCACCTCAGGCTTCTGAGCCTTTCTATCACTGCCAGAGCTCAGGTCAGACATTCACATGCTTTGCTGTACCAAGAACCCATGTTTCTGTGACAATATGAACAGTACCCATTGCCCCTGGAAAAACTCAGTCTGCCTGACCATTAGGTCCGATTCCTGGGAGTTCTGCACAGGCTTACACCTCCCTCTCTTTCTCCAGGCAACTTGGTATGCTCTGACAAAAGCACTTAATAATTTTTAGCCTCTCCAAAAATCACACTAGAAAGTTGCCTGAGTTTCCATCTATTCTTGCCTTTGTCAATGAACTTCCTTGCCCCTTGCAGGTACCACAAGCACCTGCTAGAACCCAAACCCCACTCTCACATCTCTCTGAGACTGAAGCACAGCAAAAGCCTGGATGGCCCAAATTTCAGAGAAGGATAAATCCTGTGCTAGTCCTGAGCTCAAAACAGGTTCAATGCATGATTGTTCTCTGTGCTGGCTTTTCTGCCTTCTTTCAACACCCTTCAGTATCTGCTTCCTTTCCTAATCCTCATGAACTGTCCCTGAGACAATATTGTGAGTAGCAGTATCTTCTCATCTCCTTGAGAACTGATGCCTTCACTGAAGCTGAAGGGTCTGTTGGTTATGGCAATTTACATGTCACCTGACTGGCTCACCTTCATTTATTGCCGTTTTCATAATGGCCTCTCCTTTTGGAGCCTCTTCTGTGTTGGCTCTGAAGAGCAATCTGGAGCCTGGCATCTCCTCCTGCACAGAACTGTCAGCCATGTCCTGGAAGATCTTCGTCTTCTCCTCCAGCAAGAGCAGGATCTGCTTATCCTTCTGCTGAAGTTGTTCTGTGGGGGAGGACAGAAAAGGAGAGATGAAAAGAAAATAAAAGCTTTGGCAAGGAAACTGGAGCGATTCCTGAGATACTGGCCCCATCTAGTGGAACCTGACAGTAAGTGCTGGGTTTGGCAGCACATTCTGACACAAGATGATCGTGCTCTGCACAATCCATACAGAGCAGGCTCAGAACAAAAATAATGCAGGGGAGGTGAGCTGCCAACCAGGATTGCAATTATTTGCTGGATCCAGGATTCTCACTCACTTGAAAGAAGTTCAACCACAAAACCCAACTCAGAAATTCCCATACATTTTTCCAAAGCTGCTCCCCAGCTCTGTCCCGGGCAGGATTTTACCTTTCAGTCCTCTCAGCTTTGCATCAGACAATTTCTTCTCAAACTCTGACTCACAGGGGACTCCTTCATCTTCATCTCTATCCCTGGAGAAGAGACATGGCTTGATTACTACAGGCACACAACCATGTGCACCACCTGACTCCCAAGAACAGCTGGGTAACTTACATGGTGTTCATTGTGTCCTGAATGATCTGTATCCAACCGTTACGTTCCTCTTTGGAGCTGGCATGGACTTCCACCATTTCAGGATCTTTTCCACCCATGCTGATCAGGAACAAACCCTTCTCTTCATGAGCCACTTCTCGTACAATCAACTTCTTCAGAGAGATCACAGTGGATCTCTGGTCCTTCAAATGGAAAGAAATGGGTGAGGAGGATGAACAGGGCTACTTTCCAGATGCAAACTAGCATTGAAAAGGTCCCAATAAACCACAGCACTGCATCTCTCAGGTTGCAAACATTTTCCAACCTTATTGGCCAATTAAAAAGAAAAAAAAATTTAATGGGGTCAAACAACAGTTCTGTAGGAAAAGCAATTTCACCTCATTCCATTTCAACAAAGAATTAATTTAGAATTGACTTTGTGGTTTTGTAAACTCTACCATATTTCACTCTGATCTCACTTCCTCCTGCCCATGCTCTCCCTGTCATTGATATCACAGCTCCTTATGCTTGGTGTGGTTTGCTAGTGCCTGCTTCACACACAGTATCTTCAGGATCTCTCTACAGGATAGACTAGCACCTTGTTTTCAAATGCCACAAAACCTCTGCTGCTCTCAGAAGCTCACAGCTGACTCTTATGTGAGCACTCATGTGTAGGATGATGCTCACTGTGTGCTATGGTGTCTGTGTAATCAGCCTGCTCGGTTAGAGCATCCCTTTGCTGCTGTGTCATCTGCACACGAGTCAGCCCCTTTGTGCACTGCAGAAGATGCTACAAGTGGGGTGATTTGGTAGAGGTCCACCAGCAGGACTTGTGTGCAAATCAGCTTCCCCTGTGTAGGGCACTGAGCCTGTGCAGAGGGTTGGTGGAACTGCAATAACAAATTATCAGCTTCCAAAATGTTCAAAGAGCGAAGAGGTCACAAGGTTTAGCCAGACTGGATCATGCCTGGAAGGTACAGCACAACAGACTCCATTAGGCACTAGGTTTTCTTTAGCAGGTCAGTTTGTCCAGCCCTTTTCAGGGGCCTGCCCTCAAAAGCTAATGTTTTTGCTCCTGTGCATTACAAGTGTATTCCTCTGACATTTATTTTCAAGCTGTTCTATTGAATTTACTGCACTTGCATTTCACTCCGCCACCCCCCACAGCAGCTCACAATATATTAGGACACTTCCTTCTGCTAAGGTTCATTTTTACAATGTTTGCATTATCTCCCTGCCCCCTCCCACCCCAACCACTGCTTCAGTGTGCACAAACTGAAAAGCTCGAGTGTGTGGAGTGACAGGCAGGTTTTCAAGGCCAATTATCAGCTGTGCCAAAGCGCTGCAGAAAGGGGAGGTGGGGCATGAAGACATGTTTTCCTATCAAAAAGAATGCAGTCTGCTCAACAAACAAAAATGTTCTGAGCAAGAAAATTAGGTTGTTTAGCAGAAAAATTGATGGCTTTGCTGCACAACACACATCACGGGTCTCTCACAAAGAAAAGGAAAGAGAAGAGGTTGAAGCCTTACCAGTGAGGCAAAGACATACTTCTGGTCCTTCTCCTGAAGGAACACAAGCATATCAGAGAGGAGAACAGCCAGGACTTCTGCAAAAGAAACAGCATATCAGTACAGTATAATCACACAACCCATCCCAAACAGAGTTACTGTAATACTACCAGGGCTGGTCCTGCAAATGCTTGGAAGCAGGATCAGCCTCCCAGACTGCAGAAGCAGTGGGGGCAGCTCCTGGAGATGCCAGATCAGGTTAGCTCTGAATTTTACAATGAGCACACAAATAAACACCCGGAAAACTTGCAGGATTTGCTCTCATCTGTGGGGGTGCCCCTCTCCAGCCACATGCTAACCAGCAGTTAAGACACGGGCATAAGAGCAAAAGCCAGAGACATCCACTCAATAGAAGCTCTGTTTCCTCAAACAATCAATATTTTAGTCCTGGAGCAAAATATCAGCACAGGAAGTTTTGGGTTTTATGGTTCTCTTGATGAGTGGTTTGCAGGGTGTAAATTATCGTGCAATAACAACATTTGTCAGCTGCAGTTTCTTTCCCAGGAAATACTGACTTCAGGAGCCACCACTGATTCTGCTCTCAGACAAACACAACTCTTGTCGACTCTGAGGGGAGCCAGCAGAGCCTGTGTGAGACACAGGACCTGGCTTTCTTTCACAGGAGGAGGAAGCATAACTTCAAGCCAACAGAGGATTTTAAATCAGTCTTTTCCCAGAGTTCACATACAGCTTTCCAAGTCTCCTAATGACATATCATAAAGCTTCACAGCAACTACCAAGTGTAATGCCCCACCCAGACCTCTCGGTACAAAGAATTTCTGTGTAATGTACTTGAGAAATCTTGTGACAGAGAGGAAGTAAACCAAAAAGTTAGATCATCCTGTGGGTAAATTCTTCCATTCTGTGTCAGGAAGACAGGATCAAGTCCACATTAAAGAACCACCAAACTTTAAGCAAAGCTGCGAAATGAAATCCAAGGTCTGGGAGGCTTGCTAAAGGCTGCATTTGATTCCCTTTCTGTCTGTTCTGTGCACTTTGCAAGAGAAGAAATGCTAAAACCCTCTAAGAAAAGTTCTTCCTCTACTTCTCTGTGCTGCATTTCAAATCCTGCAAAACAGCCTTAGTGTAAGAACAAGCTACCCTCCCTGGGCCTACAGCTTGCCTGCAGGACTTGCTTTCCCTGGCAGTTGGCACTACAGACATGTTTATGCATTTCTATGACTAAGAAATGCAAATGGAGGCAGTGCTTATCACAGGATTTCACAACAGCAGCACAACTTGCTTCATCCATCATCTAAAGGCAATAGTAGTCTCGGGTGCCTAGAAATCATCTGTAAACTTCCTATTTCCAAAACCTCGAAATAAATCACACCCCATATGGAATTCCATGTTATCATCACCTCCCTGCACAGCACAGCACCAGGCTCCCAGTCCCCATTCATGCCCACAGACCGTAATTTAATCAGCTAATGCTGGAGGGAGAGCAGGGAAGCCCAACCTTCCTGCCAAGCCTGAGACACAGCCCTGTCTGCTCTTACTGCTTGTCGTCCCAGATGAAGGATTCCCTGGGAGAATTAGGGTTTAATTCAGCGGAGAACTTCAGTGCACAGCACCTTAAAAAAACCACTTCCAGTTAACAAACAAAAAGCTACTCAGAGAAACACTGGCCCAACAAGAGGCAGCTGCAGGGATACCAGAGCCTCTCCTCAACAGCGTGCATCAGCAGAAGGCACGACAGTCTCACCTTTTAGACGTCCAGCTGCACTTTTTAGTGAAACGGGCCCATCTCGGATGAGTTTTCGATGCCTCAAGTCCTCTCTTGCAAACATCTGTCCGCTCTTCATCCTCATGATGGACTTGTTGTCCGTCCGGCTGTAAATCTCACCGAGGCGCATTTTCTTTTCATAATTGCTGACTTTGCTGTTGACTGCAGCAATCACATCTTTAACGAGGTTTAATGACTGAGTCAAGTCTTCATGTTCCACTTCGTTTTCTTTAAAAAAAGAAACAGAAAGACCTTAATTTCACTTCATCTTTGTGGAGTCTAATGTCCCAATTTGACTTCCTTCCCTCCTCTTCTCCCCCCTACATTCATGCATTAGAACTGTTTAATATTTAAAGGAGACAGAATGCATTTTTCCCCCTTTAGGAGAGTTTCACAAAACCTTCCACATATATGTGGGTTGAGGTTGGGGACTATTCCAATACACTTTGTATATGAGATAGTACAGATGAAACACAAAAATTAACCACATGTTTTAGCCATTACAAAAAAAAGTAAGCTGGGAGATTTTTGGAGGCTAAGCATGTTGCTCTGTAATTAGCTACAGATAGACGTAACTAAATCACAGTACCTGACCAACTAATCCTGGGTGGAGATATGGAACTGAGTTATCTCATTACAGCTGTGTGAGACAACAATGACTGGATTAGCTGGTAAGAAAATCTGCATCAGCTGAAAAGGATACAAAAAATATACACTGGACGAACTAACACACGCTTAGAATAGAGGAACTGGTCCCTACCTTTGGTGTACTGCAGTATCCTTTGTAAAAGGACTGGGTACTTTGTGATTCTCTGTGTTACCAACAAGATACACTCAGGAATCCCAAGACGCCTCACCAGGGAGCTGCTCATTTTTTTCTAAGGAATAAAGATGAAAATGTCATTTCTGTAGCAAAACGCTCACCAGAGTGCAGAAAGGAGATACTTTTTCCACCGACTACCAGGTCCTACCTTGACAAAGGCCTGGAAGCGCTTGTCCTTTGAGTACAGATCTTTGAAGTAACTGACTGCCTCATTGTGATGCCCACAGAATTTGCCGTAGGTTTTCTTCATTCGCTCGGCACTGTCCCCAGAGAACTGCAAGACATGAGACACAGAGCTCCAACTGGCACTGAGCTCCTGGTGTGATATCCCAGCAGAGCCCACCAGTCTCTCAAAAGAGTTTGATGAAACAAAACTAGTCAAAAGCATCCTAAATCAAGCAAGGAGGTCCTGGGAAAGTAAAGAGCTGATTTGGGGAATTCACTGAGTTCACACTTAAAGCAGAATTTGGGATTCTACTCTCAGGGCAAAAAAAGTCAAAACAGACAAAGAGAAGGCAGAAGTCAGGGATAAAGGAAAGTAAAATGATCCACCTGAAGTTAAACAGCAGGTCAGTAACAAAACCAAGAGACACACTCGGCATACTTTGCTGCAAGCTCCTGCCTACGCCCCAGGCTATGGTCAAACTGCTCTGTACCTCTCAGCAAATCCTTCTCTTTCCCATAAAATGAACTGAATTAATTTTCAACAGCGGACCTTCCTCTGAAAGAATAAAAAATGCTTTGAAAAGCAGAGGCAGAGATTTTTACATGCGGGGAGAGTAAAGGTGCCATCAGCTGTGATTATCTGACAGGCACAAACAGGAGGGGAAGGAAGGGAAGGAGAAGTGCCTGGTTTCCAGCTGTGTTCCCAGAACTGCAAGCATTTTCCAGCACTTACTTGATTCACTAGGATGTCACCTATCCTCTTGATAACAAAGTTCTTTTCACTTTTGTCTGCCAATGACTCCTTCTTCCTTTCCAGAATCCGCTGGAAAAAGTTACTGTGGATTTGCAGCAGATTTTCCAGGCAGGGAAAGATCTTGTCAATGACTTGTTGATCATACTGCAGCTCCTTCAGCATGGCTGCACTGTACACATCGTTCATGATCTTCAGGGTGCGGACGTGATGCATTTCCGTCTGCATGAGCTCTGTATAGGATGGGGACAAGGTCAAAACCAAGGTCACTGTAGAGTTCAAGGGTTACAGCACAAGGAGAAGTTGCCATGGGAAAGCTCTTCGATAACTGGGCTTCTCTAAGTGGTTTCAGAAAATTTCATGTCAGGTATTGAAACATCAATCCATAGTTTCATGTCCGAGAGAAACAGGGAGAGAAAGAGTTTCATGAGTGAGAAGGGGGCAGAGGAGTCCCACAACAAAGAGCTTTGGACACGGAGGGCTGAACCTTCAGTCCTGGTATCTGCTCCTTCCTGACTCACTACCAGTCTCAGCATATTGCCCTTCTTCCATACAGGACGGCTCCTGAACCTGTCAGAAGACTTCCTAGCTACCTGCTCTACTGTAACTGAGTTTAAATGTCATCAGCAGACAAATCAGGAGAGGCAATATCTGGGAATTCTGGATAGCTTCTGGATATGTGAACTGCAAAAAGAAAACCTGCACATAATACACTATGTTTCTAAGAACTGCAAGAATGAAACTTTGACTTCTCAGGAAAACAAGTCAGTGTTTCCTGACCTAAAGTTCACCGACCTCAATTCACTGATCTGAAGTTTCCCAAATCAATGCATGTGGGAACATTGAGAAGCTATCTAAAACAAGTAAAAAATTAAGATGAGGTGTCTCACCATAAATGACATCTTGCCGTTTGACAACATCTTTGTTTTGCTGCTGTAGGAACTTGCTGTCCACTACTTGGCTCCAGGATTCTGCCTCCAGCTGCTTGGAATCTAATTCCAGTTCTCCCATGAGCTGTCCTTCATTCATGTCTGCACCTTCACAAAGCAATGTAAGTGCCGGTAAGACAAGGGTAACTTGTCCCATTTGAGATTCCTGTCTACTCATTTAGGTTTAGGCTTTGTCTGTCACACCATGGACATCACACACATTCTCCTTTACTGACACAAATGATTATATACAATGTAAGGATCAGGTTACGAAAAGCACTTTTAAAGATTATTTCCTAGTTGTACAAAAATAGTTCACCATTTTCACAAAGAATAAATTCTAGTTCAGACAATGTATTCTGAATCTGCAATGTAACATACCAGACAACAAAACACAGCAGAAGAGGAAATATTTTTCCCTGAGATAAATTCCAAGTAACTCAACTGTAACTGAAACCTTCTAAGTGTTTTCCCACAATTCAACAAGCTAAAGAAATTAGGATGCAGGGCTTTGTTTATCCTGCTGATATTCTGAGATTAAAATCAATGCACTTTAACTATCCATTAGAAAGGAGGACACTTGTTGAAAATGTATTTTCTGTTTCTGGAAAGCAGCACTGAGACCCTCCTTTTGCCATAAATGCCATGGGGATCTCTTACCTTCATCAACCAGTGACTCCATGGATTCATTCACCCGGCTGATTTTATGTAAGGAGTCTGTTGACTGTGACAGGAATTTCCAAGTGTGTATTAAGCTGTCATCATTCCCAACTCTGCTGAAAAACAGAATGTACAATACTGTTTATGACATAAAAAACCCAGCCAAATGTACTTTCAAATAGCCAGAAGAAATGCATTTTCAATGTGAGTTAGAAAAAAAAGTCAACACTGCACGACTATGTACAGAAATGTGCTTTTGTTAGTTGTTTTCTAACTACCCACTGGGGATCAAGAAGCTGTAAGAGCTACAGTTCTGACTGTTGGTGCTTCTTCTGTATAGAATCACACCTTAGGATAACTCAATTCCATTAGTTTCCATTTTAGTCACGTCCCATCCTCACTGCCCTTGGTGTAAGCAGTGCAAAAAATGCAACACCAAAAGCTATGCAAGAGTCTTTATCATTAACTCTGAGAAACATGAGCAAAATGGACTGAAAAAAAATTCACCATGAACAGCCAGGGCATCCAAACTGCCCAGAACATGCTAGTTCATGACAGTGCCTCATGTGTAGAGCTGTTCAACATGCAGGTAGGGTAGGAACCATAAACTAGATTTTTTTTTTACAACCTTTTTTTGCAATGAATTATTTATAATGCAGTCTAAAAATGCCAGGCAGACTGCAGGCTCTGTGCCTTCACCCTGTCACCATGGACACAAAAATTAACACTGTCCCTGAGCTGCAACCGTGTGCCTGCAGAATATCCAGCCCAAGGCAAGGGAATTTCTTCCTGGAGCCCAGAGCATCTCTGTGAAACGTCCTTGAGTCTAACCAGGCTAACTCAGACGCCTCTGAACTCCTGCCATGACTGAACTAACCCAGAGAACCTGATCATGCAGAAGACAACTGATGGCATCATATGCATAACAGGGGCATTTCTGGCTTTGTGACCCTCCTTTGTACCTTCAGCACAAATCATATCACAAGAATCTGTTTTCAGTGAGACCTGAATGTTTTTACGTTCACAGCGTCAGGTAACACACACAAACACACTCGTGTGCAGGGAGAAGCCTTACCCTGCAATGTTCTGTATGGAGACACTTTTGGAAAGTGCTGGAGGCTGCTGTGACGATCTCCTGTTGGTGAATATCGAGGTGACGGTGCTTTCATCAGGAGTAAGGATCGCCGAGCGAGGGCGCTCCTTGGGCTGGGAGCCTGGAAGGGAAGGGGCACACAGGAGTCAGCCCTGAGCTGCTGCTAACCGTGATGATGATGACTCAAAGGATCCAGGCCATAAAATCACTTCCTTTTCTTTCTAGAATCATCATCAGGGGACCTCAGCACTTAAAAACAGCCATAGGAAGGAAAGAACATCGCCCCCTGTGCAGGACTGACTGAACTATGCTTGAAATACCTAGGTGGGATCTCCAAGTCCACAAACATACACTTGGGAAACTGAGTTTAATTTTATGTGATAAATAATCACATGTTGCAATCTGTTCTGTTGCTTTTTTTTCATTTCCCCAGGCCTGTAACTATACACATCTTGCTGCTTCTGGTCAAACTTTTTGAGATAGGTTTCTGTAACAGTACATACTGCAAAGAAATGAAAATCCTTATTTCCTCATACTATCACATACTTTTAACTAATTTTTTTCATATTAATTTCAGATTTTTCCTTTGTTGGATGCATTTCTGCTTTCTGGCGTAATCTCTCTGAACTTCCTGATAAATACCACAGTGACTACAACTACCATACAGTGTGGTTCCATAGAGAGATCTCCAAGCTATCACTTATCAAAGTTTATCACTTAAGCTTGTCAAATCATGGCACTATAAAATCCACTCGGGCTATTTCATGTCTATTCTTTACCCTTGGTCACACTGCTCTGCAGTCCAGTGTGTATCAGCAAAGCCAGGAAATGCCAGTATTCCTCCTATTCAAAATTAAACTTTTTATTTTGACTACCTTGAAGTCTGAGACTGTTTAATTAAAACAAAAATAACTGTATTTTGAAAAAACACCCTCTCCACTTAATACTTATAGCTGGATTCTTCCCAGTGTCAGACACCCATGGCCACAGGCTGCATCTTCCAGATTTTGTGGACTTTACAGCTGTAGGCAATCAGCAAGCTACAGCACTCACTTATTCCAAACCTGAGAAGACTTTATATTTGCTTAAAACTACATGGACACTGCAGAAGTGGATAAACATTGTAGAACTTCAGTACAGCTTCTGAAATCTCAAAAACTGCTTACCATGCACAGAGGATGCTCTCATCCCTGCCCTGATAAGTGCTTATCTCTCATAATATCAAGTTACCAGTTATCAGAACAGTTAAGAACATCACCAAAGCAGAGGGAAAGGAAGTTGCCTTACTTTTGTTTCTCATGGTTACTGTGGGTAACGAAGAGGTATCATGTGCCTGCAGCATCCCTCTCTGTGGCTGAAAGAAAAATGACATTCACTCTAATGCCTTCCTCCTCTCTCCCAGCAATTTGTTCCATATAATTAAATTTTAAAAGTTATGTTTTTTCTGAATGTCTCAGAACAGGTCAGTTTTTGGCTGTATGTGTATTATAGAGGGTTTTTTTCCCCCATAATTGAAATGGACAAAATAAAAGATGGAGAAATGTGCAGCAAATAGGAAAATGAGAAAGTGCTGACAATACTGAAGAGAATTGACAATCTTCATTATAGAAACATTATTTAACTTGGAGAACCAGGCTTTTTGCATTTGGCATAAGCATAAATTCTGTGTGTTCCTCATACAAACAATATATTTAATAGTTTTCATTACATGAAAACTTCAGAACAGAGACTGAAGTTCTTTCCAACAAACTGGAAACTTTGTGAAATATGACAGAAGATGTTATACATGTGCATAAACTATTTTGTTTATTCAGCAGAGTAGACGAAAATCTCTTACCTTCATTTTGACCTTTGCACAAGAAGCGAAACTCTCCTTACAGCCTTTGTGAACAATTGCATTGCAGTCTGTCAAAAGTAAAAAAACCCAACCAATTAAACAAAACCCCACAGAAGACAGGTCAGTTTTCACTGTTTGCAATCTGAACTGTTAACTTGCACAACTGAGAATTACAACTTTCAGGCATCATTATGGTTTACATGGGTAGCTGCAAATACTGAGAGACAGGCTCCTCCACCAGGATAATTAGCTTTTTGTTTGTTAATAATATTTCCTCGTGAAACGTAACAGGAAATTCTGTTTAAAAATCAAGGCAAGGTTGAGTTGCCAGGGGTCTTAACCAGTGGGTCTTAAAGAAAAAATAAGGGAAGAAAGATTATGGCATTGTTCATCTGAAAGTAAGGTGGAAAGCAGAATCAGGAGATGGAAACAGAAACCAATTGTAGGGCAAACATTTTCTGTGAAAACACAAATACTGTTCTCATCAAAACAGGAAATATGAGATCCAGAAGACAGGAAAAGGATGGGAAAATTCATTTACATAAACTCAGACATCATAAGCAAGGTCTGCAGCACAGAAACCAAGTGCTGCTGTGCTACAGGATTACCAGAAAAAGTAAGAGGAGCATCTGTCAGGTGAGCACGTCTGGGAGGTGGGGACTTCCTGCAGAAAACTACACTGAAGACACTGCTTTGGTCGGAAACCACAGCACATACCAGTGCAAAGATCATCCTGTCTTAACCCCACCCATTGCTGCATATATGCCAGAGCAAAAGCTGTGTGATTCTTTTGGAACACCATCATCTCTGCCAGAAGATTTCTGGGAATCAAAGTTTTCAAAACTACCTTTTCTTCTTCTTCTTTTTTTTTTTTTCTTCTTCTTCTTCTTCTTCATAATTGATATTCGGGTTTGAGGCTTTAACTCTTTTGGTAGCCAAAATATCACATTTCAAATGCTCTCAAGTGAGATTTAGTAGCTTAGAGAAAATTATTTCCACTCATTCATGAAAACACTGACACAGATAATCATATCTAACGTGTACATTACACTGTGAGTGCCAAGTTCTGAATTACTTCTTGAAGAAATAAGGAAGGATGAAATTCTATGTCCAGAATGACAAAATGTGCTAATGTTCCTAGAATCTCTTCCATTTGAGCCTACTTAATAAAAGCCAGTAATTGTGATATTTTGACAGGGACAAGGGTAAGGCCACACAGTATTGCTATTTTGTTACTGTCTCACAGTTTCCTGTGTAAGAAAGACAGAACAAAGAAACCTCCATGTTCTTGCAGACAACCACAAGCACTATCATTTTTTCAGATCGAACAAGGAAGAGGGACAGAACCTCCTTCTGGAGCAAGAAGAGAGGCAGTGAGACAATTCAGAATCATTAAATACACACTAAAACCTTGAAAGCCTGAGGGCAGCTCTTTTCTATTGTCATTTGGCAATACAACGTTTGGATTTCTCAGGTTGAAAAATCTCGTTTCAGGGACTTTATTTCACTTATTCAACTCTTCAGCAGGCAGGGAGTTCCTCCAACTCCTCTGTATCAGTATACTAATAATTAAAACCATCAAAAGCTTATTTTTTGCACCATTGGTCATAAAACCTCCAAAAATATCAGGGAGGAAGCTATTAAAAAATGGGCTTTTTTGCTGGCCCATTTGTTTCATAGTATGCTCAATCCTTCAGCATTTACGAGCTGTTTCAGGGAGCTGGGGGGGATCACTGAAAAGCTGAGACATTGATATAAAATGATCCAGTGCTTTAAAAGGCATTAACTCATTCACAAGCAAGACAGAGAAGCAATGGTAGCACTAGTTTGCAACAGCACAGGAGTAACAGAGCCTCTGTTGCTGGTTATCCATCATTTCCAAAGCATTTGATGGTTGATTTTAAGATGCAACGGGAGGAAGAAGCACCCTCAGATGGGAGATTTCAACTGGGGCCCTCATCAAACCTTCCCCGTGGCATTCATCTGCTGGCCAATGCAGAAAACTTACAATCATCATCTGTCATATCTTGAAAATAAGGAAAGAATATCTATGATAAAACATATGACATTGTTGGGTTATTTTATATAAAGCATTAGCCAGGATACAGTCGATTTCCTAAGTGGCTTCAGAAGCTGTAAAGAAAGTTGAGTGGGGAAAGGGAGAGGATGGATTTCAGAGCTTATAAATGTTGATGCTTTCCATTTCCCATCAGGCTGACACAGAGTGTGTCTCATGCGAACAGTTCTGCTGAAATCTCTTCCAGGAAACTCAAAACTGCCATTCAGGATTCAGCTGGCTGCTCCTTCCCCTGCTTGCATCTACCAGAAGGAGCAGAAGGCTCCAGCCTGGAGCAGTTCCCATATATGCTTTGACTCATCTCTAGGCCAGTGGAGTGAAAAATTATTAATAGTGAGGAAAGAAGAGCCCTGAGCTGCAGTGGCAAAAAGACATTTTTATCTGCATATTCTATAGCTTTGGGTTGCTGCATAAACCAGGCAGCATTCTGGGCTTGACCACACAAACTCTGCTGACCTTATCGAGCTACAGGCATGAGAAACTCTGAGATAAGAAAAGAGAACCAAGTCACCAATCTGGCAGAAACCCTCAGCTGTGTTTCCCGTCCTGCCTGCACTGTACTGCACGTACTTCACACACACACAGGTAGTTGCCATTTGACCTGTGATGCAATTTCGTGTATAAAGGGAGAAGAGGGTATTTCCTTTTCTGTACCATGTGGTTCTCACTGAGGGCTCACTGAAGCTGTATTTCAGAGAACTAAAGCAGTACACTCCAGATGGGTGAGACCCTTTTTTCCCCATTGGAAATAAAAACCATGATCCAAGCCAGCTGTCCCTGTCCTTTGTCCATCTTATCAAAGTACCTCAGGCCCAAGCCATAACATGCAGCTGAAAATAAACAAAGATGACTGACAGAGCCCAACAAGGGGTAGAGAACCCCACAGGATGCCATGATGGCTGAGCTCAGGTGTGGAATGAGGTCGCAGGACACCTCCATGCAGCCACAACTCACTCCAGCCCTGTTTCCACAAGACAACATGCTGCTCCATGAATCACTGCCTTCAAAGTCTCCCTCCCACCCTACATCCTTAAGCTAAAGGAAAATAAAGTATCAGGTTTGTATTTTCAATGACAGATTCAATGAAAAACAAGAGGAAGGGAGAGAATCCACCCTTCCCCCCCAACTTACTTGCACAATAGTACGAATCCTTATTGAAAGGCTTCATACAGTGGTAACAAGTTGCTTGGGCTACAACGGAGGTTGCAGTGAAGAGATGTCCATTTAACAGTTTCTTGTCTTTTTCCTTCTCCTTGGAATCTTTGTCCTTCTCTTTAGTCTTCTCTTTATCTTTCTCTTTTTCCTATCGAGACAAAAATGACCAAAAGCTTTGTTACTTTGCAGAGGTGTAATCTCTAGTTACAAATTCCTCAGGGTTTGCCTTTGGCACCATGACAATATCGACCAGTGCACACCTCAACAATGGCCATGTGTCTGCACAGCTCTCTGTTAACAAAGCCACCTTGCAGCCCCCATGGATATGGATTTACATACTGTTGACTCACAGATGTCTCACCAGCAGAGATGAAACTGAGTCTGCTCTGAAGGCAGCTATTTTCTTCCACCTTTGTTTTATATTTGCTTGGTTTAAGCACTTCACCTCTCTCTTCTTCTGGGCTCTCAGCAGCCTGTTCAGTGCTTTCAATGAATTGTGTTAAATACAAACACCACATGCAGTGTTTATCAAACTTGAAGCACAATTCATTTCTAAGGCCAACCCATAAGGCTTGAGATTTGCAACTGCATTTTGAGTCGAGAGCACAAGCTCTTCCTCGGTGCCTGTTCAGCCTCACTGCCAGAGTATTTCCACCTCCGTTTTCCTTCCAACCAGACACTTTTTCAATAGTTACATTCAACCCCAAGTAACCATGTGAAGCTTTTGGGGAAAATGGATCTTCTACAAACTCTCGATATATGGCACTACAGAAAGGCTGAGGAACAACAGCAACTCCTTAAAAGCTCCTTTCAACTTCCATATGCCACAATTCAACCTCTGGGATACTCAGCTTTGGAAGGATGACAAGCACAGCCAGCTTCTCCAACTTTTATCACAGGTTTTGCTTACTTTTCTATGGCTACCTTAGATAGAAAATACTAAATACTAAAAATTTGAACCATTTTTCCCTGCAGCCTTTCATGGATTTGGAATTCTTCCAGATAGTTTTTAAAGGAAACTCCCCAGAAAAACTCCAGATTTGAATTCGAGCAACACCTTGTTTTTCTATGTACCAACCCATAACATGTTTACCATAAGATTCTGCACTTTAACTGTTCCTGCAGATTTCCTGGCATCTAAAAGAGAGGCTTAACCAGAAGTTGGTAAAAGCTTCTGTAAACTTATCTTTGCATTTTGTTATTTATATGTCACGTGTCCTTTGCCTCATAATGCCACAGGCTGAGTATCAGAGAGCTGCAGAGCAGCCTGTGTGAGCAACTGCCATGAAGTGGTTAAAAAGGGGTATCGAGCTCTGCAGTCACCAGCAGGGAAACTGTTGAGCTCCTGACACACGCTCAAATAATGAGTAACTCAGCCTGAGGACTCTTCCAACACTTCCCAGGCAGAGTGCCCAGTGTCGAGGTCTCTCCCTGCAAAGTGTCATAAACAAAAAGTCTATTTACTGGCCCCAAATGCTATTTTGTTCTGTAGTAAGTAGAACTAGGAGCATTACCTTATGGAATAATCCTGTCTGAAGCAGAGAACCTGCCAGCAAGAGTCTGTGTTGCATCACATCTCCGCCTACTCTGAGCTTGGCTCACCACCCCACAGAAACCTCCACAGCCACATTCTCCATCCGCTGACCTGCCCCCCTTTAACCATGTCCAGCCTTGCAGGATTCAAGAACTAAAACTCTGCAGTTTAGGCCTTTGCTGATGCTACCAAGCTTTTGCTCTATTGCCAAGTCTTGTGAAGGTCCAGGAGAAAAGATCACTCTAAGCTCAAGGCAAATCTTGTGACTCTCATGATGAAAGGAGATGTCCCATCCTATACTTTAAACCTACTTGATGTCTACTGCAAAACAGAGTAATTTTAAAGGCTGTCTTCATAAAAATCAGTGTAAAAACTGTTTTAATTAAAGCTGAGCAACAGGAAATGGGTGCACCACTTTCAAGGAGGAAACAGCAAACCTCACGCACAGGCTGCCAGCCACTCACTCCACTGAAGGACAAAGTCTCAAAATGAGATTATTTTATTGCAGCTTTTTTCCTGTGAAGGTTACTGGAACTTTATTTTTAAAAAGGATCTTAAAAACAAGACCATTTCCCTTCATGCTGTTGGAGCTGCCACCAAGATTAGAAGCCCAGCTTGGTAGCTGAAGTGGCGTGCACGGACGGACACGAGAGGTACCACAGCCCAAAGGAAGAGACCTGCAGCAGCCCATCCCTCCCCCAAAGAACCATGATGCTCTTACCTCCCAGTGCTTAAGTCCCACCAGCTTCACTGTTATCTGAGGTACTTCTGCAAATCTATTCCATTTTATGGACATCCTTCCCCTGGGGGGCAGGAGCAGTGCTCCCCAGCAGCTCTAGCCCATCCCCATGGCCGGGAGCTGCAGTGCAGCCAGCCAGGGGGATTGCAGGCACACAGGAGTTGAGCAAAAGGGGGAGGGCGGGACGATTGCTGCTAACTTCCTTGAAGATGATTTTAGCTACTTTGCTGCTGCTTTCATCTTGCTCTACACCCTAGCTTCCACTGCTCAAAAAAAAAAAAAAAAAAAAAAAATACAGGCAGAAAACGATGTGATTAATCTTTCAGAAGTCACAAGTCACTATGAGACCGCCCATTTAAAAAGTAAAGTAAATCAAAGACTATGATGTTTGGGATAGAGAAAATGTGAATTTTAACATACCTCAGTGTTGCTATGTAGTACTTGAGCAAACAAAATGCTGCAGAAGATACCCAGACAGAAAGGTTTCTGTGTATTTGCTCTCCTCCTGCCCTGCACGTCAGGAATATTCCCTGTCTCCTAATCCTTTCAAACACTTGCAGCTCCTACTACAAGCACTGAAACGCTGTTGGTGGTACAGCACTGCCTTATTACTGTGCAAGGCAAGGGAGAAGAGAAATTACTCATGCTAATTGTCGTCATTTCTCAGAAACTCTATACCGGCATGAAAAAAATTAGTTGGGTTTTTTTTTCTTCACAAATTGACACAGAGAGAGCATGTTTTAAACTCCAAAAGTGTGAATCAGAGAAATAGATTCTGTTAGAATCTATCAGAATCTAGAATCTATTAGACTCTGATTCTATTAGCATCTATTTCTAATAATAGAAATAGAGATTTGCTGCTAATGCCCAAATAACACCAAATATGTACCAGACATGGGTAAATTCACACAAAATACCATCAGCATCCCTTACAGTTAATGCTCCAAACACCCCTTTAATTATTTTTTTACAGAACTGTTTCACCATTTTCCAAAAGAGCGTTGCCATTAGCAGGCTCAGGTGTGCTCTGTTTTACAGTTCATCTCAGAAAACAGTGAATTTCTGACGGTTGGGAGATAAGTAGAACCTAGCTGGAAAAAAGTTGAAACCTCCCTCCCTCCTGACAGCCCAGACAGCAGCAGAAACCAACTTCCTGTCCAACTTCCTCTTTCAAGGTTTGTTGTTTTAGTGTTTAACGCTTACAAGTTTTCCTCAGCTAAAATGCCTCTGAGAAATCAACGCTCCAAATAACTTTTGGATCAAATTACTTAAATGTACAGCTGGAGCCCTAAAAATGTATATAACGCAAACATTCCACCATAAGCAGAGAAGAAATAGTAATTTGAATGATATCCTGGCTTTTTAATTAGTAAAAATATCACAACTGATATGAGCTGCAATTTCTGTAGTGTGTGTTACTGTTGGGATTTTGGAGCAATTCTTTATCTACAATTTCAGACATAATCATGAAATTAATGAAATCAGCCTGCACTTACTTCACAAAAGCAATTCTGTTGTATTTTCTTACATGTCCCAACCAGATCTCTTATCTCTCTCTCTCTCCAGTTCTTGCTTTAGAGATTATACATCCAAAGTGCAAGGACCAGTTAATGAATTTCCAGTCTCATTCACAGTCTATGCAAAACGCTCCTGAACTTCTCACTGGTGTTTGCACAGAGGTTTGTATGGAAACAGAGCTATTCTTCTGACATTGTACTTTGCAGCAGGGAAGCTGCTCAGCTCGTGGATTTGTGTCTTTAAAGGCAGATCCATAAAGAGGAATGTGTAGACTTACACCTCTCAGGGGCCTTCCAACAGTATTTACCAACATACCAGCTACACATCACATAATGATACAATGCACAGCACCCACTGTAAGGTAAGGTGTTCTGAGCTTCTGCCAGACAGATAAACAGAGGAGAGATTCAAGTCAAAAATACCCAATCAAACCCAAAAAACCCACAAACATATATTAACCTTCAGGGCACAATCTAAGGCAACAGCTGCCTGTTTCTGTGAAGCATTTGGCATTAATGGACTTATTTCTGTAATCAGTACTGTTCCCAGGAAATTCAGCTGTGCTGAGCAGTGCTAAACTGCCAGCAAATTACATCCCAGGGTTTCAAAGATGGAAAAAAGGTGAAGATACAAAGATATGCCATCACTAAAGGTCACCATTTGAGCAACATCTCCTGGAGTGCACAGAAACTTTGTGGCAGAAGTAAGAATAAAATGGAAACACTGCAGCCTTCAGCAGCCAGTCCTTTCTTACAGCTCCTGTCCTCATTTTATTAAAAACCTCTCGGGTTCTGTAAAAATTAGACTCATCAATCACTACAAAGCCATAACTCATCCCAGAGCACAATCTCTTGTCTACAATAAATGAAGGTTCATTTTGTGGGGAAAACAGTAAAACCAAAGAATCATAGAACCATTGAATCTTCAAGGCTGGAAGACACCTTCAGTATCATCCAGTCCACCTGTCAACCCAGTACTACCACTGCAATGCCTAAACCACATCACCCACTGCCAGACCCAGGTGCCTCTTAAACACCTCCAGGGAAGGTGACTCCACCACCTCCCTGACCAAGCTAACAGTGAAAAGTTTTTTTAATGTCTAATCTGAATCTCCACTGCCTCAGCTTAAGGCCATTTCCTCAGGTCCTCTCACTGCAGGTACTGTGCACTCAATCCCCACATCCAGATCATCAATAAAGATGTTAAACAAGACCAGCCCCAAAGCTGAGCCCCAGGGAACACCATTAGCAACCAGACAACAACTGAGCTCCCAGAGTGTGTTCCAGGGCTCAGTTCTGGAGTGCTGAGATTTCCCATGTAGCTAAGTCCCTATTACTACACAGACAATCCTCCCCTCACAAAAGGAAGAAATGAAGTGAAAGAAAGTACACTGGGCAAAGACTTAAATATGGAACGAGCTGAAACACAGAACTTATCTCTGCTGCCTATGGGCATTTCATGACTGTATACATCACAAAAAGCACTTACTTTGCTCTTCTTGCTGCTGGACATTTTATTCCTGAGGTAGCTGAAGGTGCGACTGACTTTTGTTACACCTTTACCAGCGGGGACACTGCTGCTCTCTTCAGATATGCTAAAATCAAAAACCAAAAATGTTACTTTTATTTTTTATTCCTCTCCAAAGCATCTATGAAATGGATAGGTTTGGGTTTTTTTAGTTTTTTTAATGGAAAAATGCATTTATTAGCCAATAGGGTCAAGGTCTGCTTTAGGGTGTTACACCAGAGAAGGAAAAGTGAAGACAAAAGGCCAATCCAGTTGCCCTGAGATAAATTTCAAGGACTCCCCATATCTGTTTTTAAGCAGGCCATGCCATAGCACTCTCTGCTGCTTCCCAGGTCAAATAACCAGGAACCATTAATACTTTAAAAGAGCAATCTCCTTCCAGAGAAAGGCATCTAATGAAGGCTGAAAAGGCAGTGAGTGCCTTCAACAGAAACCACACTGCCTGCAAAGCCTCCCCTGAGAAATGAGAACACCGAGTAATAAACAACAATGGTTATGTATATTAATTCAGGCATTTTTATGATACCAGATCTTTTTTGCCAGTCTTTATATGCACAAGCTTATGACTTCTTCAGCTATGGTGGAAGAATAAACTATTCTTGCAATAAAAGACACAAGTCTGTCAATTAGGAAGTACAACACAAACCAAAAGCAGAACAACAGAAATACAAATTAAATCAAGGAGGAGAAAATAGCAGCAAGCAGAGGGGAAGAGCCTCCCAGTAATGAAATAGAGCTGAATCCATCAGTGCCACAGACATCCAGCTCCCTCAGTGCCATAAACACCCTTCCTCTGGGAAGCATTCCTAAAGCCACCAGGAAGATTATCTCCTCTGAAAACT
Source organism: Formicarius rufipectus (assembly GCA_013399695.1). NCBI lineage: Eukaryota > Metazoa > Chordata > Aves > Passeriformes > Formicariidae > Formicarius > Formicarius rufipectus. The sequence goes on from VXAU01002736.1 coordinate 1,809,588, forward strand.
TGCAAGGATGAAAAGTAACATAAACTTATGATAGTTTTGGCCTTTTATACAGACATATAGACAGAATAAGCCACAAGAAGGAAGAACCACTTTTAGTAAAATGTAACCCAGGGTAAACTGATTGTGCAACAACAGATAATCTGAAGTAATTAGCTATGAATAAACACAAAGCCTTGTTAAGATGAGACCCAGAACAGACTTTCCCATTCTATGATCTAAAATACTCTCCAGCCTCTAGATACAGGAGACTGATTTTCACAAATCTGACAACTCCTGGTTTCAGCTGGAGTGCCCTGGTGCCAGGAAGGGTGTCCAAACCAGAGAGCCCCACCAGAGGAGAGGGGATGTCCCCAGAAGACTGTACCTCTGCACCGAGGAACCGGTGGAGCCGCCGAATGACTGCGTACCTGGAAAAGAGCAGAGGTGGGGGTGACACGTTAGACTGCAGCCTTAGCCCACTGATTTCAAAAACCAGAACTGGCATATTTGCATGGTTCAAGAGGGAAGGGAAATGTTTTCCAGAAGTGTTTAGGATAGATTTCATGTGTTCAGAATAAAGCCTGTTCCCTGTATCCTTAGCTGCTCTCAAATTAGACACTGAGGTGAAAGCCTGCTTAGTAGTTTTACCACTCTTCAGCTATTGAGCAAAGGCCGTGCAACTGTTAAACTTGCTGGTAAATCAGGGTGTCTGAAATAGAACTGCCAATTCAATGACAATAGGTATAAATGAGAATCACTCTGCCACAATGCTTTTATTTATACACCACTAGAAAGAGTCCATTGTATAACACATCCGGGTTTCATGCACAAAACTTTTCTTCTTGATAAAATTATAGTTCATTTTCCCATCAAAATCCTGAAGCACTTCATAAAGAGTAAAGGAAACAAGGGAAGCCTTATTCTGTTTTCCACAAAACGTTACCAGCCTGGGGCTGCATCACAGAACACTGACTGGGGAAAGGCTGAATTTCAACACGAAGCTGAAGCCCTGCCAATGGCACCAATCCTCTTTATACCACAAGAAACATGCCTGCACAATGGATTTGGAGCAGATCTGGGAGCTGACACCACTCATCAGAACCATGGAAGAACACAGGCTCCTGCACATGCATTGCAAGAAAAGCAGTATTTTGGTTCAGATGTTGTTACCATATTAAAGCTAACGGTAAATGCAAAAGAGCTACCTGCCTTCAGAGGCAAAGGTGGCCCTTTATCCAAAAGCAGTTAAGTGCATTAGGAAAAACTGTGCATGTTAATATTGTGCTTTAAATGCAGATTTTTCTAACCACCCATTCAAGTGCCAACACAGACTGAGACAGAAATATCATTTCTTCATATTGAGAAACTAAAACACAGGCACACCCCATTGTCCAATCCCTGCTTGGAGATCTGTTATTTCCCTTGCAAAATCTTTCACCTCATTAATGAGCTATCCTGAATACATCCAAGTTAGTGATACTGTAACATACATGAAATGAAGTTTACTATTCAATGTTCAATAGGGGATATTAGATTTATATATAATATAATATCCAGTACCTAAGTGCCTACTAAGATCACACAAGTAACTTACAGACTGCCAGATCCCTGGCTAAAGCTCCAGTGACACTGGTTCACACTTCAGTTCTAATTTGCTTTTAACCTGAGTTAAGCCTTCTTAGTATTTCCTTTTTTGAATCAATTCAACAATTTGACTGGATTTAAGTCCTTCACAAACCTTTCTGTTTCTTTGAAGTTAACATAAGAAATATGAGGAAATGCTGAACCAAGAGCTGTAATAATTTGATATTTGTGACTGGTTTTCAGCACCCCAAGAAAGTATGTTGCATGGGAACTTCAATTATGTATCATTTATCTTTTATTGCATTAGTGGTTTATCATAAAAATGGGGAATTTTTGATGCTGACAGATAAAATGGATCCAGGCAAAGATCAAGGTCGGTTTATGATTTCATATTTTAGGTTACAATATAATCAATACTGATGCAAGCCATAAACCCCATGAAGTTAAGCATAGAAAAGCACATAACTTCTGACCTTCAGGTTTGGTTCTGAAGTAGAAGAGGGGAAGGAAGGTCTATTTTTGTAACTTTTTTGTTTCATGTCATGAACAGGATCAAAACTGAAAAGCTAAAATTGACCTCACAACCCACAAAAAAATGTTTATTTTTTTTTTCAAAAGCTAGAACTGCTATTTTATGTCCAATGAATCTGGGCTAGCAGCCAAATTTTGGTGTATTTACATAAATACCTTTTAAACATCACCCACCTAAATTATTTTGTGTGGTATCTGGGTTTGAAATAATTTATTAAGATCCATTATGCAGAAAGCAGTGACTGGACTGGGATGTTCCAAACCGGATTGCAACTCCCTAAGGCTGGCAGTAATTAAACTTTTGTGGGTCAAGAAATCCAAAGGCTTCATAATAATTGTCCAACCACCTGAAATCCATTTCTTTAATATACCATATAATAAAAAAACCTGCTAGTAGCCCTCAATTCTCTAGAGAAAAACAGGCATGGCGAGGTTGAGGAGCAGTGACTGAAATGCAAGTGCAATCTCAATGTCAACACATCTGTTCTCTGATGAGAAATGAGCCCTGAAGATGTGAAAAGATAAACTGGTCTGGGATTACTGCATGAAAAATGCCCCCTGCCAAAGCAGTCTTATGAATAGCTGTGGCTAAACCAACCTTTACCTAAAGTCACCAAAGTACCCTCAAATATGAGGGAATACAACACAGGCAAAGAGGACATTTTTCTTTGAGACAACAGGAGCACTGCTGAAGGAGAGAAGGTAAATACTGGCTAACATAAATATCCTCTACAATAGTCATGCCCTAACCTATTAGATATTACTTAAAAGGTTGGGTGTTTAGAATACACACCAAAAAAAATTAAAATAATAAAAAACCCCAAACGCACACATACACATCAAAAAAAAATTCACCAAAAGAACAAAATTCCCAAAACGACAAAAAAATTATTTCCAAATCCACCAGAAAGTTCAGCTGAGGGTTAATTTTACTTTACTGATGCCTGTGGGGCATCAGCACAGCACAGGTGTGTGTTAGCAGTTCACTTTGTGGAGATCATGAATCTTGGGTTTTGTTAAAGGCAGAAGAGAAGAACAGAGCAAAAAAGAAGGAGCTTAATATGGAAGTGGGTAATATAACACCTGGGCACAGGACTTTCTTGAAGGGACAAACCCACAGTGAAGACTCGGAATGGAAAGGAGGAGAATTTAGATACCTACAACATGGATGGTGTGGAGATGGTTTTAAATTCAGGAAGCAACCAAAATCTGTTGGACTGGAAAGCAATTTCCCCCACCCCAGTATGGACACAAGGAATGTGTCTGGTTTATTTCAACAGTCTAATAAAACAAGCTTAAGAAATAGGAAACATTTTCAATTATCTTTGATAAGTCTATTAAAAATGCCAAGAGGAGTCTAAATTACTTGAATTCTGCCTCTGTTGAGCTACTTTTAGCAACAGAGTTTGCAGGAGGGAAAAAAAGCTATCAGATAACTCTCACCTGCTTCCCACAAAACTACTTTGACAATAATATCAGGGCCTAGAGGTGAATACCCTGAGGACTCAAGGTATTTGACTGCCATGTGTGCTTTTCGTTTGGCAGGGTAACTGTGAAGTTGCCACCAAGATTTTCAGAATTTAATAACTGGGACTTGTCTCCTCTTCTCTTTCACTGAACAATGTACTCACTCTCCCCTGTGGAGGGCAAGGATCTATCTCTGCTGCCAACCCCATGCCCTGCAACAAGCTCGAGGCAAGTATTTTGCTTTTAATAAAAAGGTAAAGATTATATTGCTGGTCAGTACGGCAGGTAATGATATTTGCCACATGGATACAGATCAAAACTACCTGGATGGGACATGATGGTGCTGAGGTACAAGATTCTTTGAATTATAATCCTTTTATTCTGCCATTAGCTAGTAGTCAGATACAGGACTAAGATAATGCTGTTAAGACATCATGCAATAGAAAAGTCAGTTCAATATTTGCAAGGTGAAATTCCAAGGTATAAAGCAGAAAACCTGATTTCCCTTCATTTCTACCCATAATGGCTGCAACCCACAGAAAACAATTACTTACTATCCAACTCCTCCTCCTCATCACTGGAAGAAGAGCCAATAGAAAAGAGAGTTTTAGACTTAGGAATGAGTGGAGAGATGCTGAAGGAGAAGGAGATTCGTCTCGATGATCGAGTCCGGGCCTGGGCTGAGAAGTGGGTTAACAGCAGACATTAGAGCATGCTTGAAAATGCATTCAATAATAAAAAGGAGAGGAAAGCGGCCAAAGCAAACTAAAACCAAAGCAAAAGGAAATGTCTGCAAAGCAGCTGGCTCCACAAAAGGCACAAGAAACAAAGAATGGAGAACGTGCAGATTCCAGAGGATGCAGGTGTCACTGCATGCATAGCTCGAGGCTCTCCCTGTTTTTGCTGGTGTCTGTTTTATAGGACCTGTTAATGAAGACTTATATGCAGTTTCCCAAACATACTACCAACAACAAAGTGGGTCTCTGGACAAAGGGCATCAGCTTCCCTGAAAGAACTGCCAGGAATCAAACTAGAACAACTCAAGATATTTGTTTTGAAGGGGCTTTCTGCAGTTAAACGACACAGCAAAGAAGCTAGATGTTGGCAAGGACAGTTTACCTGAAGTGCTGACATAATCTACCTGGGGAGGCTCTTGCCGCTTCTATTTGTAAAAAAATCCCAACATTTTAATAATGCTATGCCCTTGAAAAATTTCCAGCTTTAGAAAGAAAACACTTCAGCTACTTCACCTCCAAAATAAAACAGAAAAAGCAAGCATCTCTTCTGTCTTCTTCTAAAATTCACAGTCTTTCTTTTAAAGAAGCTGACTAAACATGAGAAAAAGTCCCTCTGCACCCTGTTCTGTCCTCATCTGGAAGATGCCTACCAAACAGGGTGCCCAACTCAGCAATCAGTCTGTGACCTCAAATCTTCCACCATTTACTTCAAGGGCAGCCCCTGCAGAGCAGCAGCTTTGCAACAATTCTTTGTATATACAATCTTCTCCAAAAAGAGATGCAGGAGTCAGATAAGCCACTCTTCACTGAAATTGGGATTCCCAAAGCTGTATTTCCCAAACCTTTCCTCCATACAAGTACAGGTGAAACCCTCTGAGCTGTTTGCTGGATACCCATGGCTCACATGGTACATCAGCGTGTCCTCAGGAAAGAGGATGGGGACAGGGTTGGAGAAACTGCCTCTGGGATAGGTCTGACCTAAGGATCCCCCACTAAAGCAACTACATTAAACATCTTCAGTGCACGTATTCAGGGGCTTTTGAGTCATTCCATGGATAAATCAATTCATTTGCACAACAGAGAAAGAAGGCTAAAGACTTTATCAGTATTAAACTTCCAACAGAAAGAAACAGCAATTATTGGTCTCTTTGAATAAAACATGACCTTTTAGCCACACACAATGAGAATTTTTTGCGTTGCTGATCTCATAAGCCAAAACTGAATTCAGAATATAAAAATACTGTCCAAGGAATATCCAATGCAATGCAAAGCAAACTCCCTGGAAATTTTCCTTCAGCCATTAATCACAAATGCCAATGGCCCAAAGGCAATTAGACTGAAATGTGCACACTTTTCCAACATAAGCAGAACAATCCTAGAAGGACCCAATGTAAGGCATTTTAATTGAAGAATTCTTAGCAAGACTGATGCATTAATTTTGTTTAGACTGCCTTTCAAAGGAGCTGTTCTGGTGTCCCAGACCTGAAGAACACCATTAGGCAACACTGCTTTTTTCTTCTGTAGTCTACTGTCTATTTAGACTACAAGTCAAGATGAACAATAATACTTTACTGTAAATTGAACCACTTTCTCCAGCACAGTTCAACTTCCATTTCAGTGGTTTTATTTATAGCAATTCCAGGCTTTCTAACAGTGTGCCACACTGGAAATTTGCTATTCCAAGGGCGAAAGCATTCTTCCAAGCACTGCAGCCAACAGCTCTTGTGACCTCCCTCTATAAAATGCTGAAGGATTAACAACTGTAAATGACCACAACAGCTCTTGGAACATCTGAGAAATCAGATGGAGTGTGGGATAGAAGTGCAGTCTTGGAAACTGCTCCTGCCTCAGCACATATGACAAGAAATGGTGAAATAAGATAAATTCCTTCATATATTAATTTGGATTTATTTTTTTAAGTTTCTGTGCATATCACATTGCTTTCTTCTTGTTCAGATAAAGTTACAGGAACCAGATGGGGTTCATTTTTTTAACACCTATCACAAAATTATTTAAAATTATTGCAAAATTATGCAAAATAATTTCCATGAAATCAATTATTTACTCTTGCACAACTTGGAAGTGTTCTGCTGAAATAATATGAATGTCAAACCTCAGTGACACAAGAAAGTTTATACACTGAGATCTTCTAAAAGGCACCAAAGCTACTTCACATGACATATGGTCACAACTCAAGGAACACTATTCCTCTTTCAAAGTGACTAAGGAAGAATGAAGTAAAATCACAGAATCATAGAGTGGTTTGGGTTGGAAGGGACCTTAAAGACCCAATCCCACTGTCATGGGCAGGGACATCTTCCACCTAAGCAGCCTGCTCCAAGCCCCATCCAGCCTGGCCCTGAATACATCCAGGGATGGGGCAACCACAGCTTCTCTGGGTGATTTACTGAAGTTTCTGAAGTCAGGAAAGTTCCAGGATTGGGAAGAGAACCCATGATGTAAATTTCCAAAGTGATTATTCCTTTTGGGTGCTCCCATCAACCTTTCAAATGCATTGATTTTCAAAATCACCTTCCTGTAAAAATGAAGCTCTTCGGAAGTGTCACAAATTAATTACTGAGAAAATAAAGCTCACAGGAGCATCAGCAATTTTTAAGTTCAGCAACCCACACCCATAGACATCAATCTCACAGCAGAAGACTAATCCTGCTATTTCTTCCACAGACCCTGTGGAGAGCTTACTACCTCTTCTCTTTTCCTTCTGCCTCCGTGGCACTATGGTGCCTGGGCTGACTCTTGAAGAAGATGGAATAATCAAGGCTGTCTACCACCAGCTCAGTCCTCTGTGGTGTTTTTAACGTGGATAACAGGACAGAGAGGAGCAGAAGGACAGCCTCAAGGGAAGTGTCAAGGGAGAAGGGGAAAAGCCTTGGCCACCCAGGCACCCTGAGCCACCGACAGCACGTTTTTGGAGAGCAAGCAGAGCTCTTCATGGTGTTTGATCAGTGGCTGGGTGCAATGCCAACGCACTGGCTGCTTCAAAAAGCAACAATGAAGGCCTTCAGCCCAAGGAAGGAAGCAGGAGTGCCATGGCAGAGAGCAGGGTGCAGCCTCTGGGCGGGCAGAGCTGTCCGTGTTTTGGTTACCACTGCTGGGGGACACACCCGTTGGGTCACATTCTTACTCATCATGGAATAATTGTGGTGAAGAATTTTAAAACGTCTCCTACAAAGCAAAATCCCTGTGATCTTCCACCAGGAAATCTCCTCCTCCTCCATGGATAAAATACCTTTCTTAGAGCATCTACCCCTTGTTCAGCTTTAAAGGAAGAAGCATTTAATGACAAGGAAAGATCAGAGACCATCCCTGATCTACAAGACGTGAGCCAAGATGTCAGTTTGGTTTCTGGCTGGCAATTAATGAAATGAAAACACGTGGCATACAGCCCTTCCTAAGCACATGCAGCTGCAGTCTTCTGAATGGCTTTTTCAGCTGAAAGAATCCATTCAGTCAAGTTGCAAAATTAAGTGCTTCAATTAAGCTAAACTGGAAAATTTCATAGAGTCATCTTTTATTATTTTCTTCAGGAATGAGATTCAACAAATTACCCCCAACTGCTCCAAAATATTTAATTCAAAATGAATAGTAACAAACTCCTCAAAGGAGTCTCAAGTTTCCATGTATCAACTTTCAAGAATCTAGACATAGGAAAATAAGATCTCAAGTGGAATTTAACTGATATCAAAGGAAGAAATTCTGAAAGGATGTAAACTTAATTTTTTTTTTCAAATAACCAACTCAAGAAATCATAGTTTTCATAGCAGTAGTCTAATTAAGAAAAAAACAATACTAGAGATACACTGGGAACAACAGAACTAAACTAAACAAGTTCTGCTTTTCCACCCACAAGTCCATTCAGCAGTGAAACATATATCTCACATACTACAGGAAAGCAAGAGCAGCTACTAGCACATTCTGCCTCAAAAATACAGATGCCAGCATGGATAAGGAAAAACTGTGTTACTCACTGTCGAGCACAGGTTTGCTAATTGACATGAGAGACATGGACTTGGTCAGTGGAGATGAAGCAGCAGAAGAACAGAAATTAAATCCTTGTGATTGTGATGCCTGAAGAGCCTGCAGAACAGAAAAGAACCACACTGAGTAAACGTGTCAAGAATTTGACAGAACCATCCCAACTTCAGATCCCAGCGCAGTGTACACATTTACTGAAATTCTTACTTTGAAACAGTGAAAGCTTTTAACAATCTCAGTATAAAGTAATAGGTGGGAAATTCAAATACCACAAAAAACAATCAGAATTACGCAGGTGAAATGCAACATTTTTCTTTGTCTTTTAAGAGAAACTCTGGCTGCCTGATCTTCTTACAAGATTTTGCAAGACAGATATTGTTAATTGTCTGATGGTCACTGAAGTTACTGCCATGACTCCAAATCCTCAGCATAACTTGACTGTAGTTCAACATGGTAAAAAACATCCAATGCTCAGCAGTGTGTTCCCCCAAAATGCCATTGCCCAAAGCAAGAGAAGACATGAGGGTTGTGACATTACAGCTCCACAGGCCAGATCTTATAAGACCCGTTTCCTGCCTTGATGTACAGCAGTGACCTTATGAGGTGAACAGACTGGATGGTTAATGCTTCTGACATGAACCTAGAAAATACTATGGCTGAAACTTCCAATTCAGAAATCCAGGGTATTTATAGTATTTAGACAATAATTACATCTTTAAACACAACTTTCAGGGACTCTCATAATATTGTGGCCCATTTGTCCTCAAGAGCTATCACAGACTTCTGCTCTAGAGTGGTTACTCTACATTTTCTTAATATGACATTACCATTTTGCTTAATTGTTGCTTATAATAACGAGCCTTTTGAGTCTGGTTGCAACTAGGACAGAAAAAAAGTCTTTATTTTCCTCTTACAATCTGAAAATAAACCTGAAAACTTGAGCAGATAAATCATTACTTGGTACTGATGTGCATTTCAGGATTGCAAAAGGCAGCATAAGCATTAATGGCAAAAGCAATTTTTCATTCAATCAACACTTTTGATTGATAAAATCAACTATATTTGTGCAAAAATTTAAGTAATTTTTCCATACCTACTCATGCAATTGCTGGAAGAAAACTGGGAAGGTTCTTGTTCTCACCTAAGGCTTTGCCCATCAACCGTGTTTCCCCAAAGAACCAAACCGCAAATTTAACACACTTGAGGATTCCACCATGTTAAAGATGGAAGATTTTTAATTTTATATCTATATATACACATACATATTGGGTGGAAGCCCTTGTGAGAATTGTGTCACTTGGGAAAATTACTTTCCAGAGGTTGATGTAGCGTTTTGCTGACATCTAACAATAGCTGCCAGCTTTACCTGGTGATTGTAGTCTCTGATCTCTCCTTGCTCGAGCTCTTCAGTGAGCAGGACCAGGGACCCACACTGATTGCCTGTGAGGGGACTCCTCCTGAGGTCCTTGGAGCTCAGAGAAGCAGCCTCCAAGTTTGTAGAGGGCTTCTTGTTCTCACCAGAATCTCCAGCAAGGCCTTCTAGGCTGTAACTAAAGAGCAAGCACAGAGGTTGGTTAGGTGATGACAAACTCCTGGGGACCGGCGTCTGTCAGCACAGAGCACCACCAAGTGTGGAACACAGGCAGTCACTAACTGAGCTGTGCAGGGAGATGCAGATGTTACTGCTCAACAGGTTACTTCTATTTTCTTCAGAGCAAACAGCAGCACATTTGTGCTTCTAATGAGACACAGTAGTTGCCTGAATGACCATTCAAACTCCTGGTCAATAGCCTTTCCTACTGTTTTTTCCCCTCTTCTTCTTGAGTAGTGCACAGGAAAATCCAGAAACACTCCTAAAGATTTTGATATTTTCACATACTCTGTTCTAGCTTTTTACTGGGGTTTCCCTAGGAATAAAGCCATCCAAACCAAACTCCCTTGTGCAGCACAGTGCTGCCTGTCCTGGACCAGCACCCCTCCCAGCATCTGCTGTAACATTCATCTCTGCAGCCACTGAATCTATTTTAAAACTTGCCACTGCACAGAGTTTTGGCACTGATGATGTTCTTCTTTCTGCCAAAGCTGGTTTCTTTTCTACCTTTCCTGTGATCTTTTTCTTGAATTCAAGAAATGTTGTCACCTACTCTTTCACATGGGACTATTTAATCTGGTAAATCTTGCCCTGATATTCTGCTTTTGACCCTCTCTCTTCTCATGCCCAAGCACCAAAAACCCACTGAGATGCCAGTGTGGGATCATGTGCAAGTTTACAGATTCACCTCCCAGTACTTGAGCACTATTCCACCACTAATGCTTGATTTGATAATCACTAAATCCTCCCAGGGCTACCCTGGATTTATATCCCAATCTGAAGCCAATCATGGCATCTAAGTGGCCAACAAGCTACCATGTAAACAAGGAAAGGGAAAACACACTCCAGACTGTACAAATGATTTAAACAATTAGTGGAGCTTTAAATTCAGGTAGACTTGTAGAGTGGTGATTAATGTTTTAGAGTCCCTTAGAAGCATTAAGTGGCTGATAAACACAGACTTTGAAAGCAAAAATTGCAATAAACATTGAGTAAGAAGATTTAGTATATTAAAAAGACTTCCTTCATGGTAATTTAATGAAAACAAAAAAAGACTGGTTGAAGCATTTATAATTTAATCCACTCTAAGAAGATTGCAACTCATCAATGTGTATTCACAGCAGGCACTAAAAAGTTTACTCTAAAATACCTGTGGAGAGAAATCAGTCCTATTTCTACTGATTACTTAGAGCAGAATAATTTTTTCTTACTTCCCAAGGTGGTAACAGTGATGGCACACAGTGCAGGAAAGAACTATGCACTTGTGACAAAAACAGCTAAAACCAGCAAATACTAATTCATAAAAAGCTATTAGTGGGTGATACTGGTCTGTGTTTTGCTGCTTGAAGTATAAAGACCAACACCATAAATAAATTAAAGGACAGATTAACTTCAGATTTTACTCCACAGAAGAAGAGTTCAGTAGTTCTAGTCAAAACCAGCAAGAACAGTCAGAGAAAATGCTAAAAAGCTATAAAATCTGGGGCCAGGCTTCCAAGAAACATTATGTGTAAAGATGTGACCTGCAACCATCAATCTCAACTCTGTGACTTTCCACAGAAGATGAAACCTTTATGTGCCTGGGAATTTTACATCTGTATTGATCAGATTGGTTTTTTGTAAAAGGTTTTACATGATGAGTCTCTTTGAAGGAAAAACTGCATCTTACAATGTACAAAGAGCAAGTCTGTGTGAACTTAAAACCTTTAAATGATTTATCTGGAACAGAGCAGTGCTGAATCATATTTAATCTTGTTCTGATTCTCTGGCAGACACAATTATCATTATGATCATTGCTGAGGAAAAAACACGGCTTAAAGTGGTCACAGAACAGAGCAGTTCAACCCAACAGTGCAGCTTCTTTAATGCTGGAGGCCAGTGAAAAGCAGCCACCACCTTCACCTGCACCCCAGCTCAGAAGATCCATTCCCAAGACTAATTGCTGAAAAAGCAGACCAAGCAAACAAACACGTGCACACTTCAGCCAGAGCAGTGGTGGGAAAAGCACGGGAAGCTGACAAGAGGGTGTTTGCAGTGCTCCTTTGCTGCTGCATACCATGTTTATTCATACCATACCTTCTACAAGTAAAGTCAGGACCCATGGCAAGGTACTGTACGCCTGAGGGACACCAGCTCAAACTAGGAACATCAGAAGAGGCAAAGAAAGGAAAAGGGCAGTGGTTACTGGATTGTTATGGAACAGTGAAATGGTAAGAGACTCTCACTATTATGTATCTTGAAAAAACCCCAACCAACAAACTCAGAAATAATGCAGTAGCATATGCCTGGTTGCACAAACACACCACAGTGCCCCAAGTGCCCGAGGTTACCACTGCACAGGTAGCAGGACAGTTCATGCTTCCCCCAAACCAGTCCCACTGGTGTACAAAGTACTGGAGAAACCACTCCTTACAGGGAGAGAAGATCTTTTGGGAAAAACATGACTGAAACATACCAAAGCCAATTCTGCACAATCACACGCAGCTACTGTGTTAGCAGTGATTAGTATTTTTCTGGTAACTCTCATTCTCAAATCAGAAAAAGAATCCCCTACAGATATCTAATAGTTTAAGTCTCCTCCACAGATATTTGAACAACCTCAGCCTATGCTTGGAAAATACATGGAGAGACACATTCTTAAAAGTTGCACAGCAAGTCAGTGAAAGAGGCTGCAAGTTATAAACAGGGTCATCTTACTGTTAACTTGGGATTAAATCAAGAGCGCTTCTGACTAGAAAACTTTTCAGCTCCCATACCCCAAAATAGTCCCAAAGTTGCAACATGAAAGACATAAGAAATGCAAATACAAAATGCAAATACTATGGTTTTTATTTTAAACACTGCTTTTGTTATTTTTGCTCTGTCAGCTCATGGCCCAACTGCAGGTTTTGCAGACACAGAGAAATCCATCTTCTTGTCACCTATGACACATAAATGATCCCTAAATCCTGGAAAAGCTGTCCAGGAAACACATCATCTGAGGGGAATTTTGCATCAGCACAGATCTGCCAGAGCAGCATTGCACAAGTCCTGCTCCCAGTCCCTGGCCTGTGATCCATGCAAGAAGAGGACATGGCCAGGGAATGCTTTGCTCCAGGACAGGAGCCTACAAAAAGGGCAGAAGTCATCTAAAAATCCCTGGGCCAGGAGTTGTGAGAGCCAGAAGCCCCTGAAGGCACAGAGGAAGGTTTAAACCCACTGACTGCGTCATGCCATGCCAAGTCCTCACACAGTGTCCACATACAATATCAGAAACATTCTGAAAGGGTTTGATGGTTTCTGTTCAATGGTGGAGTTCAAATAACTGATATGTGTTTTATAAAGGATGATAACTGCATGAGGATACACCCAAGTGCTAAAACTGCAGGGAAGGGAAGTAGAAGGATAGAAGAAGAGGAGCCATATTTATATAGGAGGAAGCCTGAAAGTTGTGCAAGATCTCAAAGAAGGAAAAAAAACCTTTTGGCAAGGGCTATGGAAAGCACTCTTGCAGAATCACAGTCCTGCTGGGGGGCCACCCACAATCTGTTGGCAACACCATAAAAAGCAAACAAGATCAATGCACAGCACACAAAACACCTCTGGAGAAGGCATCTTGGACAGGGGAATGAGCTGTTACCTACACCAGCCTTGGGGGAGAGCATCAACTGCTGGAATCAGTGTTAGTCTGCTGCTCTGCAAGTGGGGTTAGAGAGGATGATACCAAAATGGTTGGGAGGCCAGAAAAAGAGAGAGGGTGCTTATGAAAGTCACCACACATTTCAGATAAGAATAGTGACTTCAGGTTGCTATTTGAGACATATTCTTTATTCTATGTGTAAGCTCAGTATTTCAAGGTATTTTGACTCTAAATACTAATGCAGCTCCTACAGAGGAGCCTTAAGAGAAGAGATGACTGATAAAAAGATGCTCATTTGCATGAGCTGAGAAGATGAGCACTGCACTGCTTCCTCCAGAGCACAATGGTGCAAAGAGTGGCTTCATAGAAATAAAAAAGTGTGTTGTTTCTTGTGCTTCTTAATCTTGATTCTTTTTTTAAGAGCTCTTTCCTGAACTGCTCATAGGGCTTCATTTATGCTGATGCATGATATGGCACGGGGATTTTTTTTGGTCATAACATCACAGTAACATCTTTAACACATGTGGAAATGAGGTAGGTTGTCTACGCACACTTCACCCCATCCATGTGAAGGGAAGTGAAATACTGAGTAAAACTGCCACAGGAGGAGAGGTAGCAGACTGTGGGAGATGAGAAGAGGTTGAACCATTGAAGAGGAGAGGTTAAACTGCTTTACTGCCTTCAGCCTAAAATGTCTAAGTGTGGACAGTCCACATCTGTTGTGCCAAAAATTAAGTGTCCTGTTTTATATATTACTAGACAACACAAAGGTTGTGCATCTGCATGGTGGGAGAGGATTTGAAAAAACATGTAGGTTTCTACAGAGAGGGAAAACACACGGAATTGACGAGAAGATGACACTTTGTTTCATATTTTTAAAGGAAGATGGTTATAAAAAAACATAAAAAGAGCAAAATTAAAGCCCCTGCAGACCTGCAGTTTTCTCCAAACCTGAGACTGTGTCTGATCCATTCCCTCCTCACGTGCCCCTTCTGCAAGTCTTGCCAGGAGTCTCTGACATGCATTACATCCCAATCACACACATGCTCCCAGGTAAACAATTCTTTGAACATAACTCCAAATCTTACACATGACAAAGGCCAACTAAATGATATCTGAGACTTCTCCAAGTTATTAACATATCATCCTGGAGAAAATGGCATGAGCATGTGCTCTGTGGGGCACAAAAACAATCCTGGGTCAGGCTGGAGAAGGAAAGCGGCCAAGCAGGGTGCACAGCTCCAATGTCAGTAATTCCAGAGGTACTATGGGTTCGTTAACATGAGAGTACAGAGTTAGTAAGCATTCAAACACAAAACAGTTAGTCATGTTAGTTGGCTTTGTACCTTCTCCTATGAATGGGAGGCTTCTTTATACCATCTCCCAGAACTCGCATTGAACTGAAAATGAATCATGGAAGAGTGGTCAGCAGCTTGAATGGAAAAAAAATGAACAAATGGCAGCTAAAGGATTAATATCCCTGACACACAAACAGAGGAGAATGGACATACAGGGAAAACACAAAATTAAATACCAAAGGAAGCAATGAATCTCTGTGTTCCTTCTCTCTTTTACAAATAAATCTGGGTTTTGCTTCTTCTATTTCACACAGAGAGAAGGTTGCAGAGGTACTGACCATGTTGCAACTTTGCTTCTGCCAAAGCCAGGTCGGTTTAAAGCTTAGATAAGGCCAAACTCTTTGACAGAGGCTGTTAGCAACAGTGATTAACACCAGCTCCAGTTCTGCAGTGCTCAAATCCATCAGTGAACAACAGAAGTGTTCCTTCCCGTCCCAACGCTGCAGGCACTGCAGCACTGTTGAATGATGGGCTTTTCAGATCTGCTGTGACTGTCAGGAATTAACCGAAGGAGAGCATCCTTTTGGGGCAGCCTTGTTAGTTTTCTTTGTATTTTTAATAGCAAAATGTAGACATGAGGATTATCTGTGAAGTGCATTTGAGGAGAGAGGGGAAGCCGAGGGGAACTGAGCAGCTTTTCACATTTCATTTAAGATTATTACATCTTTTTCTGAACTTTTCTGTGAATAAAGTTTTACACTTACAAAGAGATAACATGAAACAGTGGAAAAGACCAAATCCTACAAAAGATTGATTTTTTTTTTTTTCCTGTAGGCTTTTTGGGTCCTGTAGCACCAATTCTATTTAAATGAGGGAAAAGACTATTCTTGGTGTGGATGGGGGCTGGACCGGGCTGAAAGTCCTTTGCTGAGACAGGAGGCACCTCTCAGAGCTCAACTGATGGTGCAGTCTGAAATCTCATTCTTCTTCCTGGCTCCACAGCACAGTTCCAATCCTTGGTCTGGTTTTGGTGGCAATTACACCTTATTTGTAATTATAGGCAATTACACTTTGGCCTATTTAGTGAGTGCAACCTGCTCACCTGCAGAGCAGAGAAGTGCCATGGGTGCCCATGGGAGGGGAGGGAGCAGGGACAAAGGGTGGCAGGTGGTGAGAGCAGCAGGGATCCAGCCCATCAGCAGGACAAACCTTAGCTAAGGCTTGTGCTCCATGTGTACTTCACTTCAAAGATTAGCAAGAGTCAAGTTACAATAAAGGCTTTTCCCCTTTAAATGGAGAAGTATCTACTGCATGTGAAATAAATGAATAAAGAAACGCTCCAAATTTAACTGATTTCTATGAAAGTCACTTGTTTGTGCTTCACTTCCTCAGTATTTGTTGTTGCTCACTAAGCAACCAGTCTCAACATCACAACAGCCATGTATGAAAAGAACAAAAGAAAACCCGAAAACAACAAATCAAATAATCCAAATTCCTTTCTAACAGAAGCACAGAACCAAACATGAATCAAATCTGCACCACAGACCCACCCATCTTTTCTTTTTTAATTAACCTACATGACAGCTATCCTTATGTAGCCACAGCTGTATCTGAGAACATATGAGAACAATTACTGTTCCTTTAACTCGGATTTTCTTGCATTTACAATGAATGTATTTTTCCTTATCAGAAACAGCCTCCAAATCTGATGCAGCAGAATTTAACCCCATCTGCTCAGTGCTAGCAGTGATTGCCAGCTATGCAGTTTATCATTCTCAGAAATCCTTATGCAACAGGTCCTACACTTAAAAATAAATATCTCCAAATGAGTTTATGAGTTGATGGACTCATTCTGTCACAAACCTGCCGGCATGCCTTATGCTGACTCTTCTGGAGCTTTAAAAAGACAAATACTACTTAAGCTATGTAAATATTACTTGAGGACCAGGAATGAAGCCCAGAAAAAGGTGACAGTGGTAGAAAACAATAAATCTTTCACCATCTGCTGCCTAGAGGATCCTGAATGTTCTTCACCATTGACTTTAAAAGCTGAAGCATCTACAATATTCCCTTAGTGATACCCACAGCTCCTAATGTGTGAAGGATGCATACATTCCTGAGCAGAGGCCGCTGCCTCTCCTTGGATTATCCAAACAGGTCAATAACAATTAACCAGGAATCCACTGTGAGTGGCCAGTTTTAATTTAATGCCATCCATCACCAAATGCAAAGACTCCCTTTATGTTAAGAGAGTGGCCACGATGACAGCAGCAGGCAGACAGAGAGCTGTTTGATGAGCTGCAGGGAGGATACAGCACCCTGTCCCTCCTAAAACAACTCAGTTTTAATGCTCTGGAAGCATTAAAATGCATTAAAAACACTGGCCAAACCTCCACTGGACATTCATAACATGCAGGGTTTGACCCCGAGTGTCCAGCAGCCCCGAAGCTGAGCATGGCAGAGAACCTTACACTGACTATTGCTTATCGGTCTGCATCTTCCTTTACTTCACCTTCTCAATGAGATGGGGGACTGAGCAACCTTTCTTCCCACAGTCACTTGGCACCAGCATCTACACACTCATGTGGCTGTTACACCTCTCCCTCCTGTATCTTCTGAAGGAACAAATGGCAAAACTTCTTTTTTGAATCCTCCTGGACACCACCAGGGGCATTGGTGATGAGTTATGTGGGACTTACTGTTCATGACAGACTGAGGTGGAACCAATTCTGTAAAACAGGTATGACCCATTTCACCACTTCTGAAGAGCCTCCACACCGTTTTCTCCAACGCTGGTGCCTGTGCTATGTCTTAATACAATCAGAGCAATAATGGCCATGTTTATTTTGTGGTCAATGAGATTTACCACTCTGATAATTCCCTTAGCAAAGCCCTTCATACAGAATGGGGTGATGACAGTTCTTTTAATGGAAGACCTGTCCCAAGGTAACTCCATTCACTCGGAAAAGCTCAAGTACACTGTAGGTATTAAGCACTGTAATCCTGAAAGTCGATTTAAGAAAAACAAACAAACACACGTGAGGACATGATTTCTTTTTCACTCAAAGGGGTGAAGACAATCAGAAGTGACCTCACTCTTCTGTTTCATCAGGCCCAGCCTAAAGCTCAAATAAACACACATGAAGAGGAGCAGAGTAAATCCCAGCAGCTCTACACTCACCTCCTCTGGTTTATTTCTGCTTCATTGGTGGCGTTCTTCCCCGGCCCCCAGCTGTGCCGGCGGAAAGGAGACAGCGGCCGCATGGAGGAGCGGAGCACAGAGGAAGGGGTGGGCACGTCCGTGATACTGTCCAGCTCCTCTTCCTTCTCTCCTCCCTCAGAGGGCACCATGTTGGTGTAGCTGCCATCCAGGCTGTGCCTGTCCTTGGGCTGGACAAAGTTCCCCGGCGGTGGGAAGGGAAGGGATGTGTCGCTGCCCAGGGATGAGTTCCTCTCCAGGGACATGGTGTCATCTGCAGAGGAACTGGAGCTGGTGACATCACATGCAGACTGTTCCTCTTCAGGCTGCTGTGGGCAAGAAAAATTAAAAGTAGAATGAGAGACTAATTTGGCTTGGAAGGGACCTTTAAAGACCATCCAACACTTGCCATGAGCAGGGACTTTGCTCACTAGATCAGGTTGCTCAAAGTCTCATCCAACCTGACCTTAAACATTTCCAGTGAAGTGAATACATCTAACATTTTAAATAAATGCCACTATTTTATATTCCACATGAGGCGAGACTTGTTAGTTGATAGCATAGGGAGAATTAACCATCACAGAACCAAAACTTTTTGTTCTGGTTTCAAAAGAGGGTCAAATGCTCTGCAGGGTGATCTCTTCCACCCCACAAGTCCCTGGTTGCCATAACCCTGGGCTCAGCTCAGGTCCTCTGCCTGCCCTCCTCTCCCCAGTTCCATGTTTCATCCTGCACAGCAAATCCTGTTCCTCTCACCATTTCTGGCTAAGCCTGGTATTGATCAAAGTACCATAAAACTGCCAAAGGTTTACTGAAAGTGAGTGATGGGGGACTGGGTCACCACAACTCCTGATGACAAACTCCAGCCTCTCCTGTGAGCCTGGGATGGGCTTGTAGAGCTCAAGGCTAATGCACTGTTCCACTGCATCATCCAGCACAAAAGGGACAATTACTCAGTAGCATAAAACGGACAGGAAAAAAATAAAAGCTTAAATCCCCATCCCCTGCTACTTCCCATTAAGCAGAAAGTTAATTCCAGGGTTTGCAGCATTTTTCAAATCCAACTGTAATTAAAAAATCTTATTCTACAGGATCAGCCATCCAGTATTACAGTCATACTGCAATTTTTGGGTTTAGTTTGCTCCAAAAGCACTATGTAGAAGCCAAACTGGTTCTCCTTGGCCCAAGGCCACATGCTGACCATACAGGCAGAGAAGAGCCCATGCACATTCTGTGTTCCCTGTGGCTAGCACAAAACACACAAGCATCTCTCTGACATCACCTCCAGCCTGAAATGGTGTTTGCCCTGAGGGACTGACATGGGAAGTTTCAATTTCTCCTCCTGCAGAGCCCTGCCCTGTATCATTTACAATAAGAACAGCCAGAATGCTCTGTCAGGCTGTGCACAACAGACTACCCAGCAAAGCCACCGCGGGTAACTGTCCTCAAGCAGTGGGCTCGGCAGCAGCTGAGCACTGGAAGAGCCGCAGGCTGTCAGCTCTCATTTGACAGAAGACAACAGGATACAAAATCCCATTCCCAGAAGGGAGAGATGGGAATCAGAAGCCATGGGGGGCAGGATGAAGAGGAGTGGTGCTGCCCCATGGCAGTCCCGACCTCAGATCCCAACCCCGCTGACTTCATTCAACCCCAGCAGTGTCAAACACTCCAGGGACTTTTGTTTCTCTGGGTTTTTTTGATGGGCACACATTATAAGCTGAAAAGTTTTTATTTAACTAGATAAACTGAGATGTTCAAAAAGTGTTCTAATCAAATATTTCACTGTTTAGAGGGAAGAGCTCTTTCATGCTTAGCTATTTTTCATTCTTGTAAGTTTATTTTTATTCTTATAAATTTAACACACAGTTATGTTCCTAAGATGGTTTAAATAAATGCTCTCACACTATTTCCCTTCTTACATCCATCAAAGAGAAACCGAGGGGGGAAAAAAAAGACAGTATCCACAGCACACCACCAAAGAACAATATACCTTTCAAACACAAAATATTAAAAAATACACTAAAAATACATCGCTCCAAAAACATTAATTCCATGGTAAGGTATGTCACATATTAATGGTGAATTTCTGCAAGCTATATTCTGTAAACTAGTAAACCATTGGATTTGACAGATTTGGGTAGGAAGTGTAGGCTGAAAGAAAAGGGAACTGAAATGGATGCCCTGAGAAGTTTTTGATGTCGTTTGGCATGACTCAAGATAACCTGATATTTGTGTGAGTCATGATGAGAGCTTACTGAATTGCCTAAATACAGACAAATCAAGTAGTCATTATGTGGATAATACTCCTGCAGCAGAGGAAACAGTCTGCTTCACTCTTCTGAGCCAGGAAAATGCTGTCAGACATTAGGTCAGGCTGGAGGGGGCTTTGAACAACCCGGTCTAGTGAAGGGTTCCCTGCCTAACTAAGAACTAGATCATTTCTCAAGTCCCTCCCAACCCCAACCCATTCTAGGATTCTATGATTGGGGCAGCACAGCAGGAGGGGAGAGGACTGTCCCTGAGCTGTGCAAAGTGTGGGGCAGTTTGGAAACACTCAAGTTTGGATAAGAATCATACAATAACAGTGAAGAACACCAAATTATATGGGCAGAAATTAAAGTGAAAAAGAGGAATTTTTATTTCATAATTGAAAATACAGCTCCAGTCAAAAATGCAGAAGAAAACCTACTTCCCTTACAAGGAAGATTTAGGGTTTCTATTGTAAAATGCAGCTCAAGGAGACATTGGAAAAAAGGGAAGAACATTTGGTTCATTTCAACTTTTACCTTGAGCATTAAATTGACATAGAACATAATAAACAACTCCCTTGAACTTCTGACCCATGCTTACTCCTCTAAAAATATTCTGCCTTCATTTCAATGATGTTTTTGCTTTGTTTTTGAAACAAAGAAAACAGTTAATATGAAAGAGGACTTTGTCTGCAAAATGCCAAATGTGGCTGACACATCTAAAACATGTATATTGTAGTCACCTCTGCAAAAAATTAGCTATCTGGCCAAGGGCCAGTAAATATGCATTGCTCTTTAATCCTATTTGAGTAAGAAAATACACGGCTTGCTGAAAAGAAAGAGTTCTCTAACGTGTTCTACTCCTACAGGAAAAATGAAACATTAATTTTCTTCAAGTTAGGCTTGCTGGATTGCACCTCAACAAATGCAACCCTTAACTGTGACCATAAACCTCATAAACCTGAAAAGAGCTTTGACAGATATTTGCTAATGGGCATTTTCTTTGCTCAGAAACAGTAATCAGTGAAAAGTTTTTAAGAAAAAAATAGATAAGGCATAAAAGTGACTATTCTGAGAAAGAAAGCATGTGCTTCTTCATGAATAAGGATAAGGGAAATCAGTGGAGTGGTCATGATATAAGACAATTTCTTCAACTAAATCCCTCCACTGTAGGAGGTCTTGATAAGGGGAATTAAAATGTTCTTTCAATCATTTCCGTGACAACAACATGCAAAGTGCTGAAACACAAACTCTGTTCTCTGATCTTCCATGTGAAAAAGACATTAAAGTTCTTACATTATTTTAAAAAAAGATGAAAAACATTAAACCTTGGCATCCTGAAGTTTATTTGGAATACCACTAAAGGAGACAACATATTGGGTTGACTTGATCTATAATCCAGCAGAATCAATTTTTATTTGCATTTGCCTATTGCTCCAGGTTGCCTAAAATGAGCCTCAGTAGTGGTCTTCTATTAATTATTTATCATAACTTTTATGATTTGAAGTGGAGGAGTCTCCCCCTGGTGAAAGTCATTCTGTTCAAATTTTTATTCCTTTAGGTTTGTATTTTCTGCATGGCTATTAGGGTTGTTTTTTTTGTTTGTTTGTTTGTTTGTTGTTTTGTGTTGTTTTTGTTGGGGGTTTTGTTTGTTTTTTGTTTTTTGTTAAAATTTATTAGAAACAATAATTCAGGAAAGAAAAGGCAAAATACTTATGTACTTGTGTATTTCCTTGAGCAAACCAAAACAAAGGCAGAAACGAAATAAAATTCAAGAAGCCGAGTTGCAGTCCCTTCCTTTGGCAACGATCAGTGGGCTCTGCCTCCCTTTGACTGAATCATTTCCCAAGAGGCACATTAAAAATCTTCCCAGTACTGCTGGATTTCAGTGGCAGGTTAAAAGTCAAGATGAGCAAAGCATATGGGCTCCACCCCAGGATGCTGCCAGATGATTGTGAGAAGTGACCTTATGCAGCATTAATCATTCCAGAAGGAGGGTGCTGCAAAGCCGGCCCAGATGGCCGTCTGAGACGGAGACGGAAAAGAGGGATGACGGGGAATGGGAATGAAGCGCTGATGCAACAAGTATAAAACATTTTGCTGAAGCCATAGACTTGGAAGCAATTCCTGGATCTCAGTGACAGCCTCTGAAGTCTGAATAAACAGGGCAGGTTTTAGCGCTAAAGCTCCCTGAACCCAGCAGCTCATGTTACACAGCTCAGCACACGTCCTTCAGCGAGGAAGAGAAAAGAGACAAGCTCAGGAGAGGGCATGGAGATGGTGAAGAGCACACACCAAACACTGGGGACAGGGCAAGGCACTTGCAGATTTTATGACCCTGCAGATCTCAATTCTTCAAGGTCTTGGGACAGAACCAGAGGTCAGAACCCATGAATTTCAAGTGACGTCTATGGAACCAGCCCAAACACCCTGGACTGTTCTTTTCATGTATTAAGCAGTTAACAAAGGAGGAGTTATTTCTACAATAAAACCCCCAACTCTAGCAGAAAAAAGTCCAACTCTTGCTCCATAGAAAGGAGAAACAAGAACAGGACTAGTAATAACAAGATAGTGAAAAGTTGGAGATCCTCCTTTTGTTCATAAACTTATTCTCTCTTCCCAATTTGATGTGGAAATTATACTCTTTAATAGGTTTATAACTAATCAACTATAACAAATACATGCATCTTAAAAACATTTTTCAGAAGAAAGATTAGAGCCATCACTTATTTTAGTGGTTATTAAAAACATATGTAATTTGCATTTCTAGCAGCTGGGCTCAGTAGTCTAAAACCAAAAAAATATTTAATTAAGAAACAAGCTCACAACACTAAACTAGTGCCTCTGGTCCTTCTAGAAATAACTTCAACAGTAGAAAAGGTACTCAGGTAAATCCTGAGAAAAGAGACAAGGAATCAAATTAGTCAGCCGAATGGAAACAAAGAAAGCAACTGAGGTTGAGATTAGCTTTGAATAGCTTCCTAAACACAACTCAGGCACCTTTTGAAGCCATCTGTAGATGAAGTCTTCAAACCACTGCATAATGAGAACAGTGCAAAGGCTGTCAAATTAAGAAATTACCTTTCTACAAAGAAAACAAATGTCCTCCCTCTGCCCTCTCTCCACTGGCAAGTGAAGATCTACTTTCCCCACCACCTCCTCTTTTCCCTGCAGCATCCCTGCTACGCTACACTACCTATTCTTTTTCTGGTTTAATTTTCGTTCTTGCATTTTGGAGAAGAAAACTTGTCACATTAAAAAAGGGGGGAAAAGCTAAAATTCGCTGTGTTCCCACAGCACTTTTCTCCTACACATCACCAAACAGGCATTAAAGCAAGCTCAAATGGCCACTGGCTTTGCAATTTGTGCTGCTCCACACAAGAAAACTGAAGACAGTCTGCTCTGACAAACTGCCTTATATTCCCACCACAATCCAAGGTCCCAGATCCCTTTGGGAGTAAGATGGGAAAGGGTGAGGCTGGAGAGCTCTGTGCCCTACCACATGCATTAAGGATGACTTTACTGTTCATTTATAGCACATGAGATCACTTAGCCTGGGCTGTGGTGTTTTCCCATCCTGCTGGAAAACATTCGCCATCATCTGATTTGATTTCAGCAAACAGAATTCTGTTTCATTGAATATATTGCTTTGAAAGCAAGTGTGAAAGCTACTCCTAAAGTTTAGTTTTTCATAGCAGGAGCCATGTCTGCTCAAACAGGTGAGCTGGAGCTGAACCAAAGCCTGTGATTTCGTGGAGACCAACCTGATGACTGCTCTAAAGAAGGTTCACATCCCCTTTGATGCTGCATCACTATATTCTTTCTGGGTGCCTTTTCATCATCTACTTATGTTAAGAAGAATATAAATTACCAGCAAGATGATTCTTAAAGAGCAAAAACCTAATCACTCTCTGAATAAATTCAGGCTGCAAGACTGATGCCCGAGGGAAGCATACTCTGCTCAGGAGACCAACAGTCTCTCAGATCTCTCCCACTCCTCCTCCTCAGCCACGAGGAACACAAAGGGCACATGGATGACTAAGGTTAGTGATGATTTCTGTTGTTGATTTTAAGCAAACTTGAAAACATTTTCATTCTACTTGCACGCGAACAGGCACTAGTGGTATGTCACCTAGGCAACAAAACTATTGCCTGGAATTGGCCTGAAGTATTTAGAGTGAGCGTTTCCTTCCTATCACACTGAATTTACAGAAAAACACTGGTTCCTCTGAGAATTACACTACATAAATCTGGAGGTGTCAGCACAGAGGTCAGTGTTTGCTGGAGAAAAGCTCTTTGTTACGTGGGTTAAAGATGGATTTCATACCGTCTGTGCAATCCCTAATGACCTTGCAAGAAAATCCACCTTTTCAACTGTTCCTCTGGTGCCTGATTTACTTTTGGACAGACAAAATTACTTTCATTTTTTTAACACTCGGGGCTGCAGTTTTTGAAATTCTGCTGCAAGTAAATATATCCCTCATGTTGCTGCATCTGAGGAGGAGACCAGATCCTTCCCATCTATTTAGTTCCAGGATAACCGCTGCCAGGCTTCTAATTCACCAGTGAAACCAAGATCATCTGCATCTGAAGTATGCGTATATCAGATCTGGCCTCAGAGCTTTTTTTTTAACCATATCCCAACAGGGCTTTCCTACCTTTCCAAAGACAAGGTCTTCCATCCCATCACCAGATAAGGGGAAGAGGTCAGACTCACTCCCAGACTCTCTTTTAAGACCACCCTGTGATGAGGCGCAGACACCACTCAGCCCATCCTCCAAGAAGTTCTCACACTCTGTGGGAGCAAAGCAGAAAGAGTTCAGACACGATGTTTTCTGTAGCATCCACACATCCAACTCACAAACACTCAGTAAATTCCAGGACTTCAAACCAACAGTACACACAGCTTTATAAATTGTGCTAACCTCCCAAAACCACGAGTGCAAGTTCTCCATTTATTCAAGAGTTTAAAACTCCTTTTTAATGCACCACTGAAGTACATGGTGCAGACTGAAATCCTGCATGAGACAGCCATAAATACTTGTTGCTTCAGATGCTGATAAATATGCTACATATCAGGCATCCCACATGGTGCATAACGAGATGTTTCCCATCGCTTGTGACAACTGCAAAATTAGATTCATATTCAATAAATATAGAAATGCAAATTGACAATATTTGCTTTCTTTCTCAATTAAAGAATCAATTCCTTCTAAATGCCAAGGTGCTTTTAATGTGTATTGGGATGATTATTTTGTTCCTTTTCCTACACTTCTCAATGAAAAAGCACCTCAATGACAAGCTTTACTCTCTTAAGATTCAAAAATCAGGTGATTTTTTTAAAACTCTCAGCTTTCATAACTCTTGACATTAAAATGTAAGCATGTTGCATCTCTTTCTCTCAAATGCTTCCAGCTGTTTGCACTGGGTTGATTAGCAGCACAGAACTAGACTGCAGCCCCTGTGAAAGCTCTGCCTTTCCTAAATCCTTAACAGACAAGTATTTGCATAAAAAAATGCCTGTATAACATTTCATTTGTTCAGTCTTCAGGCAAAAATGACAATTTTGGTAATGCCTGGACATTCTTTGCTCCCAGCTCAAAATATTTCCTAATCCTTAGTATTTTTTCATAAAAAAGGAAAGGTGGTACTTTGCAACGTGCTCTAACTGAACAGATCCAAAACGTGCCCTCCTGTCTGAAGAGGAGCCAGGGCAATAAAATATTGGTTCACTCTTAAATTACACCTGACCAACTCCATCCTTGGTGATGTCAAGTTTAAACATCAACGCCAGGATGAGAGGTTTGGGTAGCTTGAAGTCTCCGTTTTCCCTTCCGCATCCTTCACCTGTGTCTGACAGCAGCTATCAAACACTCCAGCCACAATTCAACTGAAGGGAGTGACTCCACTGCTGGAGAAAGTAATATTACTTTGACAGTGGTGGGGCTGTCCCCATTTAGGCAGGGCAGGGTGAGCTGGAGCTGGTCGGAAATCCCATTACCCCGCAGAGGAGTTTGCACACCACGGAGAATTGGAAAAGCACTTATAGGATGGTGCAGCTGCTCCTGTTCCCCTTTCGGTAAAGTTGGAAAATCTGAACTGCTTTTCCATCACTGAGCGGGAGAAATAAAAAAAAAGGGAAAAGCAAAGAAGAGAGGGAGCAGCTGTAAGGGAAGGGCCCAGGGCGCTGGCCATCCAGCTGGCAGCCAGCAGAGCATGTCCACAGCCCAGACTGAAAAACAAAGGGGCTCCAGCCACGTTCCAGTGGAAAATCAGCAGGGATGGTCCAGATGTGCTGAGGGATGGATACCTCACCGTGGTGATAAATCATGAGAGGCAGCGAAGCCTCCTCTGCTGGAGCCTCCCAGGGACTGAGCAGATAAAGTGGTGGGGAAGGACGATGAGGAGCAGAGCAACGGGGACCCTCCCACAATTCAGCTCATTTGTAATGAAAAACTCATTCCCACACTCTCTCTTCCCTCCACTCTCCTTTACTTTCATTCCGAGGGTATCTTCTCACTCCCTTTTGCTCAGTTAGCTGGGTGTGTTTTGAGCTTGCACAGACACTGCACAACACTGAGCTCTGTCCCCCACACCTGTGCCCTGCCAGCCTGGTGACAGCACTGGGGTGACACAGGGACTGGGACCCCCAGCACATGCTGGAGTTATAGCACAGCTGTGCTGCTCTGCTCCTCTCAGGTGAAAACACAGTGACGATAAGAAGACATTTCTGCATGTAATATAAAGGGAAAAAAATACATAGAAAAAAAGCCCTAGGAAGAACATTTCCATGCAACTCTCTTCTGTATATCCTCCAAAACTTTGCGTCCTCCAAGCCAGGGTGGAGCCCTCCAATTCCATGCTGATAACCACATATCTGCTACACTGCTCTGTGCACACTATTTGAAAAGCACTGACAGACAATGAGAAGTTCCAGTTTCTGGAACTTCTTGAAGATTGTCAATTGTCAATTCACAATCTTGAAGATTGTCATTACAAGCTACTTCAGCAGGATTATTCAGCAAATGAAAAAAGCCTAATACCTTATCAAGTAGTATATTTTTAAGTTAATCACATTATAAAAGCCAGTGGTTTTACTGCTCTTAAGTGTTGCCATATTTTTCTTGCCTTCTCTTCACTGCCCAGCACCACAGAGCAGACAGAGGATGTGTCTGCAGTAACAACGTTATTTCTAGAAAGGCAAGATACCTGCACATTAATCAACATAAAAATCTTTCTCTTTGTGCTTGTGGTACAGACACTTATTTCTAAAATTATTAATATAAATTTGTACATACAGATATCTAATTACATAATTAATATTACATTTCTGCAGTGTGATACTGCATTAGGTAATTAATAGGTGTGCAACTGATATTGATCCACAGGAACACACAATTATAGATTTGGCAAGTCAAATGAGTGTATGTAACTTTGCAGACTAATGGAGTGCAGTAACTCTTGTCTGAAGCATAGAGTGCCAAAAGGCAAGAGATTTGAGGATACAATTAATAATGAAGCAGCATGGCAATACCACAGGTTTTCCTGTAGAAACTCTTGAAACAGCTATTCACTGTCCATGACTCTTCTAAACAGAGCAGTATTTTATTTTTTGCCTATAAAAAAAACACTTACTTCACTTTGATGTGAGCTGGAACTTCTATTTAGAGTAACACCTTTGAGTCAGAAACTGACACTATGCCCTCCTACCCTACACTCTGAAAAGACTGGGTTTGAATTTCACACTGAAACTCAGTCACTTACTTTCAAATTTCTCAAGTAAACTGACGGAGATTTGGGTGAGACCACTGTTCATGAGACCAGCAAGGCAAGAAGCCTCCTCTCTACGAACAGTTCAAGTAAAGTCCCTATTCAGGGCCCTGATAAATTACCCTATTTGCTTGGAACACACATAATCCAAGGAAAGAAAACGCTTTTTTTCTTATCTTGGACACCAAGCCCTCTTTGAGGCTTGCCCAGACAAGATTTTCTGTCCCAGTGGAGGAGCCAGAAAGCCCCAGCCAGCACACAGGGCTGGAAGCTCAGCATGGCCAGTGGGCAGGGTGTGGGAACGATGGCTCTGAACAGCCTTCCTGCTTCCTGAAACCTGGAATTATGGCAACTTTCAGAGAGGGGGAAAAAACCCCAAACATCAAGCCCCTGATCTGGGTCTAAATATGGATTCAGTTGAATTTCTGACTTTTTCCCCCCCAGTTTTATTGTATTATCTTTTTAACTAGAAACCATGTCCGTGTGCCCCACTGCACCTCTGAAGTTTATTTAAAAAGAAAAGGAAAACAAAACCAAACAAAAAAAATTTCAAAATACTGGAGCACTTTAAAAGCACATTTGAGAAGGTGACACACCACATGGCTCCCTGCAAGTCAAGCAGTGCAATCATGTGCTAACAGTGACTCACAGCACATTCACTACACAGTGCCTTCAGTTTGTGTGTTTTCCCTGGCAAGGCAAGGGTGGCAAAAACAAGGAGCAAAGGGACGATGTGCCCCCAGCAGATGCTCACCTGGAGACTCCCGTGTCCGCTTGCGCTGCAGCAGGGACGAGTCGGGACATGGCTCCAGCGAACACCAACTTTCACGATTTATCTGCAAAACACACCAGAGCACATCAAAGAAAGGCCTCCAACACCCCTGTTGGTCTCCTCTGCAATGCCCCTCTGCATCAACCAGCAGACACAGAACTATGGCTTCATTTTTTTCCCAGCAATAAAAATGCCAAAAGTAACGTATGGGTTTTAGGATATTTTTTTATTTTTTTTTTAGCATCACTAAACAAACCATTAAAATACGTAAAAAAAACCTTTATTTCTCTGGAAAGTTTGATTTCAAGGTGGTTCCTGCACAAGGAGGGACTTCAGAGGGAGAATGAGCCAGGTCTGGCTTCAGATCCAACTTCCATTTGTAGGGGGACTGCAGGCAAAATACTCCTCTGCTTTATGCCTCAGTTCACTACTGACAGAACAGCAATTCCCCACCACCCACACTGCGGTACAGGCAATTACCTCAGAGATAGAAAAGTGCTCTGATGCTGTGGAAATGAGGGCTTGGGAAGTGCCCAGGTCATGGTGAGAACAAGAAGCACTTTGGGTTTGCATTAACTGAAATGATGATGATGATAGAAACGGCCATTTTAACACTAAGACACATCACATGGTTTATTTCAACAGCAGCCCTTATCATCTCATCCTGTCCCTCACCCCTTCCCTGACTCCCAGCCTTTCAGCAAGGATGACTGATGTATTCTCAGCCTTGTCCTCCCTCTGCCTGTTCCTTCACCTTCCTCACTCAGGTTGTGCCGTCCAGCATCTTGACTCTGAAGTCTGCTGAACTGTCCACAACCCTTGGTCATCCAGCACGTGTTTCCCATCACTTTTGTCTCCAGCCAGCAAAGTCTAGAAGTCTCTTTACTCACTCTGCTATTTCTTTGAGACAAATGTCTTTACTTGTCAAATGCATGCAAATCTCACCTGCCCCACACCATGAAATCCAGAGGTTATTTCCCCCCGTGACCTGCCTCAACGTACAGGATCTCACAAGTTGCACTTAAAAGAAAGCTACTGAAATGGATGACTTTGCCTGATACATCAGCTATTTCCTCTACCCTCCCCTCTGGCTTTCCTTCTCTCTCCTGAAATAATTTCCTTTTCTCTCTAATGAGTATTTACTATTTACCTTTTGCCTCTGACCCATGTTCAAACCTCCTCCATGATCCTTCTCTGTTTTTGCAGTCCCTTGCTGGATTCTCATCCCCTCACTGGTCACCTTTCTCTTATGAAACGCACTGATATTGCCTTTTTTTTTTTTTNTTTTTTTTTTTTTTTTTTTTTTTAATAAAATAAACCCGTGACTCTCCTACCCTTGACCTGACAGGATGCTTTGACTAATGACCCACGTCCTTGTTTCCTTTCTCACTGAGATCATGGAAGGTGTTACTGCAGTTGTTGGCTGCTGCTCCTCACCACTCTGGCTGCGTCCCCTGCCTGTCACCCGAGGGGCTCCTGCCAGCACCTCTGCTCACCTCCTGCTCTCCACTCCCCTACACTGTCAGCCACTTTCTCCAGCACATTTTTCTTCCTCAGGTTTTGTCCTCCTCCATTCTTCTGGGATGACAAAACAGGGCTGGAAGGGCCTTTTGACAGGTCAGATAGTCCCTTCCTGCTGCTCCAAGACAGGCTCAATTATCATCTGACAGGTCTTAATCCAACGTGCCCTTAGAATCCTCCAGTGGCAAGGATGCCGTGACCTTCTCCAGTCAGCAGCTCTTGCTGATGGAGACAGGGAAGGAGCAGAGAAGATCTGAGAGGGGAAAAATAAGCAGGAGTCTCCCTGAAGAGGCGAGATATTGTGCTCTGCCAGAGTCAGGTCTTTTGGTGACCTCAGTGCACTTCCCAACTGGACATCCTTCCCTACTTCCATACAAGTTTACAGGCCGTTTTGCTTAGATACAATACACACTACCCTAGCAGTTACTGACACTGCTCATACATATATATTATATACACATCCATCCAAGATCCCATTCCACCCCACTAACGCACACACATCCAAGATCCCCACCTTCCCTACACTGCTACTCAACACACACACCTGCATATCCACCTTCTCCCTTTTACACACAGTACATCTGCATTAAATGAGAGGCAGAGAGGGAAAGAGAAGCAGCCTCAAGTCTGAGAAGGATTTTTGTAAGCAAAAACTCAAAACAATCCTTTTTTTTGTCTTCCAAAGTGACACAAAGATGTTGAATTTTAACTCTTGCGATTACATAGATCACCATTCAGAGTCTTTCAAAGAAGACACTCCCTGTTCTCAGTGAGGCTGTGTGCTATGTAACCTTAGTAAATAAACTTAACTGCAGAATTTATTCTTTTGGAAAAAGTCTTAAAAGAGCTACAAAGTTAATAAATACCACTTTATGATTATAAAGCCAAGAAATATCACAATATTACTCCTTTCTCTCAGAAAAAGCACAATCTATTGGAACCATTCCTTCTCACATTTTATTAAAGGCAAATCTAGAGGTTGAGCTTGGACATACATAGAAGGACAAATGCAAATGTACTCAGGTCCACACAAATGAAGGAACAATCCATTCCAGATACAAAATCAAATTCTGCCTCCTTCTGACTGGCTTGCACCTAACTCCTTCCTCATCATATTGAGCCTGACCCTTCTTACTTTTAAACAAATCTCCATCAAATTTAAAGGAGTTACTTCTGATTTATATTGATATCCACTACTGGAAATGAATAATTAAACAACCTGCTGAATTAACATTATATTTTTTTCCCTTAATAGAAGCAATTGAGTCATTCACTGAAAATGCATTATAGACATTGGCTTGTTTTCAAGAGAGATCTGAGTATTTTTCCCATTTCCCAGCCAGCTCTCTCCTCAGTCCTGTGACTTTGCCAAGTACTGAAAACGTCTGCTTTTTTCTATTACAAAAGGTAATAAGAAAGTAACACTGCGGCTTAAGGTGCTGCTTCAGCTATATCTTTTTTGTGTACAAAGTAAAACATTAGAAACAAAGTATTCATCTCAGTACTCCTAATTCAGGAAAAATAACAATCATCACCATCAAAACACAAAGGAAACCACTATTATATACAAATATTCCCTATGCCAAAACGAGCCCAGACAGGATTTGAGGGAGGTTTACTGCATGCTCTCAGGAAGCTGGGTGGTCCATAGATACTCAAAACACAAGTCCCACTATCCACAGCTCAACACTGATTACTGGGATCCCTCCTCAACACCTGAACCCTGCTTGTGTTTACTCAAGACTATGACTACAGGTAAAAACAGTACGGGCTGGAGTGGAAATAACCTTGGTAAAAGCACCTAAACACCAGGAGCTGGGGAATGCACCAGCATGAAGAAACCTGAAATGAGGCTGTCCTGGGGTTTTGTGGACATGTGAGCATTACATGTGAGAAAACTATTCCTCCTTCTCTCAGTCTCTGTTCAGCTGAAAGAAGCCCAGTGACAGGACCACAGGCTGGTGGCCACAGAAAGTGATAAAAGGCTCCCTCATTCTGCCTAACCCACACCGATTACAGCCCATGGATTCGGGGCATCCCCAGGCTTTGCAGCAGGAGCAGAGGATGCAGTGGAGCTCCGACGGCAGAGGGAACACGAAACAGCCACTGGGAACAGAGTTTCAATAGGGCCTTTGAAGAAGTGCCAGGAGAGAACCAGTTATTTTTCCATACAGAAGCCTGAATGTGTTTATCTGCAGCTTAGACACAGAATGAATCATGGAAGCACATCCCCAGGCACAAAAGGCTGAATCCCCGAGGATTTTCTGTTTGCCTGTGAAACAGCAGCAGACTCAATGTTCAAAGGGGCTTCAGGACACCAGCTGGAGCTGCGAGCGGCCAACGATGGCTCTGTTGATCTCTCTGGGCACACACACACGTTTCCTGACTCTGAGACCTCTTCCTACAGATTCTGAATTTGAAACTTGATGTGACTTAACACAGAAACTTCTTTGCATAAGGAAAGGACGGGGATGGACAATCTGTGAGACAAAATGGGGCTTGGATGGTCCTCTGTCTCACAGGAATGATGACTGACCCCAGACTCTGGCCCAGGCTCTGCCTTCCTCTGCCCTACACATGGGTCTTGGCCAAGGACTTATCTAATCCCCTCCAGTGTCTGAGGTTCTACATGCCCACGAAAATCAGGGTGGGGACCTCCTTTTCAGAGGCATTTCAGGAATATCTGTTTCTGGCACAGCAGTGTGCGGGGGGACATGCTAGGAGCAGGCACCTCGGGGGGCAGTGGCTCCCTGGCTCTCATGCACCTCTCCTACCTTTCCAGAATGGAACAGTCCTTTCTCTCTCCCTCTGGTTTTAACTCTTCTTGCCCTCCTTCTCACAACAAAGAGAACACAACTGACCTCTCAGGAGATCTACTGCTATTTCAAAAGTTTGCACTTGCCAACCTCACTGGTAGTGAAATAAATCAACACCTCCAAAGCAGAAGGAACCAGATGAATTTAACTTTCATTTCCTAGCAGATCTCTAGAGATTCCTCTTCCCTCCGTATTGTTTTAACTTTGTCCTAAATTTACAAGTTTCCATTTCTCTTCTTTCCTCAGCTTCCTAAGATGTACCTTGCAGCTAAAACCAGATACTCCTGCACATAGGAAAATATTTAGGAAAATAATTCTAGCTTGCTTAATGTATCATTAGGTGCTTGCACACTTACTGAGCAACATCTGACACACCAGGAAAGATCTGGTATGTGCACTGAAGAACAAAAATAGCAGAAAAATAGCAAAATTTTAAATTCAGTTATAACTAATTTCTTTAATAATGAGAAATTATGCAATGATTTAAAAAAAAATGCAATTCTTAATTATTTTCTAGGTATTCCCTATTTCTGAAAATTTCCTGTAGGATAGTTTCATTCAAGAAATTTGTACACATAACTGGAATTCAATGTTTATACTGAGAAACTTTTAACTTCACAATTCTATTTACAATGGAATCATCCAGTTGCCTCTAATTCCTGCACTAGAAACTAAAGCAGCAGTTGTTTCAACCCCTTCACAAAATCCACCTCTCAAGATCCTCCAAACCTCTTTCAAAAAGAGCATGAAGGATGGGGCACCTGGGAAAGGAATTTCCACTGTTTTCCTTCAACATCTGCTGCTGCAGAAGAACTCCATATACACGAAACTCACTTAAGAGCAAAAATCACTGCTTTGGCAATCATCTTGCCAGACAATATTAAGAGCAGACATAGCAATTTGCTTGCAAATTCCAGATTTATTTTTTATTTAAACTTTTTTTTTTTTTAAGCTCCCTGTATATTTTCTTAGCTTTAGGGGAAGATATTAACATGTGGATGCAGAACACGAAGACATTCTCCAGTGTATGTCAAAAGGGACCACAGCTGCATTTCTGCAATGATTTCTGGGGAGACTGTTTTTCTAGCACTGTGAATACACTACACTGAGACTTTTACCTTTGCAGAACTGGTGACGCCACATCAGGACAACATTTTTACAAGAAGGCCCAAAGTGACCTGGTTCACAGCAACAAGCAAATGGTGCTATAGGAAACTACATTAAAGGATTACACCAGAAGAGGCTCCTACAACCACAGGACATGTTACATGACTTCATAAACCAGCATTTTGTGGTGTAAGAGCAAGGCTAAATTCCTAGAATGTACTTTCCCCTGGCAATGTTCCAACTGGGGAAAGGAACATGTGCCCCGAGTATATTTTCCAGCCCTTGGCACTGGGATGTCCTCCACCAGCTAAATTAAGAGTCTTGGTAATGACAAACTTTAATTAAGCTTTAAAAATAACATGGGAGCAAAATTTCCACAAACATGGCTGTGCCTAAGGTGAAAACACATTAAGTTGTTCTTCCAATCCTAATTCTACGTGAGACAAAACCAGAAAACCTCAAAAGCTCTCTACATCATCCCTAATACACTTCTCACCTTGTCCTTCAATAACTATAACAGCATGGACAGATATAGGATTAAAATTCAGAATCAATAATTAAGGGCCAAAAAGATTGATGGATACTGTGTATCCATCATCTGGGGATGGTGCCTCCCTCAGAACAACCTCAAAGAAGGAATGAATTTGCTTATATGTCTATTAACCAAAAACATAAAAGAAAAAGCTAAGTATGATAATATACAGTGGAAGGAGCCCTAGTTTTAATTTGGCGATCTTCTCCACACACTACTTTTAGCTCAGGGTGGTACAAATAGCACTTTGTCTTAGGTGGGCAGGGTTCATTCCAGAGGATTACTCTGGTGCTGGGGTAGAGCTATGAAAGAAGCCAGGGAGGAGAGAAAATAATTAATAGTGGTGTCCTTTTAATTTCAAAATGTATTAATTAAATATTAATGCTGGTTTTAATTTCATGAATAATGTTCTGATCTTTAATTGGAAGCCAAATGTGATTGGTTCACCTGAAAAGCAGATAAATCAAACCTCAATACCCCAGTTATGAAAAAGCTTTACACTTTCTGCCTACCCTTCACAGTTTGAGTATTCACATACAAAGGTAAAATGCTGATACAGGCAACAAGGAATTATAAAACATTCCCAGTTGTGACTGTTCAGTCTCCCATTCCTAAAGCAAACCTGAGTACTTCCTAACTCTGCCACACACTGCCTGTTCATCCATACTTGAACACTTGTCTGACTTCACATGCATTTACAAGGGGCCAGCCAGTGTGGTTTTCGTGTTCTGTCCCTAGATAGTTATATTTGTGGTAGCAGACACAACATAAAAATGACACAGGGCTGCCAACATACATATGGGCACACTGAGACTTCCCATTTTGGGCTTGCAATAACAGAGCACAGACTGCTCTACCCTGCACGTAGCTGCTCAGAGCTCAGCAAAGTGTTCAGACAAGCAGATATGCCACATACCCCAGACCTTCTCCCTCATCTGCTACAAAGCAATTCCAGCAGGAGCTACGATGGTAGACTTTTATGTCATTTCTGCATCATCCAGACTTCTCTGCCCAGTGGCAAACCACTGTGTTCAGGAACAAAGTTCATCATGATTGCATTGCTGCAGCAGCCAGTAAAGAACATGGAACCATAGAATGCTTTCAGATGGAGGGGACCTGAAAGATTACCCAGTTCCAATGTCCCAGCCATGGACCGGAACACAATCCCATTGACCAGGCTGCTCAGATCTCCATCCAACCTGGCCTTGAAGACCTCCAGGGATGGGACATCCCACAGTTTTTCTGGGCAACCTGTGCCAGTGTCTCACCAGCCTTACTGTAAGGAATTTCTTTCTAGGATGAACACAAGCTGGGACACCAAGTAACCCGCTGCCTCTTGCTTTTTCATATGTGGGGAAGAAAAAACCTTGTTAAAGCCAAAAGTAATTGTGTGAATCAATCCTCAAAATTGCTGAGGTTCGGGGTTTTTTTTCATAACTCCATAAGCCACTGTTTCAGGCACAATCTAAACATGGAAAATTTGAGCTTCAACACAGTGACCCTTCAGAAGACACATGCATTGCAAAATAATCAGCAGGAATTAAAATTCTCTTGTGACTGGATCTAAAAATGGTTGCAATCAATGCAAATATAATCCCATCTATAAACATTTAATACCTGAAATAACACAAGATCTTAGTTCACCACTTGTTCCAGTAGTCCTTCTCCACCAGCTGATTTTATTTCCTGTATCATGATTGAGTCACCATCCCTGGAGGTATTTAAAAGATGTGTAGATGTGGCACTTGTGGACATGTTTTAGTGGTGGACTTCCCACTGCTGGGTTAGTGGTTGGACTTGATGATCTTAAGGGTCTTTTCAACCTAAACAATTCTATGATTCTAAGATTACTGAGTTCCCTGTCTGGAAATGAAGGAAAGAACATATTCATTTACCATTCAAAGAAACCACAGATTGTCCAAGTCAATCTTCAAGCCAAACCGAAAACTGTTTGGTGCTCTGCAGGTATCTTGGTAAAATTTCTCTTGGATTAAACACTCTTGATGGATCCAGTTTGGGTTTGCTTTTGTGGTAGCAGTATTTACTTACTTTTGAATGCTTGACACTTCAGAAACCCTGTCCCCTTAACTCCCCAAAATATAATCACCTAGATATCGTAGAGTTTTATTTCAGTATTTTAATTAAAACCAAACACAATAAAAAACCCCACCTCCAGCTCCCTCATTAAGGGTCTGATCCAACTCCCATTAACGTCAAGAGATGATCTGCCACTGACGCACTCTCGTGCTGGCTGGGATCCCTAGATCATCAACATTTAATTTCATCTACCAGTTAGGTTCTAGAAACCAGATAAAACATGAAGAACAACTGAAAACTGAGCTAAAGTTGATTGCAGCTATAGCTGTAACCAGCATCCTCCTATTTTAGACATCTGCAGGCTGTACAGCCCGTGCTGGGAGCAGCAATGTGTGCACACGCACACATTTATGGCCACTGAGTCACTTGCAGGGACAGACAGGATAACCCACAGTTTTGCAGCTCCATTAGGAAAGTACTAGTTGGAACTAACAAGAGCCACATTTTGTTATAAAATCTGAGCCTTGTGGAACGAGAATTAATTTAAGGAACTGATGACATCAGATTTACTAAAGTCAGATAATTCTAGTGAATTACATTTCAATTGAGGCATTCAGAACCTCTTTGTAAAGAAGACTGTGTTTTTTATTGGCAACCACGATTGTCAGGGGTACCAGGTCTTCCCCCAAGAATTATTAAGCAGTCATTTCATGCAAGTAGTATGTGCACAATATGTCAACATTTCTAATGACTCATAGGATGTCTAGATACTGAATACCAGCATCACATCCTCAACCAGCATCATTAACGTGAGAGTTCAAAAAAATTGAGTTGGTAGAGAAAACAACTTAGAGCTACTTGTGCCACCAAAACCCAAAAGATACACTGAATTGAAGAAAAATGTTTTCATCCCTAAACAGAGCAAGTTAACAAAAGCTAAGTCTATTTTAGTGCAGATAAAGAAGGACAAGAATCAATTGAAAATAATTGTGTTGTATGTCCTAATCTTGACTTGGAAAGAAGAGCATGAAGCAAAAATCATAAAAGAGGAAGCCATATGATCATGCAAACTCTCACTGCGTCAGCTAAGAAGAGAAAAAGGGAGAGGGAAAGGAAATGTTCTTCCAGGAGTTAGGATCTCTAAGTTGGGCTGTGTTTTGCAGTCCCTCTGGCTGCTCTCCTATTTCCATTCACTCTGCCAGGAAACTGCTGAAGCTCCAAAAAGCTGTTATAGAGACAGGACATTCCCAGACTGCCATTGTGCCATTTGGTGGAGCACTTGCTAATTTTAGATTAGAGAGGAACACACTGGGCCAATTAGCCAAGAACCACTCCTGACTCTTGCTCCAACCCATCCTCAGAAAAACTCACACCCAAATAACAAGACTGACAACACCACCCTTCAAACACAAATGAGAAACAGAGGTAAAGGAGGATCCACCATGCTTTTTTTTCAGTTTGTCAGAATCTTTCAGGGGGGGGAACGTGTGCATTTCAACCCCAAAAGTGACCAGTGTAAATTAAAACCTTTTGCCCTCCCATGCAGAAAACCCACCTGAGCAGGGTTTGAACAAGGAGGGGACTGTTTAATGGCAGAGAGCAAGGAAGATAGCTAAGGAGCAATCCCAAAGACTGAATGCCACAAGATATCACCTCGCTGCAGAGATAATATTTGGCATGAAAAGAGGTCTGATAACATTCAAAACCGTCTCCAGAGTGAAGGGCCAGACCTCTCCCACCTGTCCCTCCTCTCTGTGCTGCCCAGCCAGGGACACGGATACAGTGGGAAACTGATCAACCCAAAGGAGAAGAGGAAAGGAGCCCATAAACAAACTCACACAAACACCATACCTTTAACAACACCACATCTACAGTCCTGTCCACCTTGGAGATATCGCACAGGCTGTACCGCCTCTTGTGGCGTTCATACATTTTGTCCAAAGAGCCGGGATCGGAGGAGCAGAGCCCACCATGAACCCCGGGCTGAGCACGGCGCACCCCACACCTCTCACATCCGTGCTCAGAGGAGTCCCTGTGGCTCAGCACACCAGCCTGGCCGAGCCTCTTCCACAGGAAAAAGAAAATCCCAGAGCTGCGACCGGCTGATAAAGTCTTCTCGGAGCAGATTTGCTTATACAGGCAACGCAGGAACTTATAGCGAACAAAAGATATTTGAAGACAGCTTTATACATATAGGATTACTTGTTTTGCGACTGCTAAGAATGGTATCAGCCTTCCTGCTAGAGTAATAATAATAAAAAAAATGTTCTCCAGACAACTTTGACATCCAAAAAGCACCAGAATGAAAATCCTGCCTGAAAAGAGAACAAAAGCCAGATGTGTGCAGCACGAACCCTGACGCTCCGAGAGGAAAGGGAGAAGGGAGGCTCAGTCACGACGGGTCTAATTCAGGAGAAAAAGAAAAACTAAAAAAAAAAAAAAAAGCCAATCACCGTATCCAACGTAAATACTGTCACCGGCGTGTTGTGTCTTTCACGCCCTCATTCACTGAAAGAAACAGTAAAAAAAAAAAAGGTACTTTGCTCCTTTCTAGTCAGTCCACTGTTCAGCAGGCAGGAGAGCTCGGTTTTGCATTAAGTTTAAATTTCTGATGACAGCACAGGGCAAAAGGAAAGAAAATAATGAAATAAAGCCACTCCCCTCCTGATTTGGGCTGGGACGTCACCAGTAGCCTTTTTAGTCCTGCACCAGTGTTCTCCCAGCTTTCAAATTGTCTTTGCAGTTGTGGGAGAATGATTCAGATTGGGGAAAAAAAAAAAAAAAGGAGCAGGGAGGGGGGAAGAAAAAGCAGCAGCTTTTCATTGCCAGCCTCTTCCACCTCCGGCTGCAGGCACTCGGTGTGCTTGCTCGGTCCAAAAAGAGACTGAGAGCAAAGGGATGTGTTTTTGGAGAGGCAAAAAAGACTCTTCCTACTCCCTCAGGCCAGGTGAATCAAAGACAGTTTCAGGGTTAATGCTTTCCCAAACCAGGAATGGAAACTTATGATTTAATCAGTGCACATGGGAAAGAAAAAAAAAAAAAAAGGAAATCAGCCATTTACTTTTTTCTTATTTTGCCTGCAACACAGAGCAAAAGATTTCAGCAACTTGTTGTCGAGAAAATACAGTTTCCCCCTCTTTTTTCTTAGCCCGAAAGGCACAGCTTTTTTTTCTTAAACAAACAAACAAACAAACAAACAAAACCCACCCTTAAGTTTTTCGTGTTTCTAGTGCTGGTCCAGCCCGAGGACTCTCTGCTCTCAATAGCCCATTCACATCAGCCGGGCCCTGCACGCTCCCTGCCACATGGCTTCCTGTTTGCAAACTGCCCCCTTGCAGCCCCCTCTGCTTTCCACCCCACCCTGACCTCTCCAGGGATGAAATCTTTCCATACTTCCCTGGACTTAGACATTCTCTCATTCACCGATTCAAAAGGGAATTGGGGGCGGTTCAAAATGGAAACAAAAAAAAAGAAAGAAAGAAGAAAAGGGGAAGTGGGGTCTTCTTTGACTGGGAGTTTGTAACGACCAGAACTTCTGGCTTTGCTAAATGAAAAAGCTGAAAATGCAGGAACTTTTAATCGCATGTTGCAAAGCAGGAAATAACTGGAAACAGCACTTATCGACCACTTATCGAGGTTTAATTGCCACTCCCCAAGAGCCGACCTCAGCAGCGCTGGGCGAAGTGGCCCAACTCCTGCTGCTGGGATTTGCCCCACTCCTAAAGCTCAGTTAGGGGGTTGTAGGTCTTTACATCCAGGTCTGTAGGATGGTCCCCAGACACCCTGGTTGTATAAGGAGTTTTATAAGCACCAGTTCAAACGCTGGCAAGGGTGACTCAAACCCTGCAGCCTACTGAAATGGATAAAAAGCACATTTTCAGCATTTGAGTGCAAGATGTGTCTTCCAAAGGAGATCTAAATTCATCTGCTGCGAACAGGCACTCCAGCTCTTCTCTTCCCAGCGCTACACAGTCTTGTGTCTGTCCAAATATATTGCACCACAGCCTGCCTGTGAGTAACACAGGAACTGACTCCCCTCCACGCCTGTTTGGTAGAACACCAAAAAATCAGGAGTGTACAGAACCACAACACACTATTTTGGGCTCCTGGATATGACACCCCCAATTCACACGGATTACACAAAAGCAGAGTTATCCTCCAGATTAAGTAGACTCAGTAAGCAAGTGAAGAAGAGCATTTTTTCCTAGAACTTGGTGACACAGTGGCCAACCCCCATGCCAAGGTCTATCTTGGGCATCGCTTCATGACCGTGTCCTCATGAGCAGGAGGGGCTTGGGACTCACAGGGGATGATCTCCCCCACGTAAGGGACACAGGCACGCTCTTACCTAGTCAAGGTGAGGTATCTCCCCCCACTTCCATCAGGTTCCAGTCTCTCCCTCACAACCCAAAGCTTCATCTCCACCACACCACCCTCCAAACTGAGGAGGATCTCCTCTATGAGGCTCTCTTACAGCTACAGTCCCTGGCTCGAGATCTCAGCCAATGACACTGTTCTCTTCCACAACAAGCGAAGCTTCTGCTTTCAATATTAGAACACACATGAAACGTAGTCGTACTTTGGGGACTTTCTGGAGGCACCAGTTTTTCTCCACAAGTAATGAATCCCAGCAATCATGTGCCTGTCGAGATGAGGAATCAGAAATGGCTGTGACAGCATTCCAGCCCTTCAAACACTACCATAAAAGGCAGGGATTTCCTCAAATCTAAATTTACAAGACAGGAACCTATAAACAAAGTGTGTGAATTTAGCTCAGGTGTAAGAACTTGCAACAGTCACTGTGCCTTAATGATGCTCGAATGTTTCGTTGCAGATATTTTTGTTTTCAAATCAGTTTAATTATGTCTGCTGGCACATACAGCCAAGATTTATCCAAACAACAACTGCACAACTCTGCCCAGATGCTCCATTTAAAGGACTTCACCTTTGAGCCAGAGTTCCTTTGGCAACCAGAAGAGATGTTCAGCTGCAGGGCTCAAGCAATGTTCACCCTGAAGAGGGGACTGCCAGGTGAGCATCGCTACGATCTGCAAGAGTGCACCTTCCAGAGATGCAAGACAGGTCCAACTTGTAGCTACACCAACACCCACTCTTTTGTGCTTGAAATGGGAAATACCTCCAGCCAAAGGAGATAGGAGACACACTGGGAGATGTACAACTTTCATAGCAGGAAGTTTAAAAGAGGACACCAATCCTGGGATGACCAACAGTCACAAGTAACACAGCGTGTGATTTCATGGGGCAGCAGGGAACTGAAAGCTCTGGTGGAAGGTGCTGACAGGTGGTAAGAGCTGGCTAGAGAAGCTGCCAGACAAGTGCCAGGCCGGATGACTCTGGGCACAGGATGCATCCCAGCACTTGGTACATGTCCTGGGACCGGGTGTCTGTCCATGCCCTGCCTGTTAATCAAGATGATGACCTGCCTTCCTCCACAATTATGTGACTTGATCTAGTAAAGATTGCCAACTGAACACCTCGACTCCCCTACACCTGCAGTCACAGAGGAGAAGAATCAACACAAACAAATAAACCAACAAAAAATATCCCCCTCTCTCCCTTCTCCTTTTCCTCTTAAATTTAAGCTTCCAAGTCCCTAATTTGTTCCAGGAGTTTTTTCCTATGGTTATGTTCCTGACTCACAGTCAAGGTCAGGAAGCTGGTGGCGACTACAGACACCCAAAGTCCATCTCATCTTCAATTCCAGACTTTACTGTTGAAGGATGGTGGGGAGGGGAAACATGATATAAACAAATAGAAGATAATATGCCAGACACACTCTCCCTTGGGAGACCATCACTCTCTTTCCACATTAGGTGGGGCTTTTGCTGCATTGTTTCAGGCTAGAAAACTTGCCTTGCACACAGCCTGACATCCACAGAGGCACAGAGAGCAGACGCAGAACACAGACTGAGCTGGGACGGAGCAGAACAAAGGTTTCCAGTCTCTTTTGTCCAGCTATTTAAGGCAGTCATTGAACATCATACAAGTGTTTAGGCAGCATATAGTATTTATACTCTGGAACACAATGAGCCAGACAATCAGAAGACAAAGA
The DNA here is from genome assembly GCA_013399695.1 of Formicarius rufipectus. Taxonomy (NCBI): domain Eukaryota; kingdom Metazoa; phylum Chordata; class Aves; order Passeriformes; family Formicariidae; genus Formicarius; species Formicarius rufipectus. The sequence goes on from VXAU01002736.1 coordinate 1,852,466, forward strand.
TTAAATTAAAGAAACCCCACTCTAAGAAGTAAATAATTCTCTTTTTTTTTTGCTAATTGCTGAAAACGGAGCAGAGACGTGAGCAGCAGCCCCGGCCACCGGCTGCTGATGTGACAGTTCTTGGCTCCTTATTGAAAACATCTGGAAGGGCTGAGCCGTTTTGTGCAGACAGGAGTTTGAAACTATCCAATCGTTTCAGATCCAAACCAAAGTCCAGCGCTGCGGATTTCAAGGGAAGGAAAAGGGG